>LPNX011042183.1:287274-388890 GCA_001517045.1 Pseudotsuga menziesii | reverse complement strand
ATTCAAGCTTGAACAGTCTGCCATTTTCCCTCCCGAAGATTCTATTTAGCATCAACGCTATGAATCTGTAGGTAGGCCTGAGACTGGCGGTGTCATAATCTTCGGTCGCTCTATGTCGGAAGATCTTTCCAGGTAATAGCATTCTTTTCAGAGTCTCTACAAGGTCCATTCGGAGGTCGTCCAGCCATTCATTTGTAAGGAAAAGCTGAGGCTCCGGCAGGTGATAAGCTAAAGCTACATATCCAGGGCTAAATGCAGCATAGCCCTGGCCCTCAGTGTTATAGGTGAGCATTGAATTATGGTTTGTATGTGGTAGCACCCATCTCATTAACTCAGAGCACGGGAATAGCTTTGGTCTGGTGGCGACCTTCATAATGGTTGATCTCTCTATATTGGCGTAGATGGGTGCCTCCTCAAGCCCCATATCTGGGACTTCCCTGTGGGAGATCATCCTGTAAACATCTCGCCATTTGTACTCAGGCTCCACCCCTGTGACACATTGGGTGTCCTCATAAATATATTCAATTCTTATTTCCACTTCTGCTGCAGGAACCTCCTCTACTACTGGGGCCTTTTTTTTCTGTCTATTAGACATCTTAAGATCTTCCTGCAATGTACAAGACCATGGTATTGAGTAATCCAAATTTGTGAACTTTGCGCAACATTTTATCTTTTTAGGTGTATCACCATTATATCAGTGCATGCAAACAAACCTTAAGCTTTCATACTGAACAATTTACTAACATGAAGTGCTATGCAATGTGTTGTTAGCATGATAATGTTTACTGTAGCACATCTTCACCAGGTCTTATGAATGAGTTGCCTTATGATTTATTCCTCATGCATTAAATTTATCAGTCATATTGATGTTGGCAAGAAAAATACGCTATTACGAGGCTTGTCATTTCTTATGAAAGTGATATATAGAAGCAATATGAGAAAACTCTATGCAGATGCATCATACAACCATCATTTCACTACCTATCACATGCAAAGAGAAAAAATAACAGCCTCAGGCTTAACCAGTCGACGCCTCAGCCCTACGACCCCTAGGCCCTCTGCGACAGAAACGTAAACGACCAGCATCGAAGGAAAGTAATATGTCGCTAACATTCTTCACACACCTCGACGGGAAACGACCACATCCCTCGATAAGGAAACTTCATCAAACCGACTCACGCTACCCTCAATAGGCGTGGCGTTACCAACAACCATTCCTTTTGATCCTACCAGGGTTTTAAGCAATCAACAACAAAACTAGGTCACGCCAGCCCCAGGTTCTGCTAATAACTTCCATCGAAACGACATAAAAGCCCCCGGACTGTAAAAAGGAAGAAAGACAAACTGCGGTGACTGTGGTCAGTGAAAATCCGCCCCTAGACAAACCCCAACAACGCAGACTCCAAATATTGTGACCGCCCAATGAAGCCTGGCGCAGATGGCGTAACGGCCTCCTGCGCCTCAAAACCCCTATCATAACCACCAGGTGCAGGCGGCATGACGGCCGCCTGCACCTTGCTTCCCCCCAATGGACTGAAACGGCAGAAAAAATGAAACGCGGGCTTTTGAAAATAAAAGGCGAAACCCCCTTCCTATAACCGTCAAAACTATTCGACCCGGGAACCCTAACACACGGCGCGAACCGCCAGATGGACGACTGAAGAAAAACCTAACTAAGGGAGAAAACCCCCCGCAGCGTAAAAGAAATCCGCTCGAAACCTTGAAAAACGGTGCTAAGAGTCAAGACCCTACCTGGAAATCCACCAAACGAGTGAGATGATGATGGCTAGACTTCTCCTCCTGCCACCTGGACACAGGTACACCAACATCCAAATCTCCACGTGCTCCTAACAACGACAGCTCGTCTCACCGCGACAACACACTCGAAACAACAAAAAACCCCGTTTGTCGCCATGTATATATGGACAAAACCACACGTGCGAGGAGTCACATCAGTCAGGGCAGCTTTGAAAGTTAAGTCGGGCGGCACAAGATTCATCCCATCCGCAACGGCGGACCACCGCCAGTCCCAACTCGCCTGATCAGCTACAAATAACCCGCGAATGAGAAACCCATATCGGGCGTCGACGGAAACCTTGGTCGGACGACCAAGAGTCTGGCCTTCCCCGTAACGGCGGAACATCCTCCAAACTTCACGGTCCGCAACGAGGAAAAGACACTCCAAAGCACGGTTCGGCGGGAGACGAGGACTTAAGAGTCTACGCTGATCCGCAACGGCGGGGACAACAGTGTTCCTCCTCCTCCGATGCGGTAGAGAGACAATGCCCGCAACACAAAGAGTCGACACTCCTCCGCAATGGCGGAGGCGACACCCAATCCAAACTTGGAACGTACCCGCAACGGCGAGGCTCGGTAGGATCCATCCAGAGTTCGAAGTCACCCACAACGGCGGCACGATCAAACCGAATAAGAATCGAAAAAGCATCCGCTACAGCGGCGCGATGAACGGCTAGGAGGATTGGGAGAAAACCCGCAACGGCGGGCTCGGAAAAGATTAATATGACCCGGAAGCCGCCTGCAACGGCGGGACAGGACAGAGAAAAAAGAAACCGAAGGCCGCCCGCAACGGTCGGGCAATCGAATGAAACATCTCCCGATGCAAGAAAACTTTGAGCTAAGGCTTCAAAAGGTTTTGCAAAACAACAAAGGGCTCTATTTTAGATGGAAATTCTTAAGCACTTAAACGATGAAAAACCAGTCAATTTACAGCATTCAAGATTCGAAAAAGCGCTTCAACCTTCAGAAGCTAAAATCAAAGAGATGAAACCAAGAAAAGGAGGGCCCCAAAATGTTCAGAATTTTGGGAAATTGTTGCAGGTGCAACAAAGTGTATAGTAAATACTTATTTCATGGTTGGCATATTTTCTTATGTTATTTTTTTGTAAATCTGTATATAATATAGACTATATCATAAAAAGAGGAACCAAAATAAATGTATTTTCCTTGTTTAAACTTCAAGTTAGTATGAGAAAATGAAATCACCNGTAAATCTGTATATAATATAGACTATATCATAAAAAGAGGAACCAAAATAAATGTATTTTCCTTGTTTAAACTTCAAGTTAGTATGAGAAAATGAAATCCCCGTCCTAGCCAGTAAAAAAAATGACAATTTCAACCATCGTAAAGAAAAATAAAGGCCCTCCTAATAGAGGGAAAAAAATGCATAAGAACAACTAAAAGTCTGAGAACATCTCAAAGTCTAAGAGTTTAAGTACATCATTCTAATCTGAATGTTTGAGAACATATAAAAGTATGAGAGTTTAAGTACATCATTCAAAATGAAGCATTCTACCATCTAACAACTTGTCTAACAAGGATAACCAAAAGAACTGAAAAACATAGTAATTTGCTGAACTAGAGAAACCTCATATAACGCGAGCATTCACCATGAGTAGAGTCTGATCCTTCTTCAGTTATAGGGAAATATTTATAGTCTGAGCTAGGAGACCCTCCACTAGAAGCTTAACTAGAAGGGGTTTCAACTTTCGTGACAGTATGAAGTCCTCCATATCAAAGCGACAAATCTTGCGAGTAGGTTCCAAGACAAGCCAAATCAATGGCAATGCTTCACCTCATCCTATTGTTTCTGACCCAAGTGGATGGCTACAATTTCTGGTATTCTTTCACAGTTCCATAGAGACACTATTAGAGGTCGCTTCAACAAAGTTTTCCCTAGTCAGGCTGGACATTATTTCCCCCACTGCCTCGAACCTCTTATCAAACAAAGTATGCTCCCAATCTAAATTTTCTTCCAGATTGTTTATACTATCTACAATTTGTTGTAAGGTGTCCCAAATATCCAAGGAAATTTCCTTGGCAATCCTCCACTACGATTGGACATCTTCCATCAATAACCCCAACATGTTTTTGACCACCCAGTAGTGGTTAATTTTTCCCATTGAGCATGCAAATGCAAGATGGTGAGCCATAATACTCACTTACCAATTGTCAATCAGACCTCTCATAGAAGCAAATAAAAAACTAGCATAACCTCACCCTCTAGAATGACCAAACCCAAGATGAATTGAGGTGGCACAACTGCTTCCTCCACACCGTGGGTTACCTCTCTGATAAGTTGTCATGATGACTAGTTCTTCACACTTAACTTTGACTCTTTTATAGAATTGAAGAACAAACAGATAACCCAAAACACATGGTTTGATTTTATGTCAATATTTCCATGGACATAAATCCCCCTCGCCACACACAGGAGCAATCCTGCCTATTGAAATAATGCAAATTTGAAGAATATTCTACTTGTACTTCACATTATCATTATTCCTCCTTCGGGAGATGTTACTGATGTAAGACGTCATGTAAAATTCATGAGGTAAACCATCAGTTGTAAGTTGGGTCAATAACACCCAGAAAAGAAGAATATAATTATTATTGTGAAGTTTACCTAGGTAGGTCATCCCTGTCAATTAGATAGGTCGGCCCATCTAGGGTAAAATTTAGTTGGGAAGTTTAGTGTAAAAACTGAGGCACCCTCCCTCATTTGTACACACTCACACACACACTTATGTTGCACAAGAGAGACAAAGAAGGAGGGGCAAAGTAGGAGGAGGCCTATGTGTTTTTGGTGTTTCAGCTCTTATGCTTCATATTTAGTCTCTCTATCTATGAGACTTTTTTCTTTGGTCATTGCATACTGGTAATCTATATTGAGTAAGTTTTGTTGGGTTTTCCCCTTTAGGGTTTTCCCAAGATAAATTGTTTTGTACCTTGTGATTGCGTTTCTTTCAGTGATCCTCTTTATGTTGTTATTATGAAAATGTATTAAATGTTAATCAAGTTAGGAATTAAGCTATGGAAGCGTAGAAAACTTAACATGGTGTTATGGAGAAACTTCCTATGGCTTGGGGTAGATCGCAACAGAAAGTATGGCACCATAAATCAATCCATTTCGATATGCAATAGATATAAACAAAGCTAACACTAAGGGATATAATGTGTGCCTTATTCCAGAAGGTTTTAGTAGATCCCCTTTAAGCTTTTCAACCATACTTGCACCTACTTTCCATTCTCAACAACAACGAAATAGACAAGAATGATAGATATTATGTGTTAGACCTACTCTAGCATATATAAATCCAATATGTATAAATCAAATAAACTACATCCATGGATAAGAATATTCATAGTTACACACAACAATGGATGAGAAATGGATATTCCTATTAATTACAAATAGAGATACAAGTGACAAACTATGTCGCCACCTCGTCGAAATCAAGAGACTGAGCCCTCCACCTAGGTTTCCACCACTTCAATCATCCATATCAATGGCAAGCTCACAAGATAATGGAAAGCTTGGGAAGAGCATCAATGGCTACTCAAAAGGACAAAGGGATGTAGACTCAAGTATGTATGAATGGGGCACAAATCCACTAGAGTTTTCTTGCTCTCATAATCTCTCCTCCTCTAATCCATCCAAGATGATAAATATATAACCCTTCAATAGGAAGTGAAGGGTCGAGTCAAAGTGTTTTCGAGCATATGGAAGTCCAATAGTCAAGTTATGCATGACTCATAGAGGAAAACTCCAAAATATTTTCTTTTTGGGAACATTTCTTGATGTACGTGGGTCATAGTGGGACAAGTTGCATGTACATGTAGTATATAATATTGTGACCTGTGTATAGTAATAATTAGGGGTTTTTAAAGGTATTTCTTAGAACATTAAATCTTGTTATGAGTAAAGGGGGTCCAAAGAGTCTTCATAGGGATAGGAAAGGAAATAAAAACACGATCTACCAAGTGTGGTAAAATCAACTATAACAAATTCCCCCTAAGTGGGTTCATACCTATAGTTAAGGTGACATGGTCATATATCAATGCATGATGCATACGAAAAGTGATCCTATCCTATATGGAAGTTCAAATATACATGTTATAGACATGAACAGGTCAATACCTCGGAAAAAGTGCATTAAAACTAATTCCCTACATCACAATATTAGGCCAAAATAGTTCAAAATGGTTAATAAAGGTCCAAACTATATGCCAGTGGGTAAAAATTTCAAAAGAATTTCTATAAATAGTAAGAAATTCATATTTTCACCGCACCATTTGTTTTTTACCACACATAGTACATTTGGAGCCATTTTGGACCAAGAACTTCAATTATCAATTTCAGGAGATAGAAGCAACAAAATCACGAACCATAAGGGCCAGGTAGATCCTCGTTTTATTCCCTATATTTTCAATGTATTTATTTCAATTTTTCATGGTGTAATTTTTTATTTGGAGCCATTTAAAAATGGATATCCCATCCCACGCGAGTCACAATCCATCGAGTCACGTATAACATTGGGTATACGGGGAATTGAAAAGCCTTCACGTGTATATGTGCAAATGTGACAAAAAAGGTTGTGTATAGGAGCATGGATTTCCAATTTAAAGGTAAACTCTCATCACAATGCATGTTTGTTTTGTAGGGTGGTTCTAGAATGGAGGGAGTGTGAACATGAGGATGTGGATAGGGTAGTCAAACGTGATGCAATTTCGCAACAAGATTTAAAGGGATGTTGATTATACAATTTTGGAAACTTGGGAGCTTGAGAGCCCAACCAAGGATTTTACAAATGCTTGTGAACTATTGGGATCTAGATACAGAGGATTTTCATCTAGATGGGATGGCCTTGAGACTCCAAGTAGAAAATGGCTATTTCATTAATGGACTATCACATTGAGGCAAGGTAGTCAACTTGAGGGCTCGTGGGGTAGGAGGTGGGCTCACCATCAAGGAGTATATATTTGTGTATTGTCTTCCAGATACTGAAAAGATCAGAAAACAGGTTCTTTTGAACTCCATCAAGAACCTTGGTCTCAGGTTTATAGTACCGGGTACTAGCCAGGATAGAAGCATTGGCACCATTGCATCAGGTCTCCAAGCCTCTCATGTTATATGTAGTAGAGTGTATTAGACTTAAAATATATGATTAGAGCACATCGTTGTTGAACAATATGAAACAACAACTGTCTAATTGTAAGCTCAGAAGAACAAGGAACTTTGGGTTCACCAACATACTTAGCACTTTGTTGGGGTAGGAAAGGAGCACAAGAAATAAGTTCACCACAAGAAAAGGTATGTCACACGTGCAACAGGAAGAAAGGAAGGTCGTGAAGGAATCGAAGGGACCAACACAGGTGGAATAAATATTTGCGCGACAAAGGAAAGGTAAGTGTACATGGGTATAGGTGATAATGGCTAGAAAGAGACAAGTGAAGATTGTGGACATTAAAGACGACGTAAGCCTGTGGCCACACACGTATGGAATAATATTTGTAAGTCATGAAGATAGTGCCTTGTGTTAGTCCATGAAATCCTATTCTAACGGCTGATCATGACCTGTAACTAATAAGCAGTATGTAGTCGACCCTGCGTGGTTGGTTTGATAGAAGTTATAAATAAGAAGAACTCGTTCTGTATAAGGGTTGTTGATTTGTCTGTTGGTTGTGGCTATTATTGTTTAGTTGGTTGTTCATTCACCAAGTTACTCAGTTTTGTTAAGAAAGTAGGGTAGAAGGAAAGAAGATTCATAGAGAAGAGTCTATTAGTAGTAGAAGGATGTTGAGCCACAGATCTTGCAGCTGTGTGCGCAGATCGCTAGGAGTAGAAGGAATCTACAGTTGAGCGCACAGAAGGTAGATAGAAGAGTCGATCCATGCTGTGTGCAGATCAGTAGGAGTAGATAGAAGAATAAAAAAAATATCATGAGAGAAATAACTTTGAATCATAAAGAAATATCAGAATATCAGTCTGCAAGTTGCATACTACAAGGTGCTATATCCATTTCTCATGCCAGATGAAGAGCGCCTTGGTCGTTTTTCCAATATGGGTTTCCAAGTTATTATTTGTGTTTAAATGGTTGATTGATGTTGTACATGTTGATTTGAATGGTTGTTATTTTCTTACTATATGATGATGAGCTATTGTTGAATGCCTAGTACCATATTGTTAACTAGTGAATGAATAATTGCTAAAGAATAGTAGAAATGCGCAAGAATTTTGTAATTAATTCCTTAAGTTGAATTATAATTCACAAGTGTCCTGTTAGTTTAAAGGATCAGTTGCGTCGCACAAGTTGCGCCAGTTGTTAAGGTTGAAGACCAGGTCATGTCATGCGCACTGACATACAGTTGTGCTCAGTCATGTAGGAACCATCCAGCCATCTAAGTTTCCCTCATCGAGCTCCTTGGATGCACGCCAAGGGACTATAATCCCTCACCAACTATGGAAACATGGTTCTGGAAGTTACCCATTATATATCTCACGT
Source organism: Pseudotsuga menziesii (assembly GCA_001517045.1). Lineage (NCBI taxonomy): Eukaryota > Viridiplantae > Streptophyta > Pinopsida > Pinales > Pinaceae > Pseudotsuga > Pseudotsuga menziesii. The sequence goes on along the minus strand of LPNX011042183.1, from coordinate 380,584 downwards.
GAGACCGTGCCTGCCTCCCAGGTATTTCCAATGGATTTACTATGGCGAGCCGATGTCTTGTGGTTTATTGTTGGCATTGTGGTGATGTTGAACTGTGGATTGATACAGGAAGGTGATAGAAGCCAACATACTTTTTTTATGAGTGGGTACTGGGCCTTAGCCTAAGAGTTCATGTTCCTCCACATGGTCTATGAGATCCATCCCAAACCCATTGAATGGTGTTGATGTGGTAGTTAGGGGGGAGGTAGTACACCCACTCCATTCCCACCAAACTTCTACCACTGGTGGTAATGATAGATCATGGCCATGGATGACTATCTCTATGTAGGGATCGACTTCCACAAAGACCCATACATGCCATTACCAATGAGTGTCGCATATGGTGACATAGGTAACAATCCCAAATGTATTTTTTGAAGTATTTTATTTCTTTGTATTTTTTATATAATGGAATAAAAAACATGTTTTTGGCGGTATCATGTATTGACATTGATCATGCATATGTAGATGTGGGTCCTAGAGGGCTGAATGGTTTCCCCTGACATCGTCGGATGGGATGAGGTGATGACATACTAAATGCAAATGTGGAGCATATGCTCCAAATAATACATCCCAACTTCACTAGGATGACACACAGGGTGGTTATGGTGCAAGTAGAGGACTTTCCTGAAGAAATGCATAGACATGTGGTAGGATTTCCCCGTGTGTGGGTTCAACTATTTCGATGGATGGAATATTTCATTGTTTGTTTCAATTACCATCACCCTTATCCGTAGGCATAGAGGCCTATATAGACATTTGTACCAATTGTAGAGTGTTTTTTGGTGGCTTAAAGCCCCAATTTTGTATCATGATATTTTGTACTATGACACCATTCTAGACTATATTTTGGAAACGAAAAACCTATAGAGATTGATTTATTATATTTACATGTGTGTTTAAAATGTGAAGGTGATGTGTATGTTTCATCGTTGATGTAACAAATTATGGTGTAAAACGTAATTTTCATAAGAATCGGCAACATGATTGTAGATCCTAGGAATGTAAATGTATGTTATGTGTTTAAATTGTTGTTCTATCAATATTACCGGTAAGAATATTTGTAATAAATTCATATCCCTTGTATGGTACACACCATTTAACTGTGATAAAATTAATTGTGAGTCAAGGCGTACTTCAAGAGATAACATACCATTATATATGGCATCAAGTAGGAGCTCAATCATGACACTATATTATGGAACATTGTTCGATGATGGATGAAGACACACACCTCCTAAATAAACTACCTGACCCTCATATGTGTAAATGACGCAAGCAGCCGAAGCTAAGTTTTGGGTATGGAAACTGAAACCATTAGCGTATCCTACATATACTGAAGACTCCATTAACATATGCCACAACAAAGGGAAGCGTGTCAACAAACCAAATCATTACAAGGGGACCAAAAGTAAACTATGCCATTGTACAATAATATAGAAAACATTAGCCTCAACCGTGAATTAAGCATAGCATTTTTTAAGATAGAGCCCATTTCTGGGCTTCGCCAAGGTTGTCCCTTCATAATCCTCTAGATCATATGTGCCCTTCTCTAAGACTCGTTTAACCACATAAGGCCCATGCCACATGGGGTTGAACTTATCCTCCCCTAAAGGTTCGCTAGCTTGGTCATATAGAAGAACCAAGTAACCTTCACTAAATCTCCTGGGATAGATAGATTTATCATAATGTTCCTTTACGTAATGTTTATTGATTTCAAGAGACACCAAGGAATCTAGATGTTGCTCATCAAGGTGTTTTAAGTGGACCAAACATTCTTCTAACACAGAAGTCTCTGTTAAGATATCTATGACTAGTTTCAAAGAGGTAATATCGCATTCAATCGAAAATATCGACTCCGCCCCATGCATTAATTGATATGGAGAAAAACCAGTGGAAGTCTTAAAAATGGTTCGGTACACCCACAAAGCATGGTAAAACATAATGTGCCAATTAGTATTGCTTTGTGCAACAGTTCTTTGCAGAATGGACTTAAGGGATTTGTTTACAAATTTGACCTGTCCATTTGCTTGAGGATAATAAGAAGATGAATACTCTTTCTTATACCCCAATTTTGAAGATAATTCATTCATCATCCTATTTTGAAAGTTCCTTCCATGGGAAAAGACAAGCTCTCTTGGGATACCAAAATGAGTGATGATCTGATTGAATACAAAATGAGCAACCATCTCACCGACAGATTTAATAGTAGGCATAACACCTTCCCATTTTGTGAAGTAATCTACATCCACAATGATTTGATGGTGCCCCCTAGCCAAAGATGGGTTGTAATCCATAAATTCCACTGCTCACTTGGTGAAGGGAACAACGGTAACAATAGGGTGTAATGGGACTGTATGGGAGCATATATTCCATGTAAACACCTAGCAAGGGTGGCACCATTTGACTGCATTAACACAAACTTTAAAGATCGAGAGCCAATAGTAACCCGCTCTAAGGATTTTTTGGGTTGTAGAAAGCCTAGAAAAATGACCAACACATGCCCCACCATGGAAACATTCAGCACTGTCTCAGCCTCCTCATGAGCCAAACATCGATGTAAAATGGAATCCACCCCATGGTGATACAATGTGTCACCGATAATGAGGTAATTCTTAACAACATGTAACAAACATCAACACTTTCCCCATAAGAGGTGAGGAGGGACCTTCAAAATATGTAAATATATGATGATGTCACCATACCAAGGGTCTGTAGTCAAGATAAGGAAGATATATTCATCCATAAAGGAATCTTCATTAATTTCATCTTCATCCAAACTAGGAAAGTTTGTCATGAGCTCCGCAAAAACTAGCTATTTCTTCGATTTTGCCGAAACAAATTTGAGATTGAATTATTGCAAGATAATAATCCACTTGTTATACTTCCCCCTTATGATTCATATATTGGTTAGGACAAACTGAAATGGATTGATATGAACCACAACAGTAGTCTGGCGAAGGAGTATGTAGTGTTTGAACCATTGAACCGCATGAATGGTTTCTAAGGCTAGCTTCTCAATGTGACTATATTGAAGTTAGACATAAATAAGGTTCTAGATAACATTGTAGATAATGTTCTCTTAAATATCATCTTCCTCTTGAACCAAAACCATCCCAGTCGTCTCTTAAGACACGACCACATATAATATGAAATCATGGCTATAGTTAGTTGGAATAAGCATGGGGGTCGATGCCAAGGATTTTTTAAGAGCATCGAACGACTCTTGGGCTCACTCATCCCATATGAACGGAGTATCCTTCTTCAAAGGGCACATAAAACCCTTGGTCAAATTGGAAAAGTTGACGACAAGTCTCTGCAAGAATTTATCCATCCCTTAGAGACTTTGAAGGTGTCTAATCATGCGTGGGGGAAGAAACTAAAGTATTGCGTTGACCTTAAGATTATCGACCCTAATCCCCTCCTTTGAAATGATAAATCCTAATAACCGACCTATTTTCATGCAAAATATGCACTTTTGAGGATTCAACCATATTTGATAACCATGACATCTTTCGGAAACCAATCATAAAAGATCACGATGATCCACTCTCAACTGAGAGTGTGCAACTAAATCATCAAGATAAAATTTGATAATATGCTTCAATTTTTGAAAAGAAAAGGTCATTTCCCACTGAAATGTAACTTTGGCATTTTTAAGCCGAAAAGGCATTTTTCGATATGCAAAATTACCCCAAGGAAAAATGAAATTCATCTTATGTTGGTCCCCAGGATTGATTTGGATATGATTGTATCCTGAAAACCCGTCCATGAATGAAAACACCGCTCTCCCCACACACTCATCCAAAATCTAATCTATGAATGCTGCGAGTAATTTATCTTTATGGAACACCTTGTTTAGGTCTCTAAAGTTAGTGCACACTCGAATAGTTCGCTTCTTATCTACTGGAATGGGGTTAGATAGCCATTCAGTCAAGGGAACTGGGTAGATAAAGTCAGCCTTAAGTATCTTCTCTATCTCATTCTTAATGGCAGGCTCCTTACTGGGATTCATCATGCGCAAATGTTGTCGAACATGTTTAGCATTAGGGTAATTTTTAATCTCATGATCGACAATTTGAGGTTCTATTCCTGACATTTCATCATATGACCAAGAAACAACATAAAAAAACTCTTTAAACATCTCAATATATGTTTTAACCTCATCCGAAGAATAATCCACCCCAATGTAAACGTTCTTTATCTTACTAGGAGTTCGATAAATGTCGATAGGATTTGTAGGTGACAAGTTCGCCATGTTCCCTTCAACATATATACCATATGTTCCTAATGGGACCATGGGATAACCGACATTATCACTAAGGATCAACCTAAAGTCATCATGCTCAATCCATTATAGCTCTGGGAGGAGGAAAAAGCGATGGTGCAACTCCTACCAAGGTCGTTCCAAACCATTCATGGCCTTAAAATCTGCTTCATCTCAAGGAAAACATCATCAAGGCATTCATGTGAACCTGACGATGCAATCACCTAAGCAGGAAGTACAAAGGGGTCCTCCTCCTCCATCCGTGAAGAGGAAGGACTAGGGTGTACAACGGCATCACGGATAGCTTGATAAGAAATATTCATTGCACACAATGACATCTCCGTCTTGGTAGGTCTAGGATATTCATCTGAAGTGATCAAGGAAGGGAGAGTCCATGGGTCCTCCAAATATATAGTGCTAAATGGGATTGAACTCAACAATGGTGATTCGCTGCCAAGAGTGGAACCTATAACAAGGATTGGTGCAACAATGTTGAAAGATCCCATCAAAGAAAGATACATTCCCACACCAACATTCTCGGTTTTCGGCTGAGAATTATCAATAATCAGGATGGTGGATCCCAACGATGATTTCGTACCAAAATTATCGAATGACATCTGCTCGATCATGACAATCCGATCTTCAAAAGGGAATAAAATAACATGGAAGATAGAAGACACTATCTCCTTGTAAATCCAATTAAGGCCCAGTAAAAGGTTGTAGTCAAGGGGTGCATCAACCACCTCAACCTTGATCAACACGGTATTCCCTCCCATATGGACCTAAAGAGAAGGAAGTATACTATGCGACTGAAAATATCATCCATCAAACAAATTCAACATGGTCATGTATTTTAACAATGTGGGTGAGCCAAGACCTTTCCAACAAGATAGATACATCACATACGCCACAACTCCTTCATCAACCACTATGTATTTGATCATGTTATTCATACACTCCACATGGACTAGGAAAGCCACATGGTAAGGAAAGCAAGGATAAACCTCATGGATTTCAAATCTAATCACTGTGGAAGGACAAGAATTAACCATTCCAAGGGAAGTCAATAAATATTTCCTCTGCGAAGGGAAATACTGAAGGACTTTGAGATCTCACATCACATAAGGAGTATGACGAAAATCATCGATAATAGAATAGTGTTGGGGGGATCGAGAATTAGGATTGTCCCCCAAGCACTTTAGGACTCCTTTAGGAATGCAATGTATAAATTTAGGCTTGTCGATATGCAAAGTAACCTCAAGAGGTGCAGTATATTTACCCAGATTGGGTTGTGGCAAACCATAATATTTTGCATGCATCACAACATTAGCGATTGACATCATGTTGACACAATTGTGGCCACCTTCGGTGTTTATAAGGTTTTGATGTCCACCATAAGTGCTTCTAGATTCCACATTCTTCAAAAGCCATATTTTTGTTATGCAGTAAAGGATTTGTTAACACAGTTGGGCTCTGTGCAATGAAATTCGAGGCCTCATCAATACGTGGGAACAAGTGAGATGGTCTACCCCAAAAATATTGCAAGGGAATTTAACCTTCTATTTATACTTCTTTCCCCCCCAGGATCACTACCGTTCGTGTCATCATTAGAGTTCTCCTTCCTATTCTCACCTCTCCTATTATTTCTTCCCTTCTTCTTATTATGTTCGGGATGTTGGTTACCCTTCTGGTCCGACAAATTTACTGAGAGCACATTCATCATTTGGGTGGGATATGACGAAGCTGTAGCTTTTCCAGTCACAGGATACTTAATATACAAATTCCTCATTTTATTCGTAACCTAGTATTCGCCTTTAGTACTCGTGGAGCCAACAATGACATCAAGATGTGGCCTAGGTTTAAAATTAGGCTATAAATTTGACCGTAGAGCATTAGGAATAATATCATACAGGAGCCCAGACTAAGCGTAAATCAATTCTAATTGTTGATCTCAAAAAATATCCTTTTCCTAATTCATAAGTACAGACGTCAAAATCTCCTTTATGATATAACATAATAATGACTTGAGAAACCATTCCAATAGAAAATCAGGTGGAATGTTGGCCTTAATCAACCTCTTTCATCTACGCCACTCTTGAATATGATCAGAAATATGTGTGGATTTGTCTTGTCAAAATGTTGACAAGATTTCGACATCAGAATCATAATGCACTGGAAGTTGAAAGTGGTTCAAAAAGGTCATGGATAGATCATTAAATTTCTGATATGTGCCCCTAAGAAACTCTATATACCATTTCACCAGGTCCTATGAGGGTGCATTGAAATAGTCGCAAATGAACTGAGTCATGATTCAAAGAATTCAAAGAGAAACATAGGTGGAAAGTGGTAACATGCTCTCTAGGGTTGTCACCATTCTTACCTTCAAACTCTATAATGTCTGAAGTAATCTTAGCGGGAACAACCAACCACATCAGATCATGAGAAACTGGATCATTGGTCAACTTCTACTGATCAAGAAATTTCAACGTAGCTAAGAAAGCGAGCCTATGTTGTGTCATATGGTTCCATTCTCCTTAACAAGATTGATTCATATAGGGATGATTATTGTAAATACCATGGCCTTGGCCAGTTGGATAATAACCTCCTCCTACTTGAACCATAAAAGGATGGACGAGAATATTATAATTCGGTACACGTTGATATTCGGGTGCTACATAATCATAATCATAGGACTCATAAAAGGGTTGACACCTAGATACATAAGGAGGTACATAACCTCTCGACACAATGTGGCAAGAGGAAGCATTATGTCCTGAAGGACCATGCAGGTTATGAGGAGGATGTGTCATGAGAAAGGAATTTGATGAAATGGGTACGATGGATGATGGATTATAGGATGGAATGTTCCTAAAACATTCATGTGTCTAGGGTTACCTTCAGGAAAAGGAATCCTATTATTATGCCCAGATTAGGGGTATGAAAATACTCCCATAAATGGTGTGAAAGGTGTAATATGACCACTACTAAACCTACTAGCATGGAAAGCAATGCCAGTTCCCCCAGGAACAACACTAGTACCTACACCAGGATCAATGAAAGATGATGGGAAAGGGTTAGTAAGGTATGGCATTCCAAATATAAAGGGACCGGTGCTAGAGGGAACATGGTGAGTCTCACCACTCGAACTTCGCGAGGAAGACCTTTGATAAGAAACTGCAAAATCTAATAGCTAGGGTTTTTAATTGTAGGAAGTACGAACCCCATGAGAATTGGTTTCAACTAGAGTCCTGGGTATATTAAATGTTGCATTCCCCATTCTAGAGTGTGGATAAGGGAGGACTTTTGATATCTCCAATGTATTACTCATGATGAGACAGATGTGTGAATCAAAATGTGTATAAGTTCAAATTTCTAATCCTCTTTCATGAAGGAGGAGGAGATCCACAATGATAAATACCTGCTAATCATCAATATCGATGGAGTCCCAGAGCTCGATCCATGATGAATCCACAAAATAAAAAAGACTCAGCCAAGTACGAACCCTAGAGAAGCTAGCACACAAAGACCACACTCCCAAGAAAATATAATCTAGATGCAAACAAGCCAAAAAGAAGGATAAATGAGCTCCCAAATTTAGAAGGTATGTCTCTCGTAGGAGAGGCCTGAGACTCCCATACACTACAAGAAGAGGTTTGTAACAAATTATTATGGCCTTGAGCTTCAACGCATAAAGAGATTGTGTTTTCTCGACCCCTACCTCACCAAGTCACTCACACAATAACCTCTGCAATTACCCCGTAATACCTAGGTAAGGAAACTAAGGTGACCCCAGTATAACCAATGCTCAGGAGAAAAGCCACTGGCTAGATATACCATATGGGAAGGGTAGCAAATCCTGAAGGTCAAAAGCACCAAAGGTACCTCAAAATCCCCCAAATACGAATAAGATCCTGGAAATATATTTGGCAGTGCACATAGAGTGGCAAGGGGCTATCCCTACCAAAAACGTGTATGTTGGTTCGTGCTTAACTCCCGTGTAAGAGGAGCCTCTTGAGAACACTTATTATATCAAATATTTCTCTTCTCACTTGGACAAACACCTAATTTTTTCTTTGTAGTCTTGGAAAAATTTACTCACGACACCCAATTTCAAAACTCTACAACCTAAACTTGTTGGTCCACCTCTATCAAATAAAAATGTGTAATCAATTTTAAGTTAAGCGTTCATTTTAAGGGTTGCGATTACTCAAAGGAAGTCACCATGAAACTAGTCTTATTACTCATTAATGAAATAAATATGCACACGTAACAAATGATGTCAAGTGCAATTTGTCTTTCAATATGAAAAAGGGGTATGCCACTACATGAGCTACATAAATTTCTCTTCAAAATCCAATGCAACCATTCCTATATGAAATCATGATCACTATTCAACTAAGAATACCAAATGTAAGCATTATTTTCATGCAAATGCACAATGAACAAACATGCCAAAGATAAAATATTTTTTGTATTTTTATAATGAAAGATATGGAAATGCAATAAAAAGACTCTATAACTCTGAGACGCTACACCAAGTATCAGACACAAGACAAGCAATATAGTGAGATAAAACTGTCTAATGCACTAATATCAAAACAAAAAAGTATAAGAATTACAAGAACAACCTTTAACTCAAAAGCAAATAAAAGAGGTCTATTGTAAAAAATAGAAGCAGTAAACAAGAATCACAGGCTCCCAAGAAGACCTAGAAACACAAAAAACCCACCCAACATCTATCAAACAACAAGTTCTCACTCAAAATAGGGGCATAAATGAATTTTTGTAGAAAATCTGTGTGTACACGACTGTAAGTATTAAATCTCACGTGTATATGCGACTGATACATCTATGTCCTGTGTACAACAAGAGGAATGTGGTAAAAAGGAAATCTAAGATCCAAATTACTTCAATAGGATACCAATGGGATAACACACTTTTGAAGATGATGTTGGGTAAAATTATTGTTATTTAATTCACCTTCAATTTAATTGTCAACCAGGACACGTAAACTTTGAGTCACTACACCATATGTGCAGGGAAAACTGGTTTCAAGCTCATGCCTAAGGTAACTTTAATCTACTCACACACAAATGTAACTCCTAAAATGAACTGTTCTACTGAACAACAAAGATCTGAGGCTGTTAAACCTAATCTAAGAAAAGAAATCAATCCTCTAAGTGCTATTTACAATCCTCTAAGCTGTGGAAATTCTGTCCAAAAACTTAACAATTCGATTCTTAATACTTTGACAAAAGAAAAGGAATTCAAATCCAACCTACCCAGCCACTCTTTCTATTGGTTTCAAGCCTTCTATTCATTCAACTGAATCTGCAAATAAAGATGAGATTGTCCCTAAATTAGGTACCCTATTTCTATATGCTCATTAGCACAAACCAGTTTGTTTCCATACATTCTACAATACTAACCAATCCAGTATAAACACACATCTATTTTCAATTCTGAACCTTGTCAAACTACTAGCATACACATACATAAAGGGCATCATCAAATATAAAAAAAAACAATGTAAATGTGCTTACAACAATGGAAGGGAGAAAGACTATTCATATGCAATGAAATTTGAAAGAGCTGTTTGATAAATCATACGAGTGTTATAAACTCTACAACTTGTAACTCTGCAACTCTTTAAGCTATATAAAAATTCTGCAAACCCATACAATGTTTAGAAACTTTGAAAACCCTTTAAGCTATGAAAGCTCCTAGGTACGAAGTCTAACCCTCCAATCCCCAATACCACAGCCTAATTTAGTTCTGAATATGAAGGAAGAGAGCATTCAGATCTGGCACATTTCACTATTCTTGTTATCACTCAATCCTACATTTTACTGAATCAGATCTACTCAAATTACTCAGTCCTGTTCACGCAAATAATGTAAGCCAATCCAATGCAAGCATCAATACATATTTCCAACCATGAATCTATGAAATTTATCAACACACTGATATACAAAGAACAATATTGAATCAAAATGAAATATAATTTTACTTACAGTGGTAAAGAAAAGAGAAAACTATATAGACAACAAGAGCTGAAGGTGGGCCCAACCTTCAACGTCTCTAGATCTGAAATTGAAGCTTTAAGAAATAAAATGCAGTAGTCACTTAATTAATTTGAAATCAGAGTGTTACAAGATCTTATATTTTCTCATACTTGTAAGGATTTATTTATACATCAATAGATGGATAAGATCCATCCCCAAAAAATCAGAAATTCGTGCAAGTAGCCAGAAAACGACCAACACCAAAATCTGGAAAAACCACATCTATTCTGGAAAGGATTTATCCACATTCGTTCAGAAATTCTGAAAATTTCCCATGATAAGGGGTAAAAGGGGCCATTTATGAAGTGGGTTTCAAACCGTTTTGAATAAATCCCAATCAATTGTTCAGAAATTGAGCCCAAATCAGGTTCCTGATTAATGATGGGAATGCCATTGCCAGATTGCTTGAGATTAGGCTGGAAGAAACAGAGCATTTGAATGATGACTGATAGCTCAAAATCCATATTGAAACGAACAAGCATATTTTTGGACAAATGAATCCCCCAACTATCTGAATCAATCAACATATGCTCGTTAAGTGCCGGAACAAGTGTCGGATCAAGCAACCAAAACAACCACTGCATGGAAAACAAAAGACTTGTCAATTGACCAAACACTAAAGTTTTATTGTATGAATTAAAACCAAACAAAATGATAAATAAACAATGAAAAATATCAAAAAGTCACCTGCTAGAGCACCTTGCAATGCTGCTCTTGAAAAGTCATATTCAAACACAAAACATAACTAGATAAAGTTGAATATTACTTGATTTCATGGAACTTTGAACTAGAAAATATAGTGCTGAACAAGAAAAAATAGGAGGCCAACAGATGACACATAAACAAAAATAAACATAGATAAATTCAAGCACATCATTCACCCAAACCCCAACAAAACAAGGAAAGTCCCCATCGGAGTCACCAATTCTGTTATGAAGAAAAATTCCTATGGCTTGGGGTATACCACAATATGTAATATGACACTAGAACTCAATCAATTTCCATATCCAACATAGATAAACAAAGATGACACTAAGGGATAGAATGTGTACCTTATTTCGAAAAGTTGTAGTAGATCCCTGTTGATCTTTTCAACCACACTTGCACCTACATTTCATTCTCAACAACAATGAAATAGACAAGCATGATAGATATTAAGTTTTAGACCTACTCTAGAATATATAAATACAATATGTATAAATCAAAGAAACTACATCCATCGACAATATTATTCATAGTTACACACATACAATGGACGGAAAATGTATATTTCTATTAATTACAAATAGAGATACAAGTGACAAACTCTGTCGGCATCTCGTCGAAATCAAGAGACTAATTCTTCCACCTAGGCCTCCGCCACTTCAATCCTCTGTATCAATGGAAATCTCAAAATACAATGGCAAGCTGGGGAAGACCATTAATTACTTCTCAAAAGGACAATGGGATGTAGACTCAAGTATGTATGAATAAGGCACAAATACACTATATTTTTCATGCTCTCATAAGTTCTCCTCTCTAATGCATCCAAGAGGCTTAATATATAGCCCTTCAATTGGAGGTGAAGGGTTGAGTCAAAGCATTTTTAGGCATATGGAAGACCAATAGTCAAGTTTTTCATGACTCATTGAGGAAAACTTGAAAATAAAATTTTTTGGAACATTTCTTGATGTACGTGGGTCATAGTGGGACAAGGTGCATGTACACATGGTATGTAATTTTGTGACCTGCATATAACAATAATTAGGGGTTTTAAAAGGTATTTCTTGGAACATTAAATCTTGTTTTGAGCATATGGGTTCCAAAGAGTCTGCATAGGGACAAGGAAGTCCATAAAAACATGATCTACCAAGTGTGGTAAAATCAAATATAACATATGGTATAAGAGATAGCCTGAAAAGAACATCTTTCACAAGGTATATCTCTCTCTCCTTCTCTAGACAAGAAAATTAGGGTTTTCTAATTAAGAGGATTTTTTAGTGTAAGTGACATATGGAAGTTCTCCCCTCCTAGGAACATATTTTGGAACCAAGATCGAAGTTTTTCAGTGAGTAGATCCTCTGGAAATTCAAGACCTAGTTTGGCTTGAAACCAGAAAACCAAAAACAGAACCAAAAACTATAGTCTAGGATCTTGCAAGTCCAGTTTCAAGGGTTATAATTTTGATTCTTCAGAAACTATCTGTACAATCATACTCTCCTTAGTCAAGAACATCTTTTGGTGTGTACAGTTTTCATTTCTAAGAAGTTTTCATTTTTTTTCATTTTCTGATCTCCAAGACAATATGTCTCCAAGCACTAAGCTTGATGACAAGTTGGAAGGCATAGAAAAATTCTATGTTTGTAAATATATAATAGGAATCATTCTAGAAGAGAATGATCTTGAAAATTTTATCAAGGGAGTTGTGCTAGATCTTGAAGAAGATGAAGTAAAATAAAAGTATAAGAAAGGCATGATTAGAGACAAGAGGGTCAAGCTGATTCAATCAAGGATCACTTGATTCCTCAAGTATCCTCTAAGGATACACCTAAGGAGATGTTTAATTCCATTTTAGGAATGCATGAAGGAAGAAACATCAACCAAAAGATGAACTTGAGATCCCAACTCAAAATTACAAATATGAGAAAGGGTGAATCTGTCCATGAATACTTCACAAGGGTCTCTCAATTCAAAGAACAACTAGAAGCAATTGAAGACAATATTGATGATATTGAACAAGTAATGACCGCTCTCAATGGTCTTAGTAGACCATGGGACTCCTTTATCTAAACAATCTGTACAAGGAAGGAAAGCCTAAAATTTGATATCCCGTGGGAAGAATGCGTTCAAGAATTATCTATAGTAGCTAACCGAGAAGCACTACTAAGAGGTGATGACCATGCTCTAGCTACGCATACCAGAATAAGAAAAGGAAAAAATCATTTCAATAAGGAAACTCAAAAGGGGTCTTATCCTCCTAAAAATATTCAAAATAATAAAAATTGAGATTACAATAAGAAATATTTCTATGTGACCTATCAATGTTAGCATTGTGATAAGATAGGACACATTTCCATAAATTGTCTGACAAAGAAAGAATAATATAAGAGGAAGAGTAGAAAAAGACATCATGCGAACTTAGCAGCAGCTGAAGAAGAAGAAGAAGAATAAGAATCTCCCAAGAAGTTAGTAAAAGAAGAAGATGAAGAATATATTCTCTAAAAGATGTATCTGTCACTAGAGGGTTACCTGTATGAACTAAGAGGTCACTTAGAAGCAACCTTGATCCATGATTATACAAGATCATAGAAGGCTTTCTCACATAAAACTATAAAATTCCCACCACATGTGCGCAAGATAGTCATAGGTATACCAAACATAAATATTTATCATGAATGATTCAACCTTTGATGAAGATACAAGTTGATAAAGTGCCAACTTGAAGAAACATATGAAGAAGTTGTAGCTCGTAGAGCTGCAAAACCAATGAAGGAATTTGCACCTTCTTGTGATAATGAGATTGTGAAAGAACATGAATATCTACCATAAAATAAATTCAGCTTGGGCTCATGATATTATTCAAGAAGAAAAAAGGTATGGTGCTCCAGAAGGCACCATAAGGAAGAATAAGAAGAAAAATCCATTTCCTAGTTATGCGATCTATGATCTCGTAGACAAAGAACCTACTTGTTTTGAATTAGTTGTTCAAAATAAAGAATGGATAGAATATATGACAAAAGAATACCAATCCATAATTAAAAATGATATATGGGAAATAGTTCCCAATCCAGAAGGAAAAAGTGTGGTATCTTCCAAATAGATCTACATCAAGATAAAACAGTTAGCTGATGGAGGTATCGAGAAGTACAAATCCATATTTGTGGCCTTTGGATTCTCTCAAAAGGAAGGAATCGATTATGAAGAGACATTTGCTCCTATAGAAAGTTACACTTCTTTCAGAACCCTCATGCCAATATTAACCAAGACAGAATGGAAGTTACATCAGATGGATGTGAAATATCTTTCGTAAATGGTGTTATTGAAATAGAACTATACATAGAAAACGAACAAGGTTTTGAAGTCAAAGACAAAAGAACACATGCATGTAAATTGAAGAAGGATCTGAATGGATTGAAAAAAGACCCAAGAGGTTGGTATGGAAGAATTGATAGTTTTTTTACGAGCTTGGGAATTACCAAAACTAAGGTTGATCCTAACCTTTACTTCAAGGTTATGGATGATGAACCTGTCATATTATTGTTGTATGAAGATGACTTATTCCTAACCTATAATGAGAATCAAATATCAAAGTGTAAGAAAAATCTTGTTGCAGAATTCGAGACAAAGACCTTGGATTGATGCATTATTTTCTAGGTCTTGAGGTATGGTAGAGACCAGAAGGAATCTTCCTTAACTAAGGGAAGTATGCAGTGGAAATCCTGAATTTTTTTGAAATGTTGGAATGTAAATCCATGGCCACACCCATGGATACACACTTGGATTTGTTGTTTAATGCTTCACCAGAATTAGTGGATGTAACACTATACAGACAGATGATTGGTTCATTGATGTATCTGACTAATAATCAACCAAATATGTGCTTTGATGTAAACACTCTGAGTTTGTAATTGGTTGATCCCAGATATGTCCACTTGGTAGCTGAAAATCATGTGATGAGTTACCTAAATGGTATGATAGATTATGGTATTAGCTACACTAGAGATCATGACTCTAGAATCTATGGTTATACAGATTTAGTTTGGGCAGGAAGTGTCTCAGATAGAAAGAGCAATTTATGAGGATGTTTATGTTTTGGGTTACCCATTATTGCATGGCTAAGCATGAAGCATTCCAAAGTTTCTCTTAGAACTAAAGAAGTAGAATATATTGCAACTTGTTCCTTCAGTTGTGAATCCATATGGCTTCAGAAGTTGTTATTAGATATATTCGATATGGAGATGGATAATACCATGGTTCTATGTGATAACCAAAGCTTCATGAAGATGACAAAAAACCCTATGTCCCATGATAAGATTAAACGCATAGAAATATGGTACTTGTACATTTGGAACATGGTGCTTACAATAGAAATAAAGCTCCAATATGTGAGCACATATGAGAAGGTTTCAGATGTATTGACTAAATCTTTGTCTCATGTTAATTTTGAACACTTTCAAGACAAACTTGGTGTTTTATTTAAGGACTTGCCTTGAAAGGGGGAGTATTATTGATACTATGGAATCATGATCACAACAGGAACCTCAATTGGTATTGATCATCCTTAGACTTGATCCTGTAATTCCGAAAGGAAGGACCCTCTTAAATGTTGATCTTGATGGACTTGATCCCATGAAGTATCGCCCAAGATGTTTATGTTGGTATTGATCATCCTTAGAATTGATCCTATATTTATAAAAGGAAGCATCTTCTTAAATATTGATCTTGATGGAATTGATCTCGTAATTCTGAAAGGAAGGATTGTCCAAGATGTTGATGTTGAGATTGATCATCCTTATACTTGATACTAAAATTCTGAAAGGGAGGATGATCTTAAATTTTTATCTTAATGGAATTGATCCCATAATTCCGAAGGGAAGGATCATCCAAAATGTTGATGTTGGGATTGATCATCCTTAGACTTGATCCCTCAATTCCAAAAGGAAGGATCGTCTTAAATGTTGATCTTGATGGAATTCATCCTGTAATTCTGAAAGGAAGGATCATCCAAGATGTTTATTTTGCGATTGATCATCCTTAGACTTGATCCTGTAATTCTGAAATGAAGGATCATATTAAATTTTTACCTTAATGGACTTGATCCAATAATTATTCCGAAAGGAAGTATCATCCAATATGTATATGGTGAGATTAATCATCCTTAGACATGATCCCATAATTTTGAAAGGAAAGATTGTCTTAAATGTTGATGCCGAAGGACTAATCATCCTTAGACTTGATCCCATAATTCCAAAAGGAAGGAACGTATTAAATGTTGATGTGGAAGGACTAATCATCCTTAGACTTGATCCCATAATTTTGAAAGGAAGGATCGTCTTAAATGTTGATCTGGAAGGAATAATCATCCTTAGACTTGATCCTGTAATTCTGAAAGGAAGGATGATCTTAAATGTTGATGTGGAAGGACTAATCATCCTTAGACTTGATCCTGTAATTACAAAAGGAAGGACCATCTTAAATGTTGATGTGGAAGGAATAATCACTCTTAGACTTGATCACTTAATTCCAAAAGGAAGGATCATCTTAAATTTTTATGTGGAAGGACTAATCATCCTTGGACTTAATTGCTTAATTCTGAAAGGAAGGATCGTCTAGAATGTTAGTAGTGGACTTGATCCTATACTTCAAAAAGGAAGGATTGTCTAGGATTCCAGTGGTGGACTTAATCCTGTAATTGCGAAAGGAAGGATCGTCCTGTGTATGTATGTGTTAGCTATGATTAGTATTGGTAGCTCTGCAAATACTTGATCATGCAATTCCTAAAGGAAGCATTGTCTGAGTACCACATATGTGTTTTCCATGATCTCGTAATTCTGAAAGGAAGGATCATGTTGGTTTTTATACAATAGATGATGTTACTCTAGCCTTGAGTTGTTGATGATGATGTCACATGTTTTCGGTGTTATTCCATATTTATGTTGATGAGCCAACCTTGTGCTTTCGTTGTTGTTGTTATTGTAGCTTTATGTTGATTGCTATATATATATATATATGCATTGTGCACAAGTGAGTGTGTGTTCAAATGAGGAACGCATCTCCTCTATTTATACTCTTTCATTTACTTGACTCTTAACTTAAGAAGTTGTACCCACTTAACTAAGTGGGTCAACTTCACTTAGGAAGACACAATACAATATTATATTATATTCATTAGGGTACTATTGACCCAACTTACAATGGAGGCTTGCCTCGTGACTCTGTGATGACCAAATACAATAGTAACACCTACCCAAAGGAATAATAACATCTCCCTTGGGTTACATCAGTAAAATACATTTATAATATCCTTTGAAGTTTAAATATTCAATGCTCCCCCCTTAACGAGAATTTTATTCTACTCACAACATTATCATAAACTATAGGAGAACAGAGAGATAATATTTGCAACACCATTGAGGCTATACATCTATATGTCATAAGAAGTTTTCAACATTCATCAGTAACTGGAACAACTAATTTTCAATATCTTCAGCTTCTGCATCACATTATCACTTGATCCTTTTGTAGAAACGCTTGGATATTTCGATCCTTCGTAGTAGCACTTCGATCTTCTAATCCTTTGCAGCAGTACTTCAATCTTCTGATCCCTTACACCAACACTTCGATATTTTGATCCTTTTTAACAACACTTCGATCATCTGATCCTTTGCAATAGCACTTCAATCTTTTGATCCTTTGCAGCAGCAATTCAACCTTTGTCAGTCCTTTGCAGCAGCACTTCGATCTTCTTGATCCTTTGTAGTAGCACTTTGATCTTCTTGATCCTTTGCAGCAGCACTTTGATCTTCTCAATCCCTTGCAGCAATGCTTTGATCTTCTTGATCCTTTGTAGAATAACTTTGATCTTCTGTAGTAGCCTTCTGATCTTCTCGATCCCTTTTAGCAGCACTTCGATCCTTTGCAATAACACTTCAATCCTCCGTGATCCTTTTCATATGCATGTGATATCTCTGATCTGATTACAAATAAGAATATAATCACCACTGCAAATTTATATTAAATTTTCTGATTTACAAAATTCTACCATTCGGTGCACTGACAGAGTGGGGAAATCAACGTTTCAGGTAGGGAAATTTTGCAGAGGTAGAGTGGGAAGAGGAGATCAATCAAGAGTGAGTGAATATTTGAAAATCCATTCCTCTAACACATTTATATCTGGGACTATTGATATTTCCGAGTCTGCGCCGTGGAAACTTACTTTCATGTTGTTGGGTCACCAAACCGTGAAACTAGGGAATCTCAATCCATCGTCCAAAAAAATGATTAGGTAAGTTTCAGATATTATATTAAGACATAAATTAATTTTATTTAATTTTTATAACACTTTGTATCAGTTCTTAATAGTTCAGAATCAATTTGGGAAATTTAGGCAGTTTTGGCCTAGGGGGAACCTACGCATTGGAGGATCCAAAAAGGTAGTACGGTCACAAAAAAATGGGTTCTGGAGTTATGTATGGTAAGGTGGGCCTTTTAGTGACTCATTGAAACTTACATATCAAATTTTTGGTTTACATAAATCTGTTTATGCAAGAAATGGAAAAACTAGTTATTTAAAACTAGCTTTCTAGCAAGGGTATGAATTTAAGCACATAAATTATTGTAGATTGATTTCTGTACTGATATTAAATATTAAATAGATAAATAAAACTCCATTGAACATTTATAACCCACTCAATCGCTCCCAAAACTTCATATAATCTTAATTGCATTGAAATTCAGCAAAATCCCTTCATATGCTGGAAAAACAAGCTTTTAATGTGCAATAAGAAAGGTAATATTTAATGAGTGATATATTTATACTTGAGGAAATGAAATAAAATATTTATAATCTATTCTTATATCACAATTCATATGACAACTGAACAATATAGAGTTTACTCCAAAATAATGGGCAGGAGGCCCGAATCCTCACTGGAAGAGGGTTGTGAGCATAGGTGAAGCAGGGGATTCACTAGAGCTCAACCTATAGGTGATGGAGTCTGAAATATAATTCTGGAATGAGTTTCATTGGCTGACCTTAGCGTTCCATAGACTTGCAATATATAGAAAAGCGAATGGAAGAGAAGGGAGGAGGGGCTTGGGGATCATCGGGCCAATGGTCTAAGGCACAACACTCAGAGAGTATGCTCACATAGCATAAACACAATATAAAAGAATCCTAACTGATTCAATTGGGTCTAATTCTTCTTTAATAGAGTGCTGAGTGACCTTCTTAGCAACTGGGGATCCAAGGTGACTTGTGAGAGCAAGTCAACCCTCAACAAACCCTAACCTTAGCCACATAGGCTCCTTCCTTCGGTAATTTGGAAAGTAGGACCATGTGTAAAAGTTTCCAAGTCCAAATCATCTCCTAAATTATAAAATGCAGCCTCCTTAGCCAAAATGTTGCTTCTTTGTTTATGACAGCTTTCTTCTTTTCCAACTGAGTCCCCAAAAGGTAACTTTGCTTTCCCTTTCCTAGAATTTCCTGTCTTTTCTCTTACAGATTTTCTGATTTCTCTAAGAGGCAACTGTGCCCTCATTTGCAAAACTTTCTTGCTTTAATCTCTGACTACTTTTTTGTTTCTTTTAGGTACTTCCCCCTTTTTTTCTTCCTATGACAGCTTTTGTCATAGTGTTTCCTCTTTCCTTCCTTGGAAAGTAGACTTGCCCAATGCACCCCACCTAACAAGAAACATTATTTACACCTTATAAATTAGCATAAATAATCTAAATGGAAAATAAAAGTTAGATACATGCCTTACTTAATTAATTATTACAAAATTTCCCTATAAAGAATAATTAATGTCAAATCGAGCCCCCTCTAGGATTCTAGCATGGTTAATACTTTAATGGCCACGTTGAGGGGACATGACAGTCCTCCCCTCCCAAATCTGCTTGTCCTCAAGTAGAAGCACCATAGAGTGCTGCAAATTTTTCCACCATGTTTCTGTTGCACCACTTTGATCATAGTCATTTCTCTGATGCCACTTCCTTTAGAAAAATTTCCAACCCAGTTAAAGTAATTGAGTAGAATTCCTAGATCCCACTACCTCCTCTGCAAGGACCCAAATTTTTCTACCACCTTTTGAACTCTGTCATTGCTAAGAATTCCCGGATCCCATGGTTTTATCTGCCTCCTTCCACCCATCAATAAAAACAACAAAATTTTATCATTTTAGAGGAGGAAAATGAGGTTATGAAAATCATACCACCATACTGGGAGCTCATATCTCCCCATTCCAAACTGAACATTTTTTAAAATTTCCCACCAGACATGGAATTTCTCATCATCTATCTTTGTTCTGGTGCAAAAACTCAATATTATGGTACTTGTTCCACCAAACTGACTCAAGTGTAACTTCCATTCATAGCCATGCATAATGAAGACATCAAATAGATGCCTCTGATGTTTCATGTACACATAGAAATTTAATGGTGAAATTTTCATACCACATGGCTGAACCATTAAGTTATCAATGGAATATGTGGGAGCCCCTTGGTCCTTAGTTGGCATCAATAGGAAAAATCCCTTCACCCAATTTTCATCCCTATGTGTTCCTACTGAACTAGAAGTGTGGACTGATTTATAGTAAAACAAACCTCTGCAAAATGTTCCCACCAAAGGTGTGGATGCATCAAACCCATCATGGGATGGTACAACACAAGGGATATCTTCTAATTCTTCACTGAAAATAGGACTCCTTCCATGAGAAAAGTCATCCTTTCTTGGGAAATGGGCATCTGCTTGGAACCCATCATCTGCATCCCAAAATTCCTTAAGCACAAAAAATTTAGAATGCACCTCATGTGCATGTGTATGGAATGTATCCATTGGATGAAATTTAATTCTTTGTGGATGCCCACATGTCAGGACAATGCCATTCACACCAAATGATTTATTGCAGAAATTAAACTCTTTACCTCCCACAGTCCTCATTCCCAAGGTGTCTCTACCCACCCAATCAATGTATGTAAAAGGAATTTTGTTTTCTGATCCATATGGAATGTGATCAGCCACCTCCTATGGATCAGATTCTACCATCCATAAGGGGTTTTCAGAATGTGTCTCTTCCCAAGAATATGTGTCAGACAACCCTTCAGTGGTGCAAGCAATTCTAGTACATATTTTATCCTCTATTTCTGTGATAATTTTAGTTACCCAATCCCTGAATAGATTAATGATGTTTTCTTGTTGACTCACTTGAAATGTCCTCAGCCTTATTTCTCATAGATAAGAACTCCTTTATGCCATCCTGCATACCAATAGGTGCTTGGCCAAAATAATCTTCATCGGGGCTCTTTACAAACACCTACAAATCTACTCCTCCCTCATGGTTGTCCTCCACATGAGGTCCCTCCATTATACCCAAAACATTTTCTTCCATGAAAAATGAAATATGTGACATCTTCAAATCATTTTGAAGTTGATATATCTGCAACTTTGACTCTTCAAGGGATCTATGTGTGCTCTTCAATAAGTCATTAGTGATCTCCAACTTATTAGCGAGCCTTTCTAATTCTTCTTCTTCCTTCTTGACTGCACAGTGATACATTTCAGCCATTATGAGGAGATGTTCTCTCTCAGAAAGTAGTTTCATATAGCTCTCCTTCATATTGGCCATTCCTTCTTTCAGTGCTATGGACTCCTCCATAAAGGCTTCTCCTTCCATTTCTCCTCCATAAGCTTTCCAACAACATCTGGCCACCAAGGAATTGATGTCAACAAGGTTTTTCAAGGATGCCTTAACTTTTCTCTTTCCTCCTTAAGTGGTCCACTCAAATGATGTGGCTCACAAAGAAGATCCTGCACCAAGTTTTCTTCCTCTAACAGCTGACATATAATACTACTTTTCTTGTGGCATGGATCCACAACACAAAACTCATTCTCATCATACAAGTCAGCCTTTGAATTTTCTGCAAAATCACTTCCATGGTGTGAAGTGGAGGGTATCTCTGAAGGCTGGAATGACATGTGATCTGTATAAGAATCAGAAATAATAACATGCATTGGAATTTCAGCTTCATCATGCTGCAAGAGAGTCCAAAATTCTGAATTGTGATCATCTCTCTACATCAGATTTTTCTCCTTCAACTTTACTAGTTCACACCCGACTGGTGGGGGCTTGTCTTCCACTTCATTGGGAATTTCCGATGATGTATTTATATATGATATATGTTATTATTTTGGATCTAATATAAAATATCCCTCACCACCATTGACAACATCACCCTCCTTTGCAATGGTTTTGTGATCACCAATAGAAAATCTAGGATTAATTTCATCTCTCTCACAATTGTCCTTCATCTTGCACTCCTCAAATGAAAGTGAAGTATTTTCCTTCCCCCATGGATCATATGGTTGTGGGTGTATATGGATGCTGAAAAAATAAGATATGTTACTGTCCATTTTTTTCACCTTATCATCTTTCTGAAGTGATACTAAGGTGGCCTGCTCCTCCACCAATTTTTCTAGTTCACACCTGAGCGGTGTGGCGTTGTTTTCTTCTTCACTCTGTCGCTCAAGATGTGACTGTAAATCTGATTTGTGTATCTCTTTTGGATCTGATCCAAAATATTTCTCACCACCCATACATGAACCAAAGTCTTCAGCAATGATCTGGAGATCAGCCACCCAAAAACTTGAAGTGCCTTCATCTTCAACTCCTTCACCTATGCAACCACCTTGTGGTGATTTGCACTTCACCTCATGGATGTTTTCTTTTCCTTGATCACTTGAATAACTAACTGAATCATATCCTTTTTCTAGGATTGAGAATGGATTTGGTACCTTATCCTCCTCTTCATCCTTCCCATCTATATGGTTTGGACGAATAGACCCTTCTTCTTTTTCCTCATCAATACTTCCATTAGAAGCACTACATGTTTCTTCCTCTGGAAAGTTTATGAACTTCTCCTTTGAAGGGTGGTTTGTCAGTGGCTCTCACTTTTCCAAGAAATTTGATGAAACTTCATTCTCTAGAATATTACTCCTGTCACCACTTTTACAATATCTACTAAAAGAACACCCAAACAATCTCATAATGCTTGGACCAACAGATGTCTTTGTTGCACCTTCTCTTTTGGATTCTTTTTCTTCTTCCTCACTCATGTAGTTGGAACAACTTGGTTCCTCTACGGATGATTTAACGCCATTGAAAGAATGCTCATCCACATCCTTGGGCTCAAATCCAAATCTTAAATAAAAATATTCTTTGAAATGAATGAATTTACAAATATTTTCCCCCAATGCAAGATACTCTTTGTAGTGGTGGGGCAAGTTTTCACTGGCATCTATCATCTTTGCTAAATCCTTCTTAGGATTAGCCATTGGTGGTTCAACCATTCTATATTCATACTCCTTATTTTAACAAAAGTAAACATCATGGTATTTTGACATTTGCAATCCATCATTAACATAGATTACCTCTTATTCTTCAATCACTGGTAGCAACCTCATGGTTGCAACTTTGACTTACTGATCTGCAATGTTAGTAAATAGAGAGCCTTCTTTCCATAGGATTGTAGGAAAGTGCTCTGATGCCACTGTGATATCTATGATATTATTACATATCATAATATTAATAACTTCTGCAAATTTATATTAAATTTTCCGATTTACAAAATTCCACCATTCGGGGCACTGACAGAGTGGGGAAATCAAGGTTTCGGGTAGGGAAATTTTACAGAGATGGAGTGGGAATAGGAGATAAATAAAGAGTGAGAGAATATTTGGAAATAAATTCCCACAACACATTTATAGCTGGCACCATTGATATTTCATAGTCTGCGCCACGGAAACTTACTTTCATGTTGATGGGTCACCAAACCGTGAAACTAGGGAATCTCAATTCATGTTCCAAAAAAATATTTAGGTAAGTTGCATAGATTATATTAATTCATAAATTAATTTTATTTACATTTTATAAAACTTTGTATCAGTTCTTAATAGTTCATAATCAATTTGGGATATTTAGGCAGTTTTGGCCTAGGGGGAACCTGCGCAATGGAGGATCCCAAAAGGAAGTACGGTCACAAAAAAAATGGGTTTTGGATTTATTTATGGGAATTTGTTCCTTTCAGTGACCCAATGAAACTTACATATCGAATTTTAGGTTTATAGAACTCCGTTTATGCAAGAAATGGAAAAACTAGTTATTTAAAACTAGCTTTCTAGCAAGGGTATGAATTTAAGCACATAAATTATTGCAGATTGCTTTCTGTAATGATATTAAATATGAAATAGATAAATAAAAATACATTTAACATTTATAACCCACTCAATCACTCCCACAACTTCATATAATATTGATTGCACTGAAATTCATCAAAAATGCCCCCATATGCTGGAAAACCAAGCTTTTAATGTGCAATAAGAAAGGTAATATTTAATGATTGATATATTTTGAATTGATGCAATGAAATGAAATATTTTTAATCTTTTAATATATCATAATTCATATGACAACTGACCAATACAAAGGTGACTCCAAAATGATGGGCAGGAAGCTTGACTCGTCACTAGAAGAGGGTTGTGAGCATAAGTGAAGCAAGGGCTTCACTGGAGCTCGACCTGTAGGTGATGGAGGCTGAAATATTCTTACTTCTATAATGAGCTTCAATGGCTGACCTTAGCGCTCCAGACACCTGCAATAGATAGAAAAGGGAATGGAAGAGAAGGGAGGAGGGGTTTGGGGATCATCACCCAATGGTCTGAGGCACAACACTCAGAGAGTATGCTCACATAGCATAACCACAATATCAAAACATCCAAACTGAGTCAATGGGGTTGAATTCTTCTTTAATAGAGTGTTGAGTAACCTGCTTAGCAAGGGAGGATCCAAGGTGACCTATGAGAGCATGTCAACCCTCAACAAACCCTAACCTTAGCCACATGGGCACCTCCCTCGGGTAATTTGGAAGGTAGGACCATGTGTAAAAGTTTCCAAGTCCAAATCATCTCCTAAATTATCAAATGCTCCCTCCTTAGCCAAAATGTTGTTGCTTTTTTTATGACAGCTTTCTGCTTTTCCAACTGAGTCCCCAAACAGAAACTTTGCTTTCCCTTTCCTAGACTTTCCTATTTTTTCCCTTACAAATTTTCTGAGTTCTCTAAGAGGAAATTGCACCCTCCTTTGAAAAACTTTCTTTCTTTTATCTCTGACTGATTTTATGCTTCTTTTAGGTACTTTCCCCATTTTTTTTCCTATGACAACTTTTGTTATAGTGTTTCCTTTTTCCTTTTTTGGCAAGTAGACTTACCCAATGCGCCCCACCCGAAAAGGAAAATTATTTATACCTCATTAATTAGCATAAATAATTTAAATGGAAAATAAAACTTAGATACATGCCTTAATTAATTATTACAAAATTTCCCTAGGAAGAATAATTAATGTCAAATTGAGGCCCCCTCTAGGAGTCCAACATGGTCAATACTTTAATGGCCACTTTGAGGGGACATGACACCGCACTTCGATCTACTTGACCCTTCACTCCAGTACTTCAGTCTATTTGATCCTTCTCCTCCACACTACCTATTGTACACATGATCTATTTTTGGGATGATTAATCCCGATCACTTAAGGACATAATTCCAAGGACGATGCAATCATCCATCAGTATGATCCATGAAATCAATCAGCTGAATCATCTACAAATAAATGTAGATCTTGACTATACATGGTGCTAGCCCTATCATTCATGAGGATTCATCGTAGACCATCCATAGCACACAGGTCAGGACCACTCCCAAGTGAGTGTTATACTACGGTATCTACACTTACGTGTAGGCATACTCTTCCAAGTAAGAGTACTGTTTACAGAGAAGATCTCGACCACATACACAATGTCGGCCCATCGTGGAACATCCATACAACACAGGTTAGGACCACTCCCAAGTGAGTGTTATACTATGACATACATGAGGACTCATCATAGAGAATTGATACCACACAGTTTAGGACCACTCCCAAGCGAGTGTTATTATATGGCATCTACGTATGAATGTAGGCATACTCTCCATAAAAGAGTATCATCTATAGGGCATATCTCAACTACATACAAAATGCAAGTCCTATAATCCATGAGGACTCATCATAGAGCATGCATACCACTAAGGTTAGGACCACTCTTGAGTGATTGTTATTCTACAGTATCCACAACTCAATGTGGCTACTCTCCATGAGCGTAACATCTACAGGGCCATCCTTAGGTAGTAAGGACCACTCTCATGAACAGAGTGCTATACCTGCCATCCTCAAGAGAGGATACTATCATCCACAAGTGAATTTGGGTACTCTCAATGCGAGAGTAATATCTGCAAGTCCATCCTTAGCTAGTAAGGACCACTCTCATGAACATAGTGTTATATCTGCCATCCTCAAGAGAGGATACTATCATCCACCAATGAATTTCAGACCTTGTCAACATATTTAGGTGCATTTTTCCTCTTCCATGCTGTAGCATCACTGTCATCCCATCATCAATGACAGTCTCATCATCACTCCCCATTTTCTGGGAGCATTTCATATTATCAACCTGCTCCCCCTTTATCCAAGGAGGGTTCATATCTTCGACCCATTCCTGATTTCCGAGGACAGTCCATATCTTCGACTTGTTCCACCTTTTCGAAGAAGGTCCATATATTTGAATTGTTCTTTTTTTTTCGAATAGAGCTCGTATCTTTGACTTGTTATTCCTATTTCGAAGAGAGTCTATATCTTCGACCTATTTCTCCTTTTCAAGAAGCGTCCATATATTTGATATGTTTTTCCTTTTCGAGAATGGTCCATATCTTTGACTTGTTTCTCCTTTTCAAGAAAGATATATATCAACATCATTGTTCCTTATTGCGAGGAAAGTATGTAGGATCATCATTGTTCCTCTGTGCTAGGAAAGTATGTAGTATCATCAATGTTCCTCCTTGCAAGGAAAGTCTTTTCGAACTACACCAAGCTTGTCACAGAAGCTTGGTCAACACATCAGCAACTTGCTCATCAGTACTCACATACTGAAGTTTTGTATCTCCCTTTAGTACCATGTCTCATAATATTCTTTGTCATCTTTATGCAACTCTGGTTGTCACAAAGAATCACTATGGTATCCAACTCCATATCAAATAGTCCTGACATCAATTTTCAGAATCCATATAATTTCCCAAATAGTAGATCAAGTTGCAATGTACTCTGCTTCAGTTGTACTGAGAGAAACACAAGATTGTTTCTTACCAAACCATGAGATCATGTAGGATTCAAAACAATAACATCCACTCAAGGTTCTCTTACTGTCTGCGGCACTTCCTTCCCAATCTGAATCTGTATATCCATATAATTTGTAGTCATGATCTCTACCATAGTAAACTAGCAAGACTGTCGCACCTTTAAGGTACCTCATCATTATTTGTAGCTATCACATGAACACATATAGGTTTAACTATATACTAACTCAATGTTTTCACAACAAAACATATATCTGACCTTATATTCATTAGATACATCAATGACCCAATAATATTCCTGTACCGAGTCATTTCTACTAACTCTAATGTCTCATCAGACAACAGTTTCATGTTGGTGTTCATGTGTGTGGCCATGGCTTTACAATCCAACATATAAAATCTTCTTCATATTTCCACAACATACTTTCCCTAGTTCATAAATATTCCTTCTGAGCTCTGTCACACTTCCAACCCTAGGAAATAATGCATCAATCCAATATCTTTCATCTTGAATTATTCAATTAGATTCTTCTTGCAATCTGTGATATGTTTATCATTTCCAGTCACAAATAGATAATCCACATACAACAATAGTATGCCATGTTCATCATCCACAACCTTAAGGTAAAGGTTAGGATTGGCTTTATTCTTGGTGAAGACCAATATTGTCAAGAAGTTGTCTATTCTTCCATACCAAGCTCTAGGATCTTGCTTCAGTCCATACAAAGTCTTTTTCAATTTACATACATGAGTCACTCAGTTTTCGAATTCAAATCCTTGTGGTTGTTAGATGTAAACCTATTCCTCAATCATACCCTTAAGGAAGGTCATCTTTACATCCATCTGGTGTATATCCCACTTCATCATGGAAGCAAGTGCCATGATGGCTCTGATGGAAGTGTACCTTGATATTGGAAAAAATGTCTCTTCATAATCAATTTCCTCTCTCTTGAGAGAATCCTCTAGCTACAAATCATTCCTTCCATCAACAACATGTTTTATTTTGTAGATCCACTTGGAATATACCACACTTCTTTCTTTCTCATTTGGCTACTATATCCCAAACATTTTTCTGGTATTCTTCCATCATTGCATCTTCCATGAGTTCATTCTGTCAGGTCATCAACATATCCCAGTCTTCCACATTCAACCTTGAAGGATAGAACCCACCTTGCTCTTGGGAAATCCTTAGTCCATCTAGAAGTTGTCCATCCTGTTGCACCATGTCAAACTCAAAGATCTTCTACAGTAACTCCCCCTGAATCAGAGTATCATCTTCCCTCTACATTATGTACTGGAGTGACAGGTTGCATCCTATGCTACTATATATCCATCTCAGTTTACTAGATACCAAGATCCTTTTCTCTTGAAATTTGTCAGAAAGTTCCTCTGGCACCCATCTGTGAGCTTGTTATCTTCTATAGGTTTCCATCTTCAACCTTGTAGAAAAGGTTAATATATTCATCACTCTAGGTGATATTTTAATCTCCTGGATGTGCTTATATATGGGTGCATTTTTATCTCATACAAAGCATATTCTGTACAGGTGGTTCTTTCCTCGATATATACTTCTACGTCACTGGAGAAGTGTGTTTGGTCAATAGAGTATGTCATACCATAGTCTATTATTTCTAAGACAAACCACGAACCTTTCTTTGTATACTTGTTCTTGTAGATCCATATGGAAGACACTACAGACTTCCCTTCAAGTCCCAGAATCATATCCTAGACATCATTCTCCATGATCATTTGTTACTATTTGATCATAACTTCTTCCATAGCTGGAAGGGTTTGCATTAATGATGTCACCCAACTCTGTCACACAACTAGAGTGTGTTTGAGGCATCTTAAATTTGTTTAGAACTCCTGTCATACTTTTCTTCATCTTGAATTATCTCTCATGCCCAATATGGTATTCATCTCTCAAGGTGGGTCTACCTCTCTCTGAATATCTTTCTTCCGTCACCATGTCTCTGACCCGAGGAGCTTCGGGTTCATGTTTATTGGAGTGAATATTGAATTTTCATCACTTGTTCTTCGGAACAAGTCTCATCCTCCTTTTCTTATAGGTGGTTGTACACGACCTTTCCAACAATTCAAATGCACCAGTTGCATGGTTAGAACCATTTCATAGGACATATGCATAAAGATAAATTCTTATGCATCATGCAAGTATTTTAGCCAATACAACATTCATCCATCTTTCATGAAAACTTTCCAGATTCCTTCCATCTCTACCATGACATCATTGAGATTGTGTACTAATCCAATATGCCAGCAAAGAGGTTTCAGTATAGATAAGTAGCAATGGATAGTTGTATAGAACCATGGGCTACTTACCCATAACATGCATATTAGTAGTATACTGTCATTAATGCAAACATTGTATCATGTATAATATGTTAATGTAATTGTAACTTCAGAATGTATTCACTTGTATTTCTTATCTATTGTAACCCGATGTTTATTTTGAGATGTTATCATGTCATGTCATGCCCCGATGTTTCGATCGGGAAGATATATAATGTAAACAAGTCATGTCAAGCCATTGTGGGTAACCCTCCTATTGTCTAAGGGTTAAAGTCCCCTCAGTTCCGGGGCACTAGGGTTATTAGACTCTCCTAGAGAGGTTGGCCCTAGTAGGGTTTTAGTCATGCCGGGATTAGTATAAATAGAGATTTGGACTCTCTATTTAGTACACATCACAAACACACTCAAGTGTAGCACATATTTTAGGAAGGAGAAGACACTGGGGCTAGACAAGAAGAAGGTTACTGCTATCGGGAGATCATCTTACTTTTTTGGGTTTTACCTTTTGTGCTTATTCTATCTCTGAGGAAGTTGCAGGGTTTTCTCCATTTATGGTTTCCCCAAGGAAAAATACTGTGTTCATTGTCTCTTGTGTTTGATTGTTGTACTTGTTGTTCTCTCAGTT
This sequence comes from Pseudotsuga menziesii, assembly GCA_001517045.1. Taxonomy (NCBI): domain Eukaryota; kingdom Viridiplantae; phylum Streptophyta; class Pinopsida; order Pinales; family Pinaceae; genus Pseudotsuga; species Pseudotsuga menziesii. The sequence goes on along the minus strand of LPNX011042183.1, from coordinate 350,366 downwards.
AAAGATCCTAACATAATGCTAGCTTGAATGTTGAAAAACTAACATGGTATCAGAGCTAACCTGAGAAGAAGACACTGTGTAGCTGTGGGAACTAGGGATTCCTAATTTGTGGATCTCTCTCCATATATTTTCAGCAAAAGTAAGGTGGAATAACTATCCTCCTTAGGGCGCATCTTTCTGTTGAAGCAGAATCCAATTCTGAGGTTTTTCAGTTTTGGACCCAACACTACTGCCGGATATTAGGGATTTTCACAGAAGAGGAATTTTTTAGTGAGCCCAGGCCTGGATTGATCTCCTCTCCAAAATTGAAGTTAGGGATCAATTTCAAAGCATTTGGTTGGACAGAACTATGGAAAAGCAAAACCCTAATTTGCTCCTGAACCAGCTCTACAGGATTTCAGCTCTAAATTCAAATCCGACATCTTGACCTAGTAATATCTAAAATATTTTGTATTTCCATTTGAGGTTCTTAGTTAATATGTCTCATCATACCAAGCTTGATGAAAAGCTTGAGGGATATGATAACTTCCGAGCCTGGAAGTATAGGATCTCCTTGGTCTTGGAAGAGAATGAGTTAGACTCCTACATCCATGAGGAGGTTCCAGTTCCAAAGGGAGATGAGGCTAAGGCCTTGCATAAGAAGAATTTGGTTATGGAAAAGAGAATCATTGCTGATTCTATAAAGGATCATCTCATACCACAGGTGTCCTCCATAAAGACACCTAAATCTATGTTTGATGCCCTAACCAAATTGTTTGAAGGGAAGAACATAAACCAGAAGATGACTTTGAGAAACCAACTAAAGAATGTGAAGATTCAGAATGCAGAAACAATCCAGTCTTACTTCACAAGAGTTTCTCAAATCAAGGAACAACTAGAAGTAGTAGATGAAGAAGTGGAAAATGCAGAGATTGTGATGACTACCTTGAATGGCCTTCCTAGGTCATGGGATTCTTTCATCCAAGGGATCTGTGCTAGAAAGAAGTTAGTCAAGTTCAACAGACTATGGGAAGAGTGCTCTCAAGAAGAAGCTCTGATAGCAGCTCGAGAACAAATGATGGGAAGTGAGGATCAAGCTCTCACGGTCCACTCCAAGTCAACCAAAAGAAGATCTCAACACTCCATAGGTAAGCACTCTCACAAAGATAACACTAGAAAATATTTGTCTAGGATCATATGTTATACATGTGGTGAAGTAGGACATTATGCAAGAAATTCTCCTAAGAAACAAAAACTAACAAAAAGGAGCAACAAAAGAAGACATCATGCTCTTGCTATAGAGGATGATGAACCATCCAAGAAAAGAACCAGATATGAAAGTGAAGATTCTTCAAGTGAGGATGAATATGTTTTGATTTTCGCTCTCACAGGAAGCATTACTCATGGAAGCAATGATTGGCTCATATATAGCGGGGCTTCCGAACATATGAAAGGATTCAAGGAATACTTTATGAGATTGTCAGAACATGAATCACCTCACAAGGTGAAGCTAGGAGATGACTGTCAATATCCAATAAAAGGTAGTGGGGAATCTTCCTATAAGCTAGACTCTGGAAAGTCTCTGACAATGAAGGAATTATTGTTTGTGCCAGGACTCAAGAAGAACCTCCTATCCATATTGGAATTAGATGTAAAAGGGATGTAGGTTGCATTCATAGATGGTCAAGTCATCATGTGGCCAAAAGGAAAGTCTATCGATGATGCAGTGGTGATTGGAGAACAAGAAGGAGGATTGTACAAATTAAAGGGCCATCCAGAACAAGCCTTGGTCCATGACACAGTAGAGCCAAGTGAGCTTTGGCATAGAAGGCTTGCACATGTGCATTACAGAGCACTACTACTTGCAATTAAAGTTTTTGAAGGTCTTCCAGAAATCCAAGCAAAACATGATGGGGTCTGCAAAGGATGTGTGAAAGGAAAGAATACAAAGAAGACATTTCCAAGCAGCAAAAGCAAAGTAAAAGGAATCTTGGAAATCACCCACTCCAATGTATGCGGTCCTATGTCATCAAACTCACTAAGAGGGTATGCATATTATGTTTCTTTTATTGATGACTTTTCTAGGAAGACATGGGTTTACTTCATGAAGAACAAAGACGAAGTATTCATCAAGTTCAAGGAATTCAAATCCTTGATCAAGAACCACACTGAAAAGAAGATCAAGACATTTCGATCAGATAATGGGGGAGAATTCACTTCAAATGAATTCAAAGAGCTATGCAAAGAATCAGGGATTAAGAGGGAGTTTTCCACTCCTTATAATCCACAACAGAATGGGATTGCAGAGAGGAAAAATAGAACTATCATGGAAGTTGTAGGAGCAATGCTTCATGATCAATACCTTCCTATGCATCTTTGGGAAAAATCTTCCAGAATAGCGGTGTATCTACAGAACCGTACTCCACATAGAGTACTCGAGAACAAGACTCTTGAAGAAGTCTTCTTTGACAAGAAACCAGAAGTCAACCATCTCAAAATATTCGGCTGTCCTGTGTACATATACATTTCAAAAGAGAAAAGAACCAAATTAGATCCTTCAGGAAAGAAGGGTATATTTGTGGGATACTCTGAAATCTCGAAGGCTTACAGAATATATTTTCTAGGATACAAGAAGATTGACATCAACAGGGATGTGACATTTGATGAAGACACAGCTTACAACAAATCCAAAAAGAGACCTGCTAAAGAACCTGAAGAAGTAGAAGCACCCAGAATTCATGATACAACCATGAACGAACAAACTCAAGAAGAAGATCGAGAATTTGAAGAACCACAAAGACTTGTAGATCCACCTCTAGAGAAGAATCCTCATAAGAGGAAACCTACTTGGGTACGAGAACTTATCCAAGGTGTGGAAAGATATGGGCCTCTAGAAGAAAATCACAGAGAAAGAAAGAGGACCAGATCCTGCTCTGGGTTTGTAGCATTACTATGTGATTTCATTGATAAAGAACCTTCCAGTTATAAAGAAGTAGCAGAACGAAAAGAATGGAAGGATGCTATGATCAAAGAATACCAATTGATCATGAAGAATGATGTTTGGGATGTTGTCCCAAGACCAAACGGGAAGTCAGTTGTAACTTCCAAATGGATCTACAAGATCAAACATGCTGCAGATGGTAGCATTGAAAAATATAAGGCAAGATTTGTGGCTCAGGGTTTCTCTCAGAAAGAAGGAATAGATTATGAAGAAACCTTTGCACCTGTAGCCAGATACACTTCCATCAGATCAGTACTTGCTTTGGCTGCAGTGATGAAATGGAAGATACAACAGATGGATGTCAAGACTGCTTTCTTGAATGGTGTATTGGGAGAGGAAGTGTATGTAGAATAGCCACTCGGTTTTGAGACACATGACAAGGAGTCTCATGTGTGCATATTGAAGAAATCCTTGTACGGTTTGAAACAGGCACCCAAGACATGGTACAACAGAATTGACAGGTTTCTATCCAGTTTAGGCTTTACCAACAATAAAGAAGATTCCAAACTTTACTACAAGGTTGAAGATGGAAACCCAGTGATGCTTATACTGTATGTAGATGATCTATTTGTGACAGGTATGGATGGGTTGATTGCTGATACGAAGAGAAAGCTTGCTGTGGAGTTTGAAATGAAGGAATTGGGTATGATGCATTATTTTCTAGGCATGGAGGTGTGGCAGAGTGTAGATGGAATCTTCCTTGGACAAGGGAAGTATGTAGTAGAGATCCTAAAGAGGTTTGGGATAATGGACTGCAAAGCCATGGCCACACTTATGGCATCGAACCTGAAGCTATTGAGCGATGCTTCATTAGAGTCGAATGATGCTACGATGTATCATCAAATGATTGGGTCCTTGATGTACCTGACGAACACGAGACCAGAAATTTGCTTTGCTGTGAACACCTTGAGCCAGTTCTTGACAGATCTGAGAAATGTTCAGTTGATTGCTGCAAAGCATATTCTGAGGTACCTGAGGGGTATAGTTGATTATAGGCTCAAGTACGATGTGAATCAGAATATTAACCTGGAGGGTTATGTTGATTCATATTGGGCAGATAGTGCCATCGATAGGAAGAGCACTTCAGGGTGTTGCTTCAGTATGGGATCAGGTGTGATCTCCTGGTTTAGCAGGAAGCAATCTTGTGTGGCACTGAGTACAGCTGAAGCAGAGTATGTCATAGCTTGTTCAGCTATTTGTGAGGCAGTATGGCTAAGGAAGCTACTGTCCGATTTATTTGATCTCCAGTTGAATGCTACTTGTATACATTGTGACAACTAGAGTTGTGTGAAGTTTCCAGAGAATCTAGTGTTCCATGACAAGTTGAATCATATCGAGATCAAGTATCACTATATTGGGGATATGGTGCAGAGGGGAGCAGTGAAGCTCCAGTATGTTGCGATGGACAATCAAATAGCTGATGTGTTGATGAAGCCATTGGCCAGAGTGAAGTTTGAGTACTTAAGGGAGAAGCTTGGTGTTCTCCAGATCGAGGTCCCTTCCAAGGGGAAGTGACGAGTCCGGAAGCAATTCTGACGAGCAGGTCAGATGTAAGGGCTGAGCCATTCTATCATGGTGAGAGGATTTGGTTCCTTCCATGTCAGATATGAGTGTTGAATGCCATTCTTGGAATGGAGGTACCTGGTCAGTTACTAGGAACACTCAGTCTGGGATTGAGAGAGCCATTTTGACGAGTAGGTCAGATGTAAGGGCTAAGCCATCCTGTCATGGTTAAAGGATTAGGTTCCTCCCATGTCAAATATGAGTGCTGGCCATTCTGAGGAGTAGGTCAGATGTAAGGGCAACTGCCACTCTTTGGGAGAGTGGAGGCACCTGGTCCGTTACCAAGTAGCTCAGTCTGGGACTGGGGGCCATTCTTGTGAGGGTGTAGGATTTGGTTCCTACTAGGTCAGATGTGAGTGCAGGCCATTCTAGCGAGGGTGTAGGATTTGGTTCCTACTAGGTCAGATATAAGGGCAACTTCCATTCTCTAGGAGAATGGAGGCACTTGGTCCATTACCAGGTAGCTCAGTCTGGGACTGGGGGCCATTCTATCGAGGGTGTAGGATTTGGTTCCTACTAGGTCAGATGCGAGTGCATGCCTTTCTGATGAGGGTGTAGGATTTAGTTCCTACCAGGTCAGAGGTAAGTGCTAAATCCTTTTCACAGATGATAGTGATGTCCTATCATGCTGGTGAATGTGAGTGCTGGGTGTGCCTTTCTGACGAGTAGGTCAGATTTCAGTGTTGGGCAGGCCATTCTGATGAGTAGGTCAGATATAAGCGCTAAAGAAGACCTACATGATGGCTAGGCCTACAACCAGCATGAAAGAAGGCTGGCTCTATAGAACTTCCTGTGATGAGAAGAATCATGAGATAGCACATATGATGATGACCATAGGAGATCTAGATTGAGCCATGATCCATATCCAGTTATGATGACTCCAAGAGATCCATATCGAGTGATGATCCAGATCCAGTAGTGATGATCCAAATCGAGTGATGATCCAAATCCAGTGATGATGTCCAGTGATGATCCAGATCTAGACATGAATATGGCATGAAGATAAAGATGACTTGAAGACGAAGATGACTTGGATATACAAATGACAAGAAGATCTAGAGAAGAAGACCAGTGATGAAAATTGTGTCGAGAGAATACCTTCCTAGTTAAGAGGGAGTGTTAATGTAATTGTAACTTCAGAATGTATTCACTTTTATTTCTTATCTATTGTAACCCGATGTTTATTTCGGGATGTTATCATGTCATGTCATGCCCTAATGTTCCGATCGGGAAGATCTATAATGTAAACAAGTCATGTCAAGTCATTGTGGGTAACCCTCCTATTGTCTAAGGGTTAAAGTCCCCACAGTTTCAAGGCACTAGGGTTATTAGACTCTCCTAGAGAGGTCAGCCCTAGTAGGGTTTTATTCATGCCGGGATTAGTATAAATAGAGAGTTGGACTCTCTATTTAGTACACATCACAAACACACTCAAGTGTAGTGCATAGTTGAGGAAGAAGAAGACACTGGGGCTAGACAAGAAGAAGGTTATTGCTGTTGGGAGATCATCTTACTGTTTTAGGGTTTTAGCTTTTGTGCTGATCCTATCTCTGAGGAAGTTGCAGGGTTTTCTCCATTTATGGTTTCCCCGAGGAAAAACAACGTGTTCATTGTCTCTTGTGTTTGATTGTTGTACTTGTTGTTCTCTCAGTTAAAGATCCTAACATAATGCTAGCTTGAATGTTGAAAAACTAACATAATACACAACATAGATAGGAAAGACAATTCAAATACTTATCTTTGTTAGTTTGTCTTCATCTCCTTCTGTATCTGCAACTTGTTCTTTGACCAATGAGATTGCTTCAATCTCATGCTTGCTTGAAATCTTTTCTTGGAATGTTGCTTCTGGTTGAACTAGGGTTTGACAAAGAAACTCTAATTTTTCAACTTAGGTGTCTTTTAGATATGATTGGATAGAAATATGTGCCTCCTCAAGGTGAGATGAGAAACATACTCATTTTTCCAAAACTGTGATCAGAACTGCAAAATATATGATGCCCTAGTTTTCTTCACTTTCTTCTCCAAATTTCCTGATATTTTTTTTGCGGTATCTCCGAACGTACGACTCCTCTATGTCTGAAACTTTGCACTATGATAGCCTCATCTATATTATTTCCAACCCCGCAATTTATAGCAGAATTAGTTTCACCAATTGGTACTTATGTGTGTTTTCCCAAGGTTAATTTTTTCAAGACTATTCATCGTAGAGAACATGTACAGTCTGCCATGTATCACAATTTCACCTTCGGGGTTTGAAACTTTTACCAAAGAAAGTAATGTCCATGCCCTATTTGTAACATCTTGCAAAATTTCATTTGGACCTTCGTATCTCGAGATATAGTAATTATCCTAGGTCTATTTTTTAAGGATGAATCCTGGGACAGATTGGAACCCTTATTTGGAGGAATCATATCTCCTAGAATATAGAAAAGTTGAGGCTTAAACTTTTAGACAAGGTATATCCATAATTTATCTTCGTCCTATAAAATCTTCAGCTCCTAATCCTTCTACAATATCTATATATAGAAAATGCACCAAAATGACTAGTTTTATTCTTTTAGAATTTTCAAGCATGAAACCCTAATCTTCAATAGTTGTAACTGTAGCATTGTTTTGGCTGCACAACGACTTGTTTCAGGGTGGCTCTGATTCCATGTTAATTATTTTAATGGTTATATCATATATTATAATTTTTAGCATCATAACAGTATAACCATAATCAAAATATCACACAAATATTAGCAAAAGCATAAGTATAACCATTAGCATCAAACACAGCCACACAAAAGAACACAAAGATTTATCTTGGGAAACCCTCATGGGGAAGAAAAACTAGCAAAACTTCCTCTGTATAAGATGTATAAAAATTACAAGACAAGACCCCATATAGGTGCACCTCCCTCTAGTATATATATATATCCTATGCGATGTGCACAAGTGAGTGTGTGTTCAAATGAGGAACACATCTCCTCTATTTATACTCTTTTCATCACTTGAATCTTAACCTAACAAGTCGGCCTCTCTTAACTTAGTTAGACAACTTCACTTAGGAAGGCACAATACAATATTATATTATATTCATTAGGGTATTATTGACTCGATTTATAATGGAGGATTTACCTCATGACTCTATGATGACCAAATACAATAGTGAATAATAACATCTCCCTTGGGTTACATCAGTAAAATACATTTAGAATATTCTTTGAAGTTACAATATTCAACAAGCCAACCTTGTTTTGTCATTATTATTCCCACTTTATGCTGATGAGACAAACTCGTGATTTCGTTGTTATTCCAGATTTATGTTGATGATCCAACCACGTGATGCCGATGCTAGTCATGTATCAGTTTTTATGTAGATGATGATGCCTCAGTCCCATGCTGTAGATGATGATTCAACTGCATGTTACATATGATGATGTTCCAGCAGATGATGATAATGCTCCAGATCCATGCTAGAGATGATGATCCAATCCATGTTGCAGATGATGATGCTCCAGATCCATGCTACTAATAATGTTCCTGCAAATGATGATGCCCCAGCTCCATGCTATAGATGATGATACTTCAGATCTGTACTGAAGATGTTGATGATTATACATCAGGTTTGTACTGAATATGTTGATGATGATACTTCATCTCTTTACGAAAGACGATGATGTTGTTCAAAACTTCCGATGATCTATATATGTACCAGACAATATTCCAAAAGATGATGTTGACGATTCCTCCTCTTTCTCTCCTTCCAATGATGTTGTGCCGAGCCACACCAATTGTTGTTGTTGTTAGTAGAATACCATTCTTGTTAATCGGGAGTGTTGAAATAATGTAACTTCAAACAATATTCTACTTGTAGTTCACACTATTATTAGTCCTCCTTCAGAAGATGTTACTGATGTAAAATGTCATGTAAAAGTCATGAGGTAAGCTCTTAGTGGTAAGATGGGTCAATATAACCCAGAAAAGAAGAATATAATTATTATTATTCTGAATTTTACCTAGGTAGGTCGGCCCATTTTGGATAAAAGTAAGCTGGGAAGTTTAGTATAAATAGGGAGGCTCCCTTCCTCATTTGTACACACTCACACACACTTGTGTTGCACAATAGAGAGAAAGGAGGAGGACTAAGTGTCTTTGGGTTTTTGTCTCTTATGCTTTGGGCTTGGTCTCTCTATCTGTGACACCTTGTTCTTTGGTCATTTCCTACTGCTAATCTATATTAAGGAAGTTTTGTTGGGTTTTTCCCTTTAGGGGTTTCCCAAGATAAATTATTGTATACCTTGTGAGTGTGTTTCTTTCAGTGATCCTCTTTATGTTGTTATTATGAAAATGTATTAAATGCTAATCAAGTTAGGACATAATATATGGAATCATATAAAACTTAATACTATCGAACCTCCTCCTTGAATGTTTCTCATCTTGTTACACATCTCAGCCATCACACTCAGATCCTTTGCTTGAGGAGCCATTAAGAGAACCATTAACGAGACTAATGTAACATAAATAATCACCTACTCCCAATCTACGTGTTGGAACATAGGTTATAGTTGGGCATGGTTCCCATGTGACCTCACGTGGATGACCCCCACATCCAGTGGGTCGCATCTTGTTATGTTTAAATGCATCTTGATTAAGAATTAAGTAAGCTTTAGTTAAGTTAAGCAGTTAATGAAATGATTAACAATAATAGATTTTTTATTAAATAGTATTTAGTTTTTTGTTTATATTAATTAGTTTAATGTTTATATTATACCATAAATGGATCATTAGCCTTTGTTTAAGAGTCATTCATGTGGCAAGTTTCACTTATCGGCATTCATTAACCACTTTACTTATAGCTATGCTAGTTTTATTCTCGCAAAAATGATGTAGATAATTCATCCATATTGTTGGTTTTAGCAAAACTCACACCCCAATGATCAACATTAACTACTGTTTTTCCTCGACGAGATTCACAATGCTTATTATGTCATCATACCTCATTTGATTTGGCTTTGCTAGTATATGTGTTACTACTCGATGAATAATTTGAGAGTTTTAGAAGTGGAGGGGAAAAGATTGAACATATTATGGCCAGATAAATCTCAAGTAGGAAAAAATATATGTTTCCGTTTAATATTTTCATCTAATTCATTCTGGTAATTACAATCATACATCTCTTACGTTAAGATATCAACATGGTAGGTGGTTCCTCTCCAACTTCATTTTGGAACTTATATTCCACATTTATGTTCGAGTGATTTGATCATTTCCAACAGAACATTCGAAAATATTTCTAGAACACTTAGGTCTTTCATATTGTAAGCAAGAAGAATTACCTTCCAGAATTGCATATCAACGTTCACTCGAAAGATTATATTTGGACGAAACGAAGTTCACATTATCATTGTCTCTTTATCAAGATGTATCTTGCACAACGTTACTTTTTCTTGTATCATTGGCAGTTCATGGGGTTGGGAAATATTGCTGAGCATGTATATGTGAGCTCTTTGGACTAAAAATTTCTTCTCATCTTTTACTGCCATTAAAAATTGCAAGCAACTTATGCTACATTGCTATATATGATCTAAATTGAACTGTTGCAATTGATGCGCTATTGTTTAGGATGTTTTACATTGCTATATGATCTAAAATGAACTATAAAGTAGGTTGTAATATTGACCAATATATTATGTTATTCATTTACAATTTTCTTTCTCTATAAACTACCATGGAATACTGAACAATATTATATTATTGGCGCATGTTGGATTTTAATAAAGCAGTATAATTTAATATTATTTCACTGAAAGAATAAACCATGTACAAAAACAAAGAGACAATCATTTTTATCTTGAAAAACCATTCTACTCAAGGAAAGAAAACCCAAAAAACCTTCTTATGAGAGAATTAGTTCAATATACAAGTATAGAAAGGTAACCATATACAAAACAATCCTCTTACACACTAGATAATATCACATGAAGCAAATTGCTTGCTTACAAATGAGTTAGACTTCCTTTATTTATTTATACTTGTTTGATGGGTGAATTTTCCACTTTTCATGGAACCGACACATCCTTTATTTATACTTGTTCACATTTAATATATAATAATAATTGATTATTATTTCTTTTATTGGGTCGACTTGTGAGGATACCTCCTTAACCTATAAACACCAACACTCCCTCTTACCTAGGGAGGTATCATCACACTAGAACACGTATAGATATCATTTGAGCATCATGACTGTATTGAACATCTATTCATCATAATAAAGGTCTTCTGACAAATCACTCCATTGAGGAGTCAACATAAAGAACCACTAGCTTCCTCTCTCTTCCTTTCAAGGAGAGTCATACCATTCTCCCAGTATTAGGGAGAACACTCCCTTCTAAATCAAAGAGGTATTCTTATTGCTTGTTCTGCTCAAACATATCTTGGGTTTTTTTTAAAGTCTTCATGCCATGACTTGTCTTTAACGAATATTCTTACAGAAAGGTTAATCATGAGTTTGCTTCATATTAATAATTGTGAGGTGTTTTATCCAAGTCTTATGGATAAATCTATGCACTTTCATGAGTGAGCATCTAGGGACTAATCTCCCCACCCCACTACAGAGTGTCCGGGATATCTCTCCACTCCATCACAGAGTGTCTAGGAGAAATACTTACCCCATTCAGAGTAATCTTAGGGACTAGTCTCTCCACCCCGTCATATGGTGTCTGAGAGATATCCCCACTCCATCACTAAGTGGCCAAGAGAAGGAATTGCCCCATTTTGAGTCATCTTAGGGACTAGTCTCTCCACCCCATCACAAGGTATCCGAGAGATCTCCCCACTCTGTCACGGAGTTTCATGGAGAAGGAAATAATCTCTCCACCCCATCATAAGGTATCCGATAGAAGGCACTATCCCATCTTGACTCATCCCTAGCCAAGCCACATGGCTAATACTAGGGAAGTATCAGTGCATCAACACTACTCATCATGTAAGGGCCAATATCCCCACCCCATCACATGGTGTATGAGAGAAGATACTTCCCTACCTTAGAGCCATTCACCCCTAGTCAAATCACATGGCTAATACTGATGAAATGTCTACCCAATGATGAAAAACTGCAAAAGCATCAACAAATTGTGTTGCATCTACTCCCTCTGTGTAGAAGCACCATGATCCCTCAACAACTAGGTATCTTTCTCCCTCTATACTATTGATCCCTTTGTATCCATCTATTCCATATCCTACTAAGTGGGTTCACTGAGATGAGCCTCCTTCTCCCTCAAGAACACTGAGTACCATCCATGGCCTAAAAAAATAAAAGAAACCTAGAGCACATATGCATATCAAACATATGGCTAAGTTTATCCCAGACTAAATATAAATGTATCATTGTTTGGTATTCACTACCATGTAGCTTGTCTACTCTTGTTTCAGAATTCTTCTTTTACTATAATTTCTTATTACCTTTGTCTTGTTATTTGTATGAATCTCTTTTTTTTATCCATTTAAGTCAATTCTAGTACAATCCTAGATCATAGTTGCATCAATTTAGATTTTCAATTTCAGGAAGATATTATTTAAGTTTTAGCTTTACTCCATAATCATGTTAATGGTTATTTTGAAGTCACAATTAAAGCATTATTCAACCACTGAAGTGGAAAAAATACATGTTTTATTTTTCAAGTCGTTAAGTTATGTTAATTTGGTGGATCTAAATGTAAAGGTTAAAGTGCATAATTTAGTCAAGGATTGTNTATTTGTTCTAATTATCTTAGTCAAAAACTTCTTTTTACCATGCTATTGCAACCAATATTGATTATTACAAAACTAGGGAGTGAGAACTAGCCACTATGTGTCCCTTATTAATATTATGATTTGAGATGGATTTATACATATAACTATTTTATTTCTATAGGGTTTATTATGGATGTCATGTGGCAGTATTAACAATCTCTATAAAAAAATGGCACACTCCTAAATATGGTAAGGTTTTGTTTTTTTTAAGAACCATTTATTTTTGTGGTGGTTTGCACCATGTATTTATATGCATTAAATGTTTTTTAAATTATTTTCAAATTTTCTTATGATGCCTAACATCCCAAAATATCAATCAATTTAGAATTAGCTATGGCAACTTTCATGATACACTATGGAATTTGTTACAATGCTAACAATCACATAAACCCAATACATGTAGGATTTGTGTCATAGATTGCATCATACACCATGAAATTCCACATCTGTAATCAACACGAAAGAAAAAATCCATCACAAGTTCCATTGTTGCATTAGAATTATTACTGCCACTCGCATATCCCCCATATACACAACTTTATCATCATTATTTGAGAATGAAGGATTCCCCAAATTGTTCACAAATAGTTGTACTAATGTAAGGCTATAATGTCACTTTCCTTGTAGCATAACCTTGACCACTTTCTTCTTTTTAATCAATACAATGAACATTTAAACAAATAATTGACATTTTATACCTTAGCATGTTTACTTGTTGCAAGTTTTTCAAAGAATGTTGAGCAGACTATTGTTACACCTAAGCTTGATTAAAAGTCCTCATGATGATGGTGTAGTCTGATATAAGCACGCTTAAAACCATGGGGTCTTCACTCAGTGAAACCATGTAATAGCTCCTTCGTTCATGGGATATTAAAAAATACCCCTAATTATACTAGATATTGATAATTACCTACAAAAATCCTTTTGTCGTTACCCCACCCAGTGTGTATCTCCAATTAAAAAACCCAAATTTTTACTAGAAACCCCTTTTTATACCCCACATTACCAATAAACCCCCCATACACTAATCCAAGTCCCCCCAATACCTACAATATATTGACCTTATTTTTCACAATTAAAAAACTCCCTTTATAAATGAACGTGATAAGATATTGCTCAAGAGGGTGAATCCCCCGTGGTTAAAACTTGCTTTTCCCTCTCATGTATACAAAATATCAATTTCACCATTAAAATCCTGGAAATCAACCTCTTTATTATCATCTACCATACGTTAGGAGATTCTACTTTGAATTTCAAAGTATCATCCATGGAAAACCATGTCTTGACATATAAAACTAAGTTGTAATGAAAAATCCATATTCTACATTGTAGAACATTTTCATTTTTTAGTTTTGTCCATTATGCTCAAAGGACTCTTATAGTTGGAATATGTGTTCATGATTACTCATTGTATTTAATTGTCATAATGTAATTATAATGGAATATTGTTATGCATTTACTAATTGTCAAGATATTCATTAACAACATTCCCTATATATAAAGCATGAATGGAAACATCCTTTAATGACTTCTTATGCGACATATTCCATGACCACATAATGTCACATGCTACCCATTCTCCTGAACCATTTTCTCCTTCCATTTCTACACTATTATCGTTTTTTCTCATTTCCATTTGAAATATGAGTATCTATTCTTTTGTTGTTTCCATTTGTAAATGGAATTGAATACATATTAGTGGATGCACATGGAAATCCACATGGATAGGTGTTGTAAACACATTCAATTATCTACCAAGAGGGTTTGAATCCGCATTCAATCATTAGACCCCTACCGAGAAGATTTGAAGCCAAATTCAATCATCATACCTTTAACCATCAAAAGAAGAGGCTTTCAATGAGGCACTACAAATCTATATGCTCATCATATCCAAGTAAGCATGAATATTTTTTAGGACCATTCCATTGAATCCTATATTTTTGTCATAATTGTCATTGTTTATATCACCATATTGTAGGATCTTGCAAGATATAAAACTTTATAAAACCTTAGATTGAACTATTAAACAAAAAAAAAGGTGAGGTACCGACTTTCATCTGAGAAGAGCATTGATGATAGTGTCAACATATCTAGACTTCTGGGAAAGAATTAGGATCCATGGTCTCCTATGCTTCTTTTCCTTGTTATTTTCACACAAAGATTATATCATAATTTCAAAGAGCATTGCAATTCGAACAATCACATGAAACATGGTAGATTTAGTTCACAATTGCTTAGTGCATTGTGAATCACCACCCTTTTGAACTAGCTCAAAATTTTTTTTGAGGATCAATCCTACAACCCATGTCCCTAATAGATTTCCTTTTTAGATATAATGAAGATTGATAAAATTTTCATGTAGTCATAGACCCTTTAAAGTAGATTTTTGGAATAAAAGTGGGATGTGGTGTGATGAGGAATAGGTATCAAGGCCTTTACCATAGTTAAGGGAGGAAAACAAAGGCCTTATAAAATAAATGGATTGCTAGGGCTCATTTACATTGAGCATGATTAAAAACCACAACACAATCCCTTTAGAGGTGATATTTGGCCTACAATTGGAATATGGGTATCAATATCAAGTTTTACACACAAGGAAAGGGTCTTAAGGAATTGGTCATGGTCATGGAAGAAAAATAATCCCCTTGTTCTTTACATGAATTATTTAGGGATCAAGGGCCATAAATAATGACATAAAACATATATCATGTCCCATATCAGTATCATTGTCCTCCAAATGAGATTTGTGTACCATTATAATGTTGTATGAATTGGGGATGGGTATTGATCACTTAACTAGGGTTGGAGGAGTAATCCATGGAGTTAGACCATAAATGAATATTTTTGGGCTAGTGGGCCATGATTAAGGCCTTAAAATACAATGCACAACCCTCTAAAAGAGATCTTTTAGATACAAATCGGATATGGGTTGCATTGGGAGTTTTTCTATAGTAGGGATGAGTCTCAAGGTCGCAAGTATGATTAGGAGAGGAACATAAGGTACTTAATATTTAAATGAATCTTATAGGTGTTATGGGATATGGAATATAACCACCATAAAAACCATTTAAAAAGTACACATTTTGTTCAAAGTGGGATGTGGGTAACATCAAGAAGTTTTACACACAAGAAATGGGTCTCTAGCCTTTACCCCAAAAATGAAGCTTGTGGCGATTTGATCCCTAAAATAGGTCTCACACCACTATATGACCTAAATCATTGGCCTTTTGGTGGGATATGGACATCATTAAAATATTTTGCAAACCAAGTATGGGTCTCGGGCCCTGGACATGGTCAACCATGAAAAAAAGGGTTTTAGGATCTAAATTAATCTCTTATTCACATAATGCATTAATGACACCATGAACCTTCAGATTAATCCTCTAAATGAAATCTTTGGCATCCTAATGAAATATCGAACCATTAGAAAATTTTAGGCACAATGCATTGGTCGAAGGTCCTTAGCCATTGTCGAGAGAAAATAAAGGTTCTTGGAACCTAAATTAATCTTTTAAAGTTCATTATGATGAGTGACTCCTTAAACCACTACAAATGGCATTTAGATGAGATATTCAACGTTTGATTGGAATATGGATGCCATTAGGAGGTTTGTGCACAAATGACTAGTCTTCGGGTCTTGACCATGGTGAGAGGAGGAAATAAGGGGGCCCAAGTACTATATAAATATTTTAAATATTTGGTGTAGGAGCATGGTGCCAAAGCACCACATAAGCTCTATAAAATTAATCTTTGACCTTTGATTGGGATATTGGTTTTTATAGTAGGATTTCTATACTAGGGATGGCTCTTAGTATCTTTACCATAGTTAGGTGAGTTAAAAAAGGTCCATATGACCTAAGTGAAGCTTTTAGGGCTCATGGAACAAAATGAGGTCTTAAACCACTACACATATCCCTTAGAGGTGATATTTAGCCACCATGTGAGATACATACACAATTTAGAGATTTTGTTCACTAGGAATAGGTCTCAAGGCCTTAACCATGGTCATATGGGAACCATTGCAAAATTTTCATCAGTAAATGTTTTTTAGGACACTATCCATGGTCAAATGATAAAAATGAGTATCTTGGATACTAAAATATGTTTTTATGGTTAATGGATCATCCATAAGGTTCAAAAAATCTACTTAATCCCTATACATAAAATATTTAACCCACTTGTCTAATATTGATGCCATTATGAACTTTAGTACACTAAAGATAGGTATCAGGTCCCTACTCATAGTCCAAGGAAAAACCACTAGGTCCTAAAAGACACTCTTATGGATCATGGTTGTTTTCCCAACCTCTAGATTCTGCGTTATTGTTCCATTGATGACAATATTGTTAGCATCCAAGCCACTCATAACTATGACTGGATTATTTATAAGAATTTGCGTCTACATAGTAAGTAGATATATTAATAGATTAAGAATTCAATTTTTTATTGTAAAAGCTCAGGCACGTTCACCACCGGGCCCGGCTCTTCTGCAAAAGTGCAGTCCGTTTTAGAGTGTAGTCCAGTCCTTTTCAGCGAGGTAATATGACATTTATGTTAAGAAACAAACACAAAACGAATCACGTATCTCCACATTGGAAGTTTCAATGGTCAAAACAATTTGTTCATAGATTTTCATTTATGTTGTTATCAATTCGATTTTCACTTTCCAATGGAATAATGTGCATTTCCCCGATGGTTCATCAGAGCTAATTTGAAAGTAAACAAATAGAAAATGATGCAAAGTATTTTTTAATTTAACTTCAGGCACTTGTTTTATTCTCTCGATATGATATCAAAAGATATCGAAAACGAGGTAGATAACAAGGTCCATAACGCAATCATCCAGATTCGATGAATCTTCTCCTTGTCGACTTATACTACAACCTTCCTCAAACCATGCATTAATTCCTTTCTTAAAACACTCAAAGCTGCCACATATCCTTTCCATGAAAAATCTTTCTTACATACACTTGTTTGACCATGTCAGTAGGGTTTAGATACATCGTAGGGTTTAGATACATCTCCCCTTTGTTATCTTCTTTTGAAGGTTTGATGATGTGAGAGGCCCATGAAGGACATCCTCAATAACCTCTTGCTGGGCATATATGTATGAATCCCTTGCTCTTGCAGATTTGTAGCATCTAGATATACATTTATGATACAATTTGGAATTCTTAACAAACCTACAAAGAAGGAAATGGTGACGCTGAACAATGCCTATCCATTGCAATAAGAATGTCTATCCATTGCAATAAGAATGAATAGAATGAGTTATAAAAAAACCTAATAGTATTAGATACAAGGTCAACAACAAGCTCATTATAATTGTAAATCTACTAACACGCCACATATTTTTTAAATGGGTGAATAAGTGAAGGTGCTTATGTCATTCGACCATTTGAGTGTAAGGTGAGGAAAGTTACAATTTTCCATCCTTGTATGCATGTATGATTTGTTCAAATAATGTATGCTTCAACATGTTAGAATTATCATTTGCATCGAACACTAGCATATTAACCTCACTTGACTTAGTTGTCATTATAGATGCTCCCATTAAACTCCTGCTTAAGTACGATGGAAATTGGTTGTATTATCAACCAAAATTGTTGGAACTATACCTTGACACTGCACTTTAACTTCGTTGTAATTAACTATCTCACTAGTTAACATCACATCCATAGACAAATTCAATTTGGAGCTCCAACTTAGGAGGTTGTGCTTTAGAGAGGGCAAACCCATGAGATATAACGTTAACCCTTCCCCTTACAACAATATACAAGGACTTGTAACCATAGAGTTGGGTTTGCATTCCTTGTAGTTTCTCACTTGTTTCTTTTTGTTTTAGACATTTGAAGATGAGTATCATTTTGTGGAAATTTCAATTGAATCAAGCCAACAAGTCCTATTTTGTTGATCTACTAGTAGGAGGTATTCTACAATACCTCTTGATAAAACCTAGAGTTTCCAATAGTCAACAAATATCACCAACAAATGATGTTGATCCAGTCCATTTAGATGATAATTCATAGCACAATCAAACCCAAACTGGTATCTTTCTTCAATGTCTTTCTCAAGTAGTATTAGCCTTCCTTCCAACTATGTCCCTTGCTATTAAATGAGGTTTAATTTATTTTCTTGTCATTTGTGCCACTCCCTTAAGTGTTAAGTTTTTAATGGTTATACATGTTCTGATAAAATTTAGCATTATAACATCATAACCATATGCAAAAGGATCACTGAAGGATAGACAAGTGAACCCCACAAAGGAACACAAAGATTTATCCTGGGAAACCCTCATGGGGAAGAAAACCCATAAAAAATTCCTCTGTATAAGATGTATCAAAAGTACAAGACAATACCCCAGATAGGTGCGCCTTCTTCCAGCATCTCTCTCTCTCTCTCTCTCTCTCTCTCTCTCTCTCTCTCTCTCTCTCTCTCTCTCTCACTCTCCTATATACACTATACACAACGCAGTTTATAGCACATCGGATATATATATATTTGCATGAAGAAGGCGCACCTGTCTGGGATATTTTCTTGTACTTTTGATACATCTTATACAGACAAATTTTTGATGGGTTTTCTTCCCCTTCAGGGTTTCCCAAGATAAATCTTTGTGTTATTTTGTGTGACTGTACTTCTCTATCTTTCAGTGATCCTTTTGCATATGGTTATGATGTTATAATGCTAAATGTTATCAGATCTAGTATAACCATTAAAAACTTAACATGGTATCAGAGATACCCTGAAAGAATTCTTTGTGCAACTGAGACACTACTACATATACAACTATTGAAGATTATGGATTCATGCTTAAAAACCCTAGAAGACTAAAACGTTGGGACTTTCACTATATCTCGAGATTAGAGAATGCTTAGGAGCTGAAACTTTTAAAGGCCGAAGAGGAAATATTTTTGTACCCTGTGTAAACATGTCATCCTCAGATTCATTATAATCTAGGATATATGATTCCTCCAACTCAGGGTTCCAGACTCTCCTAGGATTAAGCCTTAAACATGTGACCTAGGGAGAATTTCTATATATCGGGATAGGAAGGTCCAAATGAAATTTTGTAAGATGTTTCATATAGGTAACATAATGTAGTTTGTGTTTTAAATGTTTTAGACCCCTAAGGTGAAACAGTAACATGTGGAAGTCCATACAAGTTGGCCATGATGAACAGTCCTGAAATAAGTCACCTTGGGAAAATTCGCATAAGTCCCACTAGCTGAAAATAGTTCTGCTCTAACCTATGTGGTTGGAAAGAAGACAAACCATGATACCTCAGTACGATGTTTTAGACTTAGAGGAGAAGGAATTTCGAAGATGAAGCATAAACAAGATCAGGAAATACCGTACAAGAAATTGAAGAAAAATAGGGCATCAGATATTTTGTAGTTTTGATCATAGTTTTGGAAAAATGAGTATGCTGCTCAGCTCGCCTTGAGGAGGCACATCTTTTTATCCAATCAGGTTTGAAATATACCTAAGTTGGAAAATTAGGTTTTCTCTATCAAACCCTAGGTCCACCAAAAGGAACATGGCAGAAAAGCTTTCAAGTAAGCATCAGATTGAAACAATCTCATTGGTCAAAGAAGAAGTTGCAAATCCAGAAGGAAATGAAGACAAAGCACAAGAAGGAACATACCAAACAAACAAAGATAAGTATTTGAATTTTGTTTCCTATATATGTTGTGTATCATGCATGATATAATGTTTGCATTATTGACAGTATACTACTAATATGCATATTATGGGTAAGTAATCCATGGTGCTATACAACACTCCATTGCTACTTATCTAGAATGAAACCTCTTTAGTGACATATTGGATTAGTGCACAATATCAATGATGTTATGGTATATATGCAAGGCATCTGAAAATTGTCTGTGAGATATGGATGAATGTTGTATTGGCTAAAATAGTTGCATGATTGTATCGTTATGCATAAGAATTTGTCATTATGCATGTCTTATGAAATGTTTATAATCGTGCAACTATTTTATGTGACTTGTACGAAAGGTCGTGTACAACTGCATACAATAAAAGGAGGGTAAGACTTATTCCAAAGAACAAGTGATGAGAATTCAATATTCACTGCAATAAACATAGATGAAGATGAACCTAAATCTCTCAGGGTTAAAGACACCGTGGCAGAAGAAAGAGCTTCAAAAGAATATAAGAGACGGTAGATCCACCTCGAGATCAGATGAAGACCATCTTGGGAATGAGAGATAATTCAATATGAGGAAAAGTATGGAGGGACTTCCAAACTAAAGTAAGAGGCCTCAGGTGCACTCTAGTTATGTGGCACAGTTGAGTGACATCGTTGATGCAAGCCCTTCCATCTATGGAAGAATCTATGATCAAAGAGTAACAATTGATCATGGGGAATGATGTCTAGGATATGGTTCCAATACCTTAACGGAAGTCTGTAGTATCTTCCATGTGGATCTACAAGAACAAGTATACAAAGCAAGGTTCGTGGTTTGTCTCAAAAAAACGGAATAGACTATGGTATGACATACTCTATTTACCAGACACACTTCTCGAGTAAAGTAGAAGTATATATCAATCAAAGAGTTTCCTGTGGAGAATAGGATTTGTACGAGGTTAGAAGGAACCCATACATAAGCACATCGATTTACATAAGGATCTTGAAGATCACCTAGAGTGATAAATATCTTAACCTTTGTTACAAGTTTGAAGATGGAAACCTTTAGAAGATAACAAGCTCACAAATGGGTGCAAGATGGAAATTTTTTCAAGATAAAGGGATCTTGGTATCTAGTAACCTAAGATGGATACATATAAGATCAGTAGTAGAGGATGCTACCTGTCACTCCAGTACATAATACAAAGGGAGGATGATGCTCCTCTTCAGGGGGAGTGGCTGCAACAGATTTCTGAGTTCAACATGGTACAACATGATGGACAACTTCCCGATGGACTAAGACTTTATCAAGAGTAAAGTGGGTTCCAACCTTCAATGTTAAATGTGGAATACTTGGATGTTTCGATGACCTGACAGGATGAACTCATGGTAGAAGCAATGATGAAATAATACCACTCACTAACGGAGAATGGTTTTTGGATACAGTACTCAAACGAGAAAGTAAGAGTGTGGTATCTTCCAAGTGAATCTATAAGATAAAACATGTTGCTGATGGAAGTATCGAAAATAACAAGGAAATATTTGTGGCTAAAGGATTCTTTTAGAGAGATGGAATTGATTATGAAGAGACATTTGCTCCAACAGCAAGGTACACATTCATCAGAACCATCATGGCACTTGCTTCCATGATGAAGTGGGATCTACATGAGATGGTGTTGATTTATTTGTAACTTCGAAATGTATTCACTTGTGTATTTCATATATTGTATTTCATTGGTCCCTGGTGTTCCTATCAGGAGAATCATTAATGTAATCAAGTCATGTAAAGTCATAGAGGTTAATCCTCCTTGTTTATCAGGGGGGAAAAGTCCCCACAGTTGTGGGGCACTAGGGTTATTAGACTCTCCTAGAGAATCGGCCCTAGTAAGTAATTGTCAAGTCGGAAACTAGTATAAATAGAGAGTGAGCCTCTCTATTTGAGACACACACTCACCCAGCTATAGCGCATAGGTGAGAGAGAGAACAACTATTGGAGATAATATTTCTATCTTTGGGTTTTACTGCTGCCATTAGTGCTAATTCCATCTCTAAGGAGGTTGCAGGGTTTTTCCTTTATGCTTTCCTCAAGGATAATCTTTGTGTCTATTTTCTCTTGTGATTGATTGTTGTGCATGTTATTCTCTTAGATAAGATCCTAAGATCATATTGTCAAATTGATAAAAATCTAACATGGTATTAGAGATAACATGAGAAGAATACACTGTGCATATATAGAAGCTAGGTCTTCTTATTTTTTGGGTCTCTCTCCACAATCCATCACAAAAAGGAGGCTAGGTTGACTCTCCATTGAAGGGTGCATCTTTCTGTCAAAGCAGAATATGATTCTGAGCATTTTCAATTTTTGACCTATCACTACATTGGGAAATTAGGGCTTCTCATAGAAGAGGAATTTTTGAGTGAGCCCAACATAAAATTGATCTCCTCATCAAAATTGAATTTTAGAGACAAAAATTGAGGTTTTTGGTTTGGTATAACTCTGGGAAAGTCAAACCCTAATTTTCCCTCGAACCAAAAAACCAGCACTACAGAAGATCAGCTCCAGATCCAGTTTCAGCTTCTCAAAATTGGTAAGATCTAAATTTTTTGTATTTCCATTTGAGGTTCTCAGTTAAGATGTCTCATCACACCAAACTTGATGAAAATTTTGAGGAAGCTGATAACTTTTGAGCATGGATGTACAGGATCTCACTAGTTCTTAAAGAAAATGAATTGGACTCCTACATCAGTGGAGAGGTTCCAGTTCCAGAGGGAGATGATGATAAGGCCTTACACAAGAAGAACTTGATCAAGGTGAAGAGGATCATTATTGATTCAATCAAGGATCACCTCATACCACATATGTCCTCCCTAAAGACACCTAAAGAAATCTTCGATGCCCTTACCAAGCTATTTGAAGGGAAGAACATAAACCGAAAGATGAATTTGAGAAATCAATTGAAGAATGTGAAGATCTAGAATGCATATAACATACAATATTACTTTCCAAGGGTCTCCCAGATGAAAGAACAACTTGAAGCAGTAGATGAAGAAGTAGAGAATGCAGAAATTGTGATGATCACCTTGAATGGTCTCCCTAGGTCATGGGACTCCTTCATTCAAGGGATTTGTGCTAGAATAAATCCAGTCACCTTCAGTAGGATGTGGGAGGAATGCTCACAAGAAGAAGCTCAAATAGTAGCTTGAGAATAAAAATGGGAAATGAAGATCAAGCTCTCACAATACACACCAAGAAAAACAAAAGAGACCATCATCATCACAAAGGTAAGAATTCACATAAGAATAACCCTAGAAAATATCTATCTAGTATCTGATGCTTTACATGTGATGAGAAAGGACACATCTCCAGATTCTGTCCTAGAAACAAAGGTGGGTCTCAAAAGAATAAGAACTAAAAAATAAGACATCATTCTCACACTACAGAGGATGATGAATCCCCAAGTAAGAGAGTCAAAGAAGAAGACTCTTCTAGTGATGAAGAATATGTTTTTATTTTCGCTCTCATAAGAACTGTGACAGATGGAAGCAATGCCATGGCTCATAGATAGTGGGGCTTCCAAGCATATGACAGGATTCAAAGAATTCTTTGTGAAATTATCAGAACATGAGTCACCCCATAAGGTGAAACTTGGGGATGACTACTAGTATCCCATAAAAGGTAGTGGTGAATCCTCCTATAAGCTAGACTCTGGAAAGTCTATGAAGAAAAAGGATGTCTTGTTTGTACCAAGACTAAAGAAGAATCTCCTCTCCATATCTGCATTAGATGCAAAAGCCACGAGGGTTGCATTTGTAGATGGCCAAGTCCTTATGTGGCCAAAGGGAAATCCTATAGATGATGCAGTTGTGAATGGAGAGCAAGAGGGAGGATTATACAAGCTAAAGGCCAACCAAAACAAGCCTTGGTCCATGACTCAGTAGAGCCAAATGAACTTCGGCGCAGAAGGCTTGCACACGTGCACTATAGAACATTACCACTTGCAAGCAAAGTTGTTGAAGGTCTTTCAGAAATACAAGAAAAACATGACGATGTTTGCAAAGGATGTGTGAAAGGAAAGAACACAAAGAAGACATTTCCAAGTAGCAAGAACAAGGAAAAAGGGATCTTGGAAATCATCCACTACGATGTATGCGATCCAATGTCATCCAGTTCATTGAGTGGGTATGTATACTATGTTTCTTTCATTGATGATTTTTATATGAAGACATGGATATACTTCTTGAAAAACAAAGATGAAGTATTCAGCAAGTTCAAAGAGTTCAAAGCCTTGATCGAGAATCACACAGAAAAGAAAATCAATACCTTTCTATTAGACAATGGCGGAGAATTCACATCAAATGAATTCAAAGAATTATGCATAGATTTAGGGATTAAGAGGGATTTGACCACTCCATATAATCGAAAACAGAATGGGGTTGCAGAAAGAAAGAATAGAATGGTTATGGAAGATGCAAGGGAAATTATTCATGATCAATATCTTCCCATGCATCTATGGGTAGAAGCTGCTAGAATAGTTGTGTATGTATAGAACTGTACTCCACATAGAGTACTTAAGAACAAAACACTTGAAGAAGTCTTCTCTGACAAGAAAACAGAAGTCAGTCATCTCAGAATATTTGGTTGTCCAGTGTACATACACATTCTGAAAGAAAAGAGGACAAGATTAGATCCTTCGGGAAAAAAGGGTATACTTATGGGATTTAGTGAAAGCTCGAAGGCTTATAGAATATACTTCCCAGGATTCAAGAAGATTGAAATCAGCAGGGACATAACATTTGACGAAGACTCGGATTACAACAAATCTAGAAAGAGACCTGCTAAAGACCCTAAAGAACCAAAAGCACCTAGGATTCAAGATACAACTATGAACGATGCAACTCGATATGAAGATCGAGAAATACAAGAAACCTAGGAACTTGTAGATCCACCCTAGGAGAAGAATACTCACAAGAGGAAACCTACATGGGTATGAGAGGCTATCCAAGGTGCAGAAAGATGTGGGGCTCCAAAATAAATGCACAGAGAAAATAAAAGAACTAGGTCCTACTCTGGTTATGTATCCCTATTATGTGACATTATTGATAAAGAACCTTCCAACTATGAGGAAGCGATAGAAAAGAATGAATGGAAGGATGCTATAATCGAGGAGTACTAGTCGATCCTGAAGAATGATGTCTGGGATGTTGTCCCAAGACCAGAGGGGAAGTCTATTGTGACTTCCAAATGGATCTACAAGATCAAGCATGCTGCAGATGGCAACATAGAGAAATATAAAGAAAAATTTGTGGCTCGTGGATTCTCCCAGAAAGAAAAAATAGATTATGAAGAGAATTTTGCACCTGTAGCCAGATACACTTTCATCAGATTAGTACTTTCTCTGGCTGTAGTGATGAAATGGAAGATACACCAGATGGATGTCAAGACTGCTTTCTTGAACGGTGTAGTAGAAGAGGAAGTGTATGTGGAGCAGCCACTCAATTTTGAGACACATGACAGGGAGGCTCATGTCTGTAAATTGAAGAAAGCCTTGTATAGTTTGAAACAGGAACCTGGGACATGGTATGGTAGGATTAAAAGCTTCCTGACTAGTTTGGGATTTACCAAGAGTAAATCAAATTCCAACCTTTACTACAAGGTTGAAGAAGGGAACCTAGTGATACTCCTACTATATGTAGATGACCTATTTGTAACAGGTTTGGATGGGTTGATTGCTGACACGAAGAGGAATCTTACTGTCAAGTTCGAGATGAAATACTTGGGCATGATTCACTACTTTCTAGGCATGGAGGTGTGGAAGAATGCAGATGGAATATCCCTAGGACAAGGGAAGTATGCAATAGAGATCCTGAAGAGGTTCAGGATGATGGACTGAAAGGCCATGACTACACGTATGTCATCGAACCTGAAGTTATTGAGTGATTCTTCATCAGAGTCGGTTGATGCTACAATGTATCATCAGATGATTGTGTCCTTGATGTACCTGACAAACACAAGGCCAGATATTTTCTTTGCTATGAACACATTGATCCAGCTCCTAACAGATCCAAGACATGTTCAATTGATTGCTCCAAAGCATATTCTAAGGTACCTAAAGGGTACAGTTGATTATGGGCTCAAGTATGAGGCAAATTGGACGATTAACCTAGAGGGTTATGTGGATTCAGATTGGGAAGACAGTGTCATTGATAGGAGGAGCACTTCTGGGTGTTGCTTTAGTATGAGATCAAGTGTGATCTCTTAGTTTAGCAAGAAGTAGTTCTACGTGGAATTGAGTACAGCCGAAGCAGATTATGTCGTAGCTTGTTCTGCTAGTTGTGAGGCAGTATGGATGAGGAAGCTACTGTATGATTTGTTTGATCTCTGATTGGATGCTACTTGTATATATTGCGACAACCAGAGTTGTGTGAAGTTCTCAGAGAACCGAGTGATCAATGACAATTCAAAGCGTATCGAGATCAAATACCACTATATCAGGGATATGGTGCAGAGGGGAGTAGTGAAGCTCCAGTATGTTGTGATGGAAAAATAGATAGTTGATGTGTTGACCAAGCCATTAGCCTGAGTGAAGATTGATTACTTCCGAGAGAAGCTTGGTGTTCTCTAGATAGAAATTCCTTCCAAGGGGAAGTGATGAGTCCGTGAGCCTTTCTAACATGGTGGTAGGAGGGGCCTCGCATGGTCAGATATGAGTGGTGTGCCTTGCTGACATGGTGGTAGGAGGGGCCTCGCATGGTCAGATATAAGTGGTGTGCCTTGCTGACATGGTGGTAGGTGGGGCCTCCTATGGTCAGATGTAAGTGGTGTGCTTTTCTAACATGGTGGTAGGCGAGGCCTCCCATGGTCAGATATAAGAGCTAATATCTACATCCAGTATGAAAAAGGACTGGCTCTGTAGAGGAAGACCCCGCATAGGGCATGGCCGACATCCAATATGAAAAAGGACTCGCTCTGTAGAGACCTACATCTAGCATGAAAAAGGGTTGGCTCTATAGAAGTACATCCAGCATGAAAAAGGGTTGGATCTGTAATGGCCTACATCTAGTATGAAAAATTTCTGGCTCTATAGAGACCTACATCCAGCATGAAAAAGTGTTGGCTCTATAGAAGTGCATCTAGCATGAAAAAGGGTTGGCTCTGTAGAGGCCTACATCTAGTATGAAAAAGGACTGGCTCTGTAGAGACCTACATCCGGTATGAAAAAGGATTGGCTCTGTAGAGTTACATCCAGTATGAAAAAGGACGAGCTCTGTAAAGGCCTACATTCGGTATGAAAAAGGACTAGATATCTATAGGTACATCCATCATGAAAAAGGGTTGTCTTTGTAGAACTTCTTGTGACGAGAAGAATTGAGAGATAACACCATTTGATCAAGATAGCGGAAGCAGTGATGATGATGATGATCCAGTGATGATCTAGCTTTGATGATGATACAGTGATGATCCAGCTTTGATGATGATCCAGTAATGATCCAGGTTTGATGATGATCTAGTGATGATCCAAAATTGATGATGATCCAGAGAAGAAGACTTGTGCTGATGAATTGTGTCAAGAGAATACATTCCTAGTTAAGAGGGAGTGTTGATGTATTTGTAACTTTAGAATGTATTCACTTGTATATTTCATATATTGTATTTCATTGATCCCCTATGTTCCTATCGGGATAATCATTAATGTAATCAAGTAATGTAAAGTCATAGAGGTTAACCCTCCTTGTTGATCGGGGGGAAAAGTCCCCATAGTTGTGGGGCTCTAGGGTTATTAGACTCTCCTAGAGAAGTCGGCCCTAGTAAGTAATTTTCAAGTCAAAAACTAGTATAAATAGAGAGTGAGCCTCTCTATCTGAGACACACACTCACCCAGCTATAATGCATAGGTGAGAGAGAAGAAGCTCGCTCAAGGGAGAGAGAGAACAACTGTTGGAGATCATCTTTCTATCTTTGGGTTTTACTGCTGCCATTGGTGCTCATTCTATCTCTGAGGAAGTTGCATGGTTTTTCCTTTATGGTTTCATCGAGGATAATATTTGTGTCTATTGTCTCTTGTGATTGATTTTTGTGCATATTATTCTCTCAGATAAGATCCTAAGATCATATTGTCAAAGTGATAAAAATCTAACAGATGGATGTAAAGACAACCTTCTTGAGTGGTATGATTGAGGAAGAGGTTTACATTGAACAACCACAGATATTTGAAGTCTAAGACAGAGTGACTCATGTATGTAAGTTGAATAATACTATGTATGGACTGAAGCAAGCTCTTAGAGCTTGATATGGAAGAGTAGATAGCTTATTGACAAGCCTGGGATTTACAAAAAGTAAATTTGACCCAAGGATATGGATGTTGAACCTGTCATACTATTTTTTTATGTGGATGATCTATTTCTGAAAGGAAATGAGAAACGTATCACAGAAATCAAGAAGAATCTAGCTAAATAATTTGAAATGAAAGATATTGGATTGATGCACTATTTACTCGGGGTGGAAGTGTGGCAGAGCTCAGAAGGAATCTTTCTGAACTAGGGAAAGTATGCAGTGGAAATCTTAAAGAGATTTGATATGTTGGATTGTAAAGCGATAGCCACACCCATGGATACCAACCTAAAGTTGTTATCTAATGACTCATCATATTTAGTGGATGTCATTTTGTACAAACAGATTATTAGGTCACTGATGTATCTGTCGAATACAAAGCCATGTATGATTTGTTGTGAACACCTTGAGTCAGTATCTAATTAAAAATGGACGGGTTCACTTGATAGCTGCAAAGCATGTGATGAGGCACCTAAAAGGTACGATAGACTCGAGACTTTACTATGGTAGAGATCATGACTATAGATTATACGAATATACGGATTCAGATTGGGCAAGAAGTGCCATAGATAGAAATAGCACCTTAGGTGGATGCTATTGTTTGGGATCTTCCATGATCTTATGGTTTAGTAAGAAACAATCCAGTATTTCTCTCAGCACAGTTGTGGAGTGATATGGATTCAGAAATTGATGTCAGTACTATTTGACATGGAATTTGATACTATATTGATTCTTTGTGACAACCAGAGTTGCATAGAGATGATAGAGAATCTTGTGTTCCATGATAAATCAAAGCACATATAAATACGATATTTTTATATAAGGGATATGGTACAAAAGGGAGCTATAAAACTCGACTATGTGAGTACCAATGAGTAAGTTGTTGATGTGTTAACCACGCTTATGTGACAAGATTGGTGTAGTTTGAAAATACTTTCCTCGCAAGGAGGAACAATGATGATGATACAAAATTTCCTCGTAATGAGGAAAAATGATGATGATACAGACTTTCCTCGCAAGGAGGAACAATGACGATGACATAGACTTTCATCGCAATGAGGAATGATGATGATATGGACCCTTCTCGAAAAGGAGAAACATATCGAAGATATAGAATATCTTTGGAAAGGAAGAAAAATTCAAAGATATAGACTCTCTTCGAAAAGGAAGAGCAAGTAAAAGATATGGACTCTGTTGGGAAAGGAGGAATAGGTTGAAGATATGGACTCTCCTTGGAAGGGAAGAACAAGTCAAAGATCTGAACCCTCCTCAAACAAAGGGGGAACAATTGGTAATATGGATCCTCCTGGAAAACGGGGAGTGATGATAAGACTAACATCGGTAATGGGATGACAGTGATGCTCCAGTATGAAAGAAGCCAAGTGCACCTGAAGATACTGACAAGGTCCGACATTTACTTGTGGATGACAAAATGGTCTGAAAGGAAATAACACTATGTTCCTAAGAATGGTCCTTACTAAGGATGGCCCTGCAAACGTTACTCTCGCATGGAGAGTACCCGAATTTATTTGTTGATACCGTAGAATAACACTTTGTTAGGATTGGTCCTAGATTTGGAGCTCAGGATGCTCTACGATAAGTCCTTACGGATGACAGGGTCGGAAATTACATGAGGTCGGGATTTGTTTTGCAGACATTAGTATCGCATGGAGAGTATACCTACATTTATATGTAGATGCCATAGAATAACACTCGCTTGGGAGTGGTCCTATCCTTAGTGGAAAGGATTCTCTATCATGAGTCCTCACAGACGATATAGTATAACACTCGCATGGAGTGGTCCTAGCTCTAAAAGATGAGGATGTCCTATG
The DNA here is from genome assembly GCA_001517045.1 of Pseudotsuga menziesii. Lineage (NCBI taxonomy): Eukaryota > Viridiplantae > Streptophyta > Pinopsida > Pinales > Pinaceae > Pseudotsuga > Pseudotsuga menziesii. The sequence continues at coordinate 320,229 of LPNX011042183.1, read as the reverse complement.
ATGAGGGATGATGCCTAGGTGTGGTCAATATTTGCAACTGCAAACAATAATCTATAGTATGGATAGTATGCCTACATGTATTTGTAGATACCGTAGTATAACACTCACTTGAGAGTGGTCCTATATTTGAAGTTGAGGATTCTCTATGATGAGTCCTTAAAAATGATAGGGCCTACATCTAGGTGTGGTTAAGATCTATATTCAGTTGTAGATGATTCAGCTGGTCGATACTATGGAACCTCCTCTTTAAGGGGGAGTATGCTAATGGAGGATTGAATAATCCTTGGACGTATGTCCTAAAGTGATAGGGATTGATTATCTAGCGAGATCATGTGCATTGCAGGTAGCATGGCGATGAAGGATTGAAAATATTGAAGTGTAGTTGCAAAGGATCAAGAAGATCAAAGTGTTTCTACAAAGGATTGAAAATATTGAAGTGATATCGCAAAGGATCAAGAGGATCGAAGTTTTGTTGCAAAGGATAGAGAAGATCGAATTGTTTTTGAAAATGATCGAGAATATCAAAGTGTTGTTGCAAAGGATTGAGAAGATCGAAGTGCTACTGCAAAGGATCGAGAAGATCGAAGTCCTGTTGCAAAGGATCGAGAAGATAAAAGTGCTGCAACAAAGGATCGAGAATATTAAAGTGTTTCTGCAAAGGATTGAGAAGTTCGAAGTGCTGCTACAATGGATCAAGAATATCAAAGTGCCACCACAAAGGACCAAGTGATCGCATGTTGCAGAAGATAAAGACTCACTACTGTAGAAGACAATGTTCCAGTACTAAAGACATTGAATAGTAACTATTCCAGTTACTAATTGTGAAAAATTCCTATGACGTCTAGATGTATCATTTTAATGATGTTGAAAATTCTCTCTCTCTCTTTGATGATGATGTCATTAGTAGAATACCCTTCTTGTTAAGGGGGACTGTTGAAATATTGTAACTTCAAATAATATTCTAAATGTATTTTATTGATGTACCCCAAGGGAGATGTAATATTCCTTCATCGGGATGTTACTATTGTAGTTGGTCATCATCGAGTCATGAGGTAAATCATCCATTGTAATTCAGGTCAATAGTACCCTAATGAATATAATATAATATTGTATTCAGTCTTCCTAGGTGAAGTTGGACTAGTCAATTAAGTGGGTTCGACTAGTTAGGTTAAAAGTCAAGTGAAAAAAAGAGTATAAATAGAGGAGTTGTGTTCCTGATTTGAACATACACTTGTTTTTGTATAGCGCATAGGAGAGAGAGAGAGAGAGAGACAGATATGTCTGCTGGAAGAAGACACACATATCTAGGGTCTTGTCTTGTACTTTTGATACATCTTATACATAGGACATTTTGTTGGGTTTTCTTCCCCATGAGGGTTTCTCAGGATAAATATTTGTGTTCTTTTGTGTGGTTGTACTTGTTTATATTTTAGTGATCCTTTTGCATATGGTCATGATGTTATAATGCTAAATGTTATCAGATCTGGTATAACCATTAAAAACTTAACATTAAGGACAATACAAAAAGGGGATTAAGCCAATAACTATTATATATTATGAATACTAGTATGGCAAAATGAATTTGTTGGTAGGATATTATTTATCCACTCTATTCACAAGAAAATACCCCTATCCACTTCCTGTAGCCATGGATTTAGAGTTAAACTAGCTTATATCAATTCATTTTTGAAGGAAATTAGTTGACAATACTTAGAACATCCTACAATTATTGACTCCCAACACTGATTTCCATATGAAATAATATTAACTCCTCACAAGAATTTCATTTTACATAATGTTATTGAATTTCAGGTTAGATGGTGACCTCTTATGTTTCCCATAGTACCACAAATTTCCTTCTTGAAATTCATCAAATTGTATAATTGTGATTTTCATGGCATCTTAATTCCCCAACACTATAGCTTAGGGAATCCATTGTGATGTTCATGGCTTGAATGTTTTAAAATAACAAAAAGTCAGAATAATTAAATAAAACCTAGAAATGAATTGAAGTGAGTTGTGGTCAATTCAGTCATTTCATAATTTCTAACCTGGAAAGTTACAAGGTATATGAAATATATACCAAAATAATATATGAAATAATAAAAGTATGTTAAATCTTAGGCCCATGTTCACAATCACGCGTGACTCCACTTTACTTGATCTTGTTGAAAGATATTGTTAGTATAGGGAGCGAGTCTGTTGGGTTTTACTTGGGTCATTATCATTGTAACTGTTCTAATTACAACATCATTGTGAGGTGGTGACTCAACGAGAAGTCCAAAATATCCAACTTCATAAACCAAACAAAGGTTACCCTTTCAAGACTAAAAGTGATATCTACATTCAAGCACCATGAAGACTAAGAAAACCTTGCATATTATTCTTTTGGAAACTACTTGGTCAACCTTAAATTCTTTGTCTTCATCAATTATATACCTGTAACAACAAGAACTAATTATGCAATATCTTATTCCTTGTAAAAACACATGTTTTCTCATTATGGTGGCTAACAATTTTTCTTTCCAGGAATCATATCCTATGTAAGGAAAACCACATTTACAATTTTAGCTTCTCCAAGGAGTCTCTTATCAAAAACTCAATCTATTTTTGTAGGATCTCTTTTTGGTCAAGAACTGGTGTAAAGTACCACCTCATCTCCATTTGTGTTTTGTAGTTATACAGACTCACCTTATCATTATAGTTCAATACAGTGATCAATGGGGATGACCAATATTCCCTTCCATATATCTGATGTAGGGTGATGTCATAGTGATTTCATCACCATAGGGTGAGATCATACTGATTTCCAACTATCATATTGAGGAAGGATACACTGCCCCTCCCAAAAATGTGCTCTTGGGGTCAAGCATCATTTAGAGGAAGGATCGACCGACCCTTCCTCGAATGTGCACATGAGGTCAAGCATCATCTAGAGGAAGGATCAATATACCTTTCCTCAAATGTGCAATTGGGGTCAAGCATCATGTAGAGGAAGGGTTGGTTGATATTTCCTCAAATGTGCATCTCAAGTCAAGCATAATCTAGAGGAAGGATCAATCAAACCTTCCTCAGATGTGCACTTTGGGTAAAGCATCATATAGAGGAAGGATCATTTGACCCTTTTTCAAATGTGGAGCTTGGGTAAAGAGTCATATTGAAGAAGGATTGGTGAACATTTCCTAAAATGTGGACCTTGGTTCAAGAATAATATGGAAGAAGGATAAGAAAATCATTTTTCAAATATAATAGCCAAGAAATATATCATATAAATGAAATATTGACCAACCCTTAAATATGGTCAACGTGAATTATACCATCTAGAGAAAAATATTGACTGAACCTTCCTAAAATACGACATCTGCAAAATGTATTATTGAGATGAAAGATTGATTGACCCTTTCTGAAATATGGTAGACACCAATTGTTCTAGATATACAAAAGATGGTTCAACTCTCCCTAAAGTACGGTATCCAGAAAATGTATCATCTAGAAAATTAATTGTCTAATCCTTCCTCAAATATGGTTATTTATGGTCAAGCATAATTTAGAGGAAGGATCAAGGAACCCTTCCTAAAATGTGCATATCAATTCAAACACCATCCTGAGGAAGGATTGATCAACCCTTACTCAAATGTGGATGTGCTAAGGATCATATATGGGAAGGATCAATATACCCTTATTTAAATGTGGAACTCGGGCCAATAAAACTCTAGAGGAAGGGTTTGTTTGTCTTTCCTAAAATGTGCACCTTCGATCAAGCATCATCTAGAATAAGGATCAGTTGCGGCTTCCTCAAATATGGACCTGAGGCTAAGAATTGTCAATAGAAAGGATTAAAAAACCCTTGTTCAAATGTGGACCTGAGTTCAAGCATCATTTTTAAGGAGGATCAGTTGATCTTCCTTAAATGTGGTATCCAAGAAACCAAGCATCTAATTTAATTATCGACTGACCATTCCTTAAATGAAGAATGACGGACCAAATCTTCTTGAAATATCATAGTGAAGAAATGTATCATTTTGAGGAAATATTGGTTGGTAGTTCCTTAAATATGGACTTCAGTTCAAGCATGATATCAAGAAATGATCAATCAAACCTTCCTCAAATGTGGCTTTCATGGATACATATCATCCAAAAAAAGGATTGGTCGACACTGATTCAAATTCGATGACCACTAAAAGTGTGATCTCGATGGACGACCAACTGACCCTTCCTAAAATAACATATCTATTAATGCATCAAAAAGATGAAAGATACTCCTAGCCTTCCTAAAAAAAATAGCTACAGATGATCTGTCAACATTTCTAATATACCCTAGGAAGGAATCCTATAAGATAGAGAAATTATTGACCGATGTTTTCTCAAATATGACATCCATTAAGACAAAACATTGGATGACCCTTCCTAAAGTATGGTACTCAAGAAACATATCAGTTTGAGGAAGGATCATCCTAAGATCCCTCAAATATAGTACTTAGTAAAACTTTCTTCTAGATGAAGGATCGACCAATCCTCATCATATACGGTATCAACAAAACACATCATATAGTGGAAATATCAATTGGCCATTCCTAAAATTCTATATCCAGGAAACACATTAGCTAGAGTAAGCATTGGTTAAGCTTCCCGAAATAAGTTTCACAGGAATGTTTCAATCCAAGGGAATTATCGATCTCCTAATACTCAAGTATTCTACCCAGAAAATGTATCATTTTGAGGATAGATAAGTTATTCTTCCTCAAATACAATACATAGTAAATTGATCTTGTAACACCCCAGTTTTGACCCCGTTTGCATTAGAGGTACACGATGTATATATTGTAATTAATCATGGTGAGGAGCTAAAGGCAAAAGCCCCACCATCGATTTGGTGGTATTATGTTTCAGTAATTATGGTCGTTGTCGATGGTATATCGTGCCATCCGACACATTATAGTTCTGGCATCATGTAAACATGCAAAATTAATAAAAAACCTACAACTAGATACGATGGGGAAAAGTTAAATGAAAAGGGCATGATTTCCTAAGGTTAAGGGGGGGATTGTCTAACCCGTGGGAGCCATTGGGGAAAATCCATGTGTCGAACCTTAAACCCCTATTTAGTTGAGGTAGTTAATGCTGGGTAGTGGTGAGTGGCAGGATTTCCCCCACACACTCTTCACCAGCTGGTTCAGTCACACGCATGGGATGGGAGTGGCTTCCTCACATACCATTTGGGATGCTCGATTGGTTCTGTCCACTCTCTCCATCCTGGCTGTTCATTCCTCACGCAGCGCGAAGATAAAAGGATCCATGATTCTCTGTGGGGGGGTTCGGTTCTCCTTTCTCTCATCAGTTGTTCCTTTTCCTCACGCACTGATTGGGCTCTGGGTATGATCTTCCTCTGGCCTGTACAGAGAATCAATTTCCCTTTTTCCAGTATCAGACTGGGAAATGTTTTGGTGGTTTTCATTGTGAGATCAGCTGTGTTCTTCCCCTGATCGGTGGTTGTTGTGAGTACCTACGTTGTGTTGGCTGTGATCTCATTCACATTTTGTTGGCCGTGTTTTCCCTTACGATTTGGGTTGTTGTTGCTGTGGAATCGTTTTGGCCATGATAGGGCCAAGAACAATTTAGGGATTTGTCTTCCCCTGTCCAAGTTGTGAAGTGCTTGTTTTGCTGCATGCATGCAGTAGTTGGTCTTCGGACTATGTGGAGTGGGATTGAAGGCTGGGTATGCTTCAGAAACTTGGGTTTGGGGAGCCACACAGACAGAGTTATATGGTTGGCTTTTTTATCCACAACCCTGGAAGAGCACTGGCAAGGGAAGTCAGGGCCTGAGGGACTGTGAAGCAGAGAAGGGACTGATTCCTGGTGTCAGGTGTGTGTGGGTGTCTTAGAGGTCAGGCTAGCTCTGGTGTAGGCATCCTTAGCTCTTCCATGAGCTCACCAGCTTAGCATTTAGCTTCTCCCAGCTCCTTGATAGCCTGATAAGCCCTACTGTGTGGGCTTGGCTGATTTGTGTACCTTGGCTATGTGTAAGCCTGCTTTGACCCTTATTCCTTGGGGAATCATGCCCAGCTCAGGGCTGGCAGCGTTGCTGAGATTTTGATGAGCATGCTGGCCTATGGTTGGGTGGAACATTGCAGTGACGTAGCTGGTTGCGGGATAATTTCTTTATGAGATAAGTATCCTTGTCTATCTTAATTCTGCATTTATGTTTACTGTTAATGAATTATGATGAACATGTATACGAAAGAATGTTGTTTTTCTTCCACTGAATATATGTATGAGTATGTATCTTAGTACTTTGGATGTTTAAGCTTTTATTTCAGCATTATATGCCTGTTCATGTTGATGGGGCTATTTTCTCGGTTTGTTTGATGATTTGGTAGCGTCCTCTTCATCGGTCAGAGGGTCAGGGATGTTACGGTGTGGTATCAGAGCCAGGTTCCAGCATGGGCCTGAATGGGCCATGAAGATGCAGTGACAGAGCTTATGTTGCATCATTTGGGCCTCAGAGGGCCATGAGGAATAGTTAACAGAGGTAGGTTGCTTACTTCTTAGAAGAAACCAGGAGAAAATGGGTGAAGGACAGGAAAATTCAAAAAAAATTCTAAGTATTGGAATTGTCGGCTCATCAAAAAATTTAGTGCGAAGTTCTTCCGATGCAGCGAAAAAGATAGTCTAAAGGTCACCCGACGTACAGCAATCGGAAGAAGATTGCGAAAGGAATTGCATTTTTTGCCCGTCGAACCATCGGAGGACTAAGTGGGAAGGTCCTTCGACACCACGGAAGTATTAGCCTGAAGCTCACCCGCAGTGGAGAGAAATTTCAAATTTTTTTTGAAGTAATGGAATCATCGGCAATCGGCAATGATTAGTTTATCGAATCGCCAATGCCTAAATGATCAAGTTGCTCATGTGGAGAAAAGTTTGGGGACTACATCGGAAGAGAATGGTTGATTGTGCACCGTAGTTGCAGATGGCTAGAGGACTATCCTTCCGATGGATAGAGTCCCCGACCGTCGATGCCAAAGAGTAAAGACGTTCCGACAGCCGACGTAGTGAAATATTTCCTAAAATTTTTCTAAGGAACGAAATCATCGGCGATCGGAGAGGAATAGTTGTTGACATCGTCGATGAATAGTTGTTAACATCGACAATGAATAGTTGAAGGAAGAGTCGATGCAAGAAGAAAATTCAAAAATTTTTGAAGTGTTCGTCAGCCATCGAAAAATGTTAGTTGTACGAATCGTCGATGAACATCGAAAGGAATTAGTGGTTCGAGCACCGATGTTGTGGAAGTCTAGAGCACTAATCTTCCAATGGATAAGGTTCCAACTGCCAATGGCAATTAAGTTGTGCTTTAGATCACCGATCATAAGTTATTAGTGGATCGGATCATCGATCGGAAAAAGGTTCAACGTGGATGAACCACCGTTGCGGCTGCCTAAGGAACTACCCATCCGATGGAATAAAGGATCAGATCATCGACGTATCAAAGATGTATTGTCGTCTGGTCGCCGCAACGATGAGGAATGTAGTAACTTGGATCGCCGATACCTAGTTGATGGCGTAGCCACAACATCGAAAAATAGATAGTGAAGGTGCCGAAACGACAGCAAAGAATAGAAGATGGTTGAGCCGATGAAGTGGCGAAAAGATGGTTAAGGAAGAAATTTTGAAAAAATTTCTAAGTATGAGAATCGTCAGACGTTGGCGAAACTTAGTGGATGTGGGAGCTGCAGCTTCGACGGAGATCAGCTGAATGCCGCTGAAATATCGGCCTAACTTAGTCTGATGAAGCTTCGATAAGACCATCGGCGATCGGCAACGATTAGTTGACTAGATTGCCGATGACTAGCTGAGGGAGTAGCCGCAGTGTCAGCGGGAAATAGTTGATGAAACAGCCGACCGAGTGTCATAGGAAGGAGAAAAGGAAAATTTTCGCTGAGAAGTTTTCTAAGTGTTGAGGATATCGGTGATTGGTGCATGTTAGTGGATGAGTCCACCGATGAGTCGGGAGCAATTAGTGATCTAGAGTGCCGATCGATGGAAGATAGTTGAATGAGCGTCTGTCATTGCGGAAGTCTACAGGACTAACCTTCTTATAGGTAGAAGTCCAGACTGCCGTTGCCGTGGTAGGTAACATTCCAATCACCGACACATATTAGTTTTTGGCATCGCCGATGCGGATTGGAAGCTTAGACCACTACAGGTCCGATACATCAGAAACTTATAGTCGATAGGGTCGCCGATGAGCATCGGAGAAATGCAGTCGCCTGGGTCACCGAAGTATCGGAAGACTAGTTCACTAAGTATCTGATACGTCGAAAATTTAGTTGGAAAGAGGTCTGATTGGAAAAAGGGAAAATTTGTTTTTTCTAGTAAAATTTTCAGTGAATTCCAACTAGTGTCTCAGCGAATTTTTCATGGGATTTTTCAGTAGTTTTAGGGCTGAAAAGGAATAAGATTCTAGGTGGCCGAAGTTAGCATTCAGACAGAAATACAGTTGTGTGTTTTTCCTAAAATTGATGAAAATCATCATTTTGAAATAGTGTGGTTTTCACACCCGAGGTCAGAATGAAGCATGTGGATAGGCGTTGGAAATCTTATCCAGCAGAAAACAAGGGAGAGTCACCAAAATCTAAATGTGGAGCAGCAAAGTGCTAGTGATTTCCTGAAAGAGAAATGTGTTGCTGTCAATATGGACAATCTGAGAATTGCATGCCTACAGGTAGCAAGACCATGAAGTCAAACCAGCTGTTGTGTGGAAGAGGAGTTCCATGCAAGGATGAGGGACTTGAAAAGGGAAATTTCCTTAAACCTGTCTTGCTAATTATGATTACAAGTTTTATACATTAAATGTATGAGGATATGCCTTGCATGCATAAGATATTACATGTTGGTAAGAATAGTGAGAACTATACATTTATAATGAGCTACTAATGATAATTATTGCATTGATGTTGGCATTAGTGGAAAAACCAACGAAAACATGGACATGGCTGAATATGTTGCTGATGCTGACGAATGTGACTAGCAACCCTATGGAGAAAGGGATAAGGCAACCAGTCCAAAATCAAAAGTTGGTGAGCAAATTCTGCAATCTCTTGGAAAGGACCAATCAAACTGGTAATGTCAAGGGTGTAAGTAGGACCCATGAAGGTAATTTCAATTATGACAATTGCATGGAGTGGTAAAAGCAAGAAATTTCATACCATGTGGGTATTTAAAATTTAGGCTGCATTCATACAAAAATGTGTCATGCCTATATGTGTTATTATGAATAACTAATGGCAAAAATGGTGAATTGGTGACAATTCTAGAACCATTTCAAGAGCCGATGTGAATGCAGGATAGTAAGTGCATGAAGAGGGTAGTCATGATCAATTGGCTACCGAAAATGCTCTATGGAAGGGAAAGGGGGTACAAATGATACACTTGTGAAGTAAGGAGTATCTAAACATTTCATTTAAATTGCATAAATGATGTGACTATACCCTGTAATTTAAAGTATGATAATGATTACATGAAGTAAATGGGTTTTGGTAATATTGATGTGATTAACAGCTGGAAGTATTTGAATTTTATAAATTCTGAAAATGCTTCAGTGATGGTTGCAGCAATGAAAAAGTTATAGGCATCAAGTCTTACTAAGTGTTTGGCTGACTGAGGTTCAAGTTTCAGGTAGATTGTTTGGGGCATGGAAAAGTGGGTAAGACCATGACAAAGACCGGAATCTACCATGTGAAAGAGCCAAACCTTATATGAAGAGTCTAATGGTTGTGAACATAGTTTGTATGTTGAATGAATTGTCAATTTAAAATTGTAAATTTTAGATTTAAGAAATTGCTGACAACTACTAATCACGATTGGCTTGCATAGAATTGTGTCAAGAGGACGCATTGTAAGTGGGTGTTCATGTTATGCTAGTAAGCATAAGATCATAATGGGCATAGTGGTGTTGCTACAAGAGACCCACAAATGAGGATCACCTCATTGCCAAGCGAATCAATTTCTGTAGTAAACAGAATTGCAAATTCCTATTGAACTTAATTACTAATGTCATTGCTTGGTTATGGAACAATCAATTTGGATTGTATTATCAGATAATGATTGACTGTTTGGCTATTTGATGAATGTGCCAGGGGTACGCACTGCAGGAAGGTCATGTGTGATATCCTGGAGGAGCCAAACTTCATGGGAAGGTTTCCCTTATCTTGGAAATGGGTTTTGGATGAAATTCCATTGGAAATTTTGGAAATATCTCATTTGCACTACATGTTTGGTAAGCAACATGAGTGAGATGGTATAGATTATGTCGGTAAGACATGTGTGGATATGAAATGTAAAAAGGAGTTGGGATGGCAAACCGAGGGAATGTCAACTTAGAGAAGGGAGCCCCCATTCCTCCTTAACGAAGGAATACTACCTCGGCAAATGGATAAGTGTTCTCTGACCCTAGCTAAGAATATGCATATCAAATTGTTAAATTCAATATGCAAAGCATGTTTCAATTTTATTTCCATTATGGCAGATTGCTTGAGTATGAATAGGGCCTACATGGTTCACATTGGAAATGGGTGCACACTTTTCCGATGTCGGGTCATGAAAGGGTTTTTCAATATTGATTACGCCCTAGGAAGTGGACGCACTCCTGGTGTCTCAATACTTGATAGTGAATGATATGAAATGTGATTACAGTTTTAGAACAATAACGCTGATGAGTTGCTTGTATTACGTGTGTTGTTAGGCTAAACAGATGCAGTCTGGTGTTGCACACTAAATGGACTATGGCTTGGGCTCATCCTACCTCCTACTGAAGAGCACAGAAAAGGAGACATTCCCGAGGGACTAGAGAGCAGAGAAGGGGGTGGTTTCTTGTGTTGTATGGGGTAGTGGAATTAGAGCTCACTGCTGGAAAAGAAACTTGGAAATGGTAATGATAAATTTCCCTTCCCAATCGGCATAAAGATGTACTGGAAGGAGATGTTGGGCTATTATATGCCTGGGGATCCATAGTAGATCCTGGACCTGGAAATGGTCGTTTATTGTTGATATAAGTGCATGTGTTATTGTTGATGGCCTGATTAACCCAACTGCATTGGCTTGGCTGATTGGTTGTGGATATAAGTGCATTGTTGATATAAGTGTATTGTTGATATAAGTGCATGTGATTTGTTGATGGTCTGATAAACCCAAGTGAAGGTTGGATTGACTATGTAATTATTTGATGTTGTGGAAATTGTGGAAACGGTACAGTGTTGGCTTGACTACATGTAGTCTGATAAACCCAACTGTTAGCTGGCTTGGCTGAGTAGCCTGATAAACGCAGCAGTGTATTGGCCTGATTGGTTGCAGCATGATAAACCCAATTGTATATTGGCTTGGCTGGACGGTCTGATAAACCCAACTGTAGGTTGGCTTGACTGTGCCTGATATATATAAAAGGATGTTGTGAAGCGGCCTGCGTGCTGACCTAACATCCAAGTCCATAGGCAATCCCAAGGCTTGCAAAGTGAAGCAGGATCCTGTGGACCAACAAGGAAATGCGCAATACAGATAAGTATTAAATTATTTTGCAATTTCTTGCTTATGAATATACATGTGTATATGATTTGGTTATGATGTTTTAAGCTCTTGTTTAAGATATAAAAAAAACTGATGAGAATAAACTAAACATGTGAATTTATTCAATGTTTGAATATAGGTATCGCTGGAAGCAAGGACTATGAGAGCATCCTAGGGGTGCATGTGGATATGTGACTGTCCTGCAGAGATCAGAATGAACAGCAATGAAAAAGGTGCTAGTGAGACTGTGAAGTTCCTAGCAGTCGAGACAAACCATGTGGGCAGGCTCCATGGTTGAGAGGTCTGAAATAGACTAGAGACACTAAGTGTCATGACCAAGAGGGATTGGTCCAACATTCACAGTGAAGTGAAAGAGGCTGAGAGCATGAAAACCACAGTGGTGATGTGGGTTCCAGGATGGAACAAGATAAAGAGGGGGAAAAATCTTGTTGCTCTCTCTTTCCTTTTGATTATATATATACTTATGCATTGTGAAAACAAAAGATTGTTGAATGCATGTATGGTTGAAAATAGAATGTGTCTATTTGCTTAAAATAATTATGAATGATGGAATAGTTAATTCCCTGCCCAAGAATGGACATGAATGAGCTCATGTGCCTGTTGGGAAGGCATGAAAAATATGAAAGTCTCCTTGATGAGACTTGGACTGTCATGACAATTGGGCAATTAATTGGCTGATTTTAATGCCTATATTATGCTTGGTCTAACAGAATTTCAATGATGCATTTCACAGGTGAAAAAGGGTGAAATCCAGTAATGCACATTGATCATGGCAGCAGACCAAAGGCTATTGGACTTGGCTGGAAGTCTCCTTCAAACAATTTCCAAGACCTAAGAAAATCTTGGAGAGATGCTCAGGATACAGAGAAGTTGCTAGACTTGGGGATGAGACAAAAGCTAAGAACCAGCAAGAGAAGCTCATGGAAGACGAGGGGCTTGGTCCTGAAAGTTCAAGAAAATAATTGAACATGGGACAGGTTTGAAAAATTTCAAAATTTTGGATATGTATTCCTATGTATTGGAACACCGAGCGCGATGTTATTCCAAGGGGGAGGGGATTGCAATACCCCGATTTTGACCCCGTTTGCATTAAAGGTACATGGTGTATATATTGTAATTAATCACGGTGAGGAGGTAAAGGCAAAAGCCCCACCATCGATTTGGTTGTATTATGTTTCAGCAATTGGGATCGTTGCCGATGATATATCGTGCCATCCGGCACATTACAGTTATGGCATCATGTTAACATGCAAAATTAATCAAAAACCTACAACTAGCTACGACGGGGCAACGTTAAATGAAAAGGGCATGAATTCCTAAGGTTAAGGGGGGGATTGTCTAACCCGTGGGAGCCATTGGGGAAAATCCATGTGTCGAACCTTAAACCCCTATTTAATTGAGGCAGTTAATGCTGGGCAGTGGTGGGTGGCAGGCTTTCCCCCACGCACTCTTCACCAGCTAGTTCAGTCACACGCACGGGCTGGGAGTGGCTTCCTCACGCACCGTTTGGGATGCCCGATTGGTTTTGTCCACTCTCTCCATCATGGTTGTTCATTCCTCACGCGAAGTGGAGATAAAATGATCCATGATTCTGTGAGGGGGGGGGGTTGGTTCTCCTTTCTCTCACCGGTTGTTCCTTTTCCTCACGCATCGATTGGGCTCTGGGTATGATCTTCCTCCAGCCTATACAGAGAATCGATTTCCCTTTTCCAGTATCAGACTGGGAAATGTTCCAGTGGTTTTCATTATGAGATCGGTTGTGTTCTTCCCATAATTGGTGGTTGTTGTGAGTACCTACGCTGTGTTGGATGTGATCTCATTCACATTTTGTTGGCCGTGTTTTCCCTTACGATTTGGGTTTCTATTGCTGTGGAATTGTTTTGGCCATGATAGGGCCAAGAACGATTCAGGGATTTGTCTTCCCCTGTTCGAGCTATGAAGTGCTTGTTTTGTTGCATGCATGCAGTGGTTGGTCTTCAGACTGTGTGGAGTGGGATTGAAGGCTGGGTATGCTTGATAAACCTGGCTTTGGGGAACCACACAGACAGAGTTAGATGGTTGTCTTTCTTCTCCAAAACCCTGAAAGATAATTGGCAAGGGAAGTCAGGGCCTAAGGAACAGTGAAGGATAGAAGGGATTGATTCCTGGTGTTGGGTGTGTGTGGGTGTCTTAGAGGTCAGGCTAGCTCTTGTTTAGGCGTCCTTAGCTCTTCCATGAGCTCACCAGCTTAGCATTTAGCTTCTCCCAGCTCCTTGATAGTCTGATAAGCCCTATTGTGTGGGCTTGGTTGATTTGTGTACCTTGCCTATGTGTAAGCCTACTTTGACGCTTATTCCTTGGGGAATCATGCCCAGCTCAGGGGTGGCAGTGTTGCTAGGAGTTTGATGAGCATGCTCCTATGGTTGGGTGGAACGTTGCAGCGACGTAGCTGGTTGCGGGACAAGTTCTTTATGAGATAATTATCCTTGTCTATCTTACTTCTGCAATTATGTTTACTGTTAATGAATTATGATGAACATGTATATGAATGAATGTTGTTTTGCTTCCACTGAATATAGGTATGAGTATGTATCTTAGTACTTTGGATTTTTAAGCTTTTATTTCAGCATTATATGCCTGTTCATGTTCATGGGTCTATTTTCCCGGTCTGTTTGATGGTTTGGTAGCATCCTCTTCGCTGGTCGAAGAGTTGGGGACGTTACAGATCTTCTCCTTGAAGTATTTTCCAACATTTCCTCGATTATTGTATCCAAAAAACCTATATGCAAGAGGAAGGATTAATCAACCCTTCCTAGAATATGGTATTTTGGAAATGTATCACATACGGTACAGATCCACCAACCCTTTCTCAAATACAGTTCTCAAGAAATCTATCATATAGGGGAAGGATTGATTGATCTTACCTCAAATACAATACCTGGTAAATGCATTGTTTAATAGAAGGATCAGTAGACCCTTATACAAATACAATGGTTAGTAAACCTTCATTCAAGTTGAAGGAATCGACCCTTCCTCAAATATGGTTACCAATATCACATAATATAGAGTAAGGATATTCCTACCCTTCTTCAGATATCCTAACCAAGAAACATATCAACAAGAGGAAGGATCAATCGATCCTCCTTAAGAACAGTACCAAAATACCTATTTTCTTGAGGAATGACTAGTCAATCCTTCCTCAAACACATTGATACCCAGTAATTGTACTAACTAGTGGAAGGACCATTTGACCCTTCCTTAAATATAGTAGCCATTTAACCTATGTTCTAAACAAAATATCATTCAATCATCCCTTGAATTCAACAGCTAAGAAATTTTTTAAGTAGATGAAGGATTGGTTGAACTTCCTAAAAACAATACCAGGAAACATATCATATTGGTGAAAGATCGGTCAAATATTCCTAAAATACATATTCAATAATTCCTCAACTAGAGCAAATATTGGCCAACTCTTTCTCAAATACACTACCCAAGAATGTTTTAGCTAGACGAATACTCGAATGGTCATTCCTTAAGTATGGTACCTAGGAAACATATCATTGAGAGGAATTCTTGGCCAATCTTCTCTCAAATAGAGTACCTATTAAATGTATCATCTAGTGAAAGGATTTTTCTACCCCTCATCAAATACAATAGCCAGTAGGACGACCTTCTAGATGAACAATATTTTAACCATTTCTAAAAAATGGTACCTAGTAAATCACCATATAAAGGATTGATCTATCAACTTTTACTACAAATAAAGGAGAGAAATAAACGTTCTTAGCGCCTAAATGAATCTTTTAAAGTTCATTGTGATGAGTGAGTCCTTAAACCACTACAAATGACATTTATAGGAGATATCCAACCTTTGATTGGAATATGGATGCCATTAGGAGGTTTGTATTGGTCTTCGGATCTTGACCATGGTAAGGGGAGGAAATAAGGGGCCTCAAGTACTATATAAATATTTTAAATATTCGGTCCATGAACATGGTGCCAAAGCACCACATAGGCTCTATAAAATTGATCTTTCACCTTTGGTTGGGATATTTGTTTCTCGAATAGGCTTTCTATGCTAGGGATGGCTCTTAGCATTTTGACCATAGTAAGGTGAGTAAAAAGGGCCATATGACCTAAGTGAAGCATTTCAAAATGAGGTCTTAAACCACTACACATATCCCTTAGAGGGGATATTTAGTCACCATGTGAGATACATGCACCATTTAGAGATTGTGTTCACTAGGAATAGGTCTCAAGGCCTTAACCATGCTCATATGGGAACCGTTGCAAAATTTTCAACAGTAAATTGTTCTAGAGGCACTACCCATGATCAAATGATAAAAACAATTATCTTGGATGCTAAAATATGTTTTTATGGTTCATGAGCCATTCATAGGTTCAAAACAACCACTTAATCCCTATAAATAGAATATTTATCCCACTTGTATACTATTGATGCCATTATGAAGTTTAGCACACTAAGGATAGCTATAGCTATTGAGAGCCCTCGCCATAGTCCAAGGACAACCACTAGGTCCTAAAAGATACTCTTATGGATCATGGTTGTTTTCCCAACTTATAGATTTTGCGTTATTGTTCCATTCGATGACAATATTGTTAGCATCCAAGCCACTCATAGCTATAACTACATTATTTATAGGAATTTGAACCTTCCGTCTGCATAGTATGTAGATATATTAATAGATTAAGAATTCAAATTTTTATTGTAAAAGCTCCGACAGGTTGACCACCAGCTCTATTTTAGAGAGATTCTAGTCCTTTTCAGCGAGGTAATATGACATTTATGTTAATAAACAAACACAGCGAATCACGTATCTCTAGATTGGAAGTTTCAATGGTAAAAAAAATTATGAATTCTCACTTGCACGTGAACTTGTTTTAAAATAGTCATTGTGGACTAACAAAATGCTCATTTCGACTTTTTATAATGTTCAACTTAATAAAAAAAAATGCATCGACTAACTGTAAAATTAAAATTGGATATCGACTTGACTTCTGGGTACCGGGTTGATTAAATTGACCCGGCGCTGTAGAAATTCCATTCCGAATTCCCCGTTTTCATTTATGTTTTTTTCTTAGATTTTCATTTATGTTGTTATCAATTCGATTTTCACTTTCCAATGGAATAATGTGAATTTCCCCGATGGTTCATCACAGCTAATTTGAAAGTAAACAAATAAAGAAAATGATGCAATGTATTTTGCAATTTATTTTTAGGCACTTGTTTTATTCTCTCGATATTGATATCAAAAGATATCAGAAACGAGGTAGATAACAAGCTCCATAACACAATCTTCCAGATTTGATGAATATTCTCCTTGTCGACTTATACTACAACCTTACTCAAACCACGCATTAATTCCTTTCTTAAACAACTCAAAGCTGCCACACATCCTTTCCATGAGAAATCTTCCTTACATACACTTGTTGACCATGTAAGTAGGGTTTAGAGACCATCTCCCCTTTGTATCCCTCCTCTTCTTTTTAAGCTTTGATGATGTGAGAGGCCCATGAAGGACATCCTCAATAACCTCTTTCTTGGCAGATATGCATGACTCCCTTTTTCATGCAAATTTGTAGCCTCTAGATATACCTTTATGATACAATTAGGAATGCCCAAAAGTCCTACAAAGAAGGAGATGGTGATGTTGATGAATTTCTATCCATTGCAATGAATCTAAGAATGAGTTATAAAAAAACCTAATAGTACTAGATACACGGTCAGCAACAAGCTCATTATAATTATATATCTACTAACATGCCACGTATTATTTAAATGAATGAGTCAAGATGCTTAAGTCATTCTACTAATAGAGAGTAAGCCATCCTTTTCTGCACATATGAATTGTTTAAATAATGTATGTGTCAACATGTTAGAATTATTTGTTGTGTCCAAGACTAGCATGTTAACTTCACTTGACTTAGTTGTCATTATAGATGCTCCCATTGAACTCCTGCTTAAGTACGATGGAAACCGATTGTATCATCAACCAAAGTTGTTGGAACTGTACCTTGACATTGCACTTTAACTTTGTTATAGTTCACTATCTCACAAGTTAACATGATATCCATAGACAAATCCAATTTGGAGCTCCAACTTAGGAGGATGTGCTTTAGAGAAGGAAGACCCATGAGATATAACGTTAACCTTTCCACTTCCAACAATATACAAGGACTTGTAACCATAGAGTATGGGTTTTCATTCCTTGTAGTTTCTCACTTGTTTCTTGTTGTTTTAGACATTTGAAGATGAGTATCATTTCGTGGAAATGTCAATTAAATAAAACCAACAAGTCTTATTTTTTTGATCTAGTAGGAGGTATTCTACAATACCTCTTGATAAAACCTAGAGTTTCCAATAGTCAACCAATATCACCGACAAATGAGGTTGATCCAGTCGATTTAGATGATAATTCATATCACAATCCAACCCACAATGATATTTTTCTTTAATAGTATTTCTCAGGTAGTATTAGCCTTCATTCCAACTATGTCCCTTGCTATTAAATGAGGTTTAGTTTATTTTCTTGTCATTTGTACCACTCCCTTAAGCGTTAAGTTTTTAATGGTTATACCAGATATGATAAAATTTAGAATTATAACATCATAACAATATGCAAAAGGATCACTGCAGGATAGACAAGTACAACCACAAAAAACAACACAAAGATTTATCTTGGGAAACCCTCATGGGGAAGAAAACCCAGCAAAACTTCCTTTGTATAAGATGTATCAAAAGTACAAGATAAGACCCCAGATAAGTGCGCCTTCTTCCCGTATATATATATCTCCTATCTTCTATACACAATATTGTACTTTTGATACATCTTATACAGAGGAGGTTTTGTTGGGTTTTCTTCCCCATGAGGGTTTCCCGGGATAAATCTTTGTGTTCTTTTGTGTGGTTGTACTTGTCTATCTTTCAGTGATCCTTTTGCATATGGTTATGATGTTATAATGCTAAATGTTATCAGATCTGGTATAACCATTAAAAACTTAACATGGTATCAAACCTACTTTGAAAGAAGTCTGTGTGCAGTCGAAACACTACTACAACTACAACTATTGAAGATTAGGGTTTCATGCTTAAAACCCTAGAAGACTAAAGTCATGTTGGGACTTTCACTATATCTCAAGATTGGAGAATTATCAGGAGACAAAATGTTTACAGGATGAAGACGAAATCTTGGTGTCCCATGTGTAAATGTTTCAGCCTCAGATTCACTATAATATAGGATATATGATTCCTCCAAATCAGGGTTCCAACATCTCTGAGGATTTAGCCTTAAACAGGTGACCTAGGGATAATTTATACATCTCAGGATAGGAAGGTCCAAATGAAATTTCGCAAGATGTTTTAGATAGGGAACAGACTGTAGTTTCTTTGGTAAAAGTTTTAGACCCCAAAGATAAAAAAAAGTGACACGTGGAAGTTTGTACTAGTTTGGTATGATGAACAGTTCTGAAATAAGTCACCTTGGGAAAATTCGCATAAGTCCCACTTAGTGAAACCAATTCTTCTCTAACCTATGGGGTTGGAAATAAGACAGACCAATATACCTCAGTACAAAGTTTCAGACTCATAGGAGAAGGAATTTCATAGATTGAGTAGAAACAAGATCGGGAAATGTTGCAGTTCTGATTACAGTTTTGAAAAAGTGATTATGTTTCTCATCTTTCCTTAAGGAGGTGCATATTTCTATACAATCATGTATGAAAGATACCTAAGTTGACAAAATAGGGTTTCCCTTTCAAACCCTAGGTCCACCAAAAGCAGCATTCCAGAAAATCTATCAAGCAAGCATCAGATTGAAGCAATCTCATTGGTCAAAGAAGAAGTTGCAAATCCAGAAGGAGATGAAGAAAAAGCACTTGAAGGAATATACCAGAAAAAAAAAATATAAGTATTTGAATTGTCTTTCCTATACATGTTGTGTATTATGCTTGATAGAATGTTTGCATTAATGACAGTATACTAATAATATGCATGTTATGTGTAAGTAGCCCATGGTGCTATACAACACTCCATTTCTACTTATCTAGAATGAAACCTCTTTACTGAGATATTGGATTAGTGCACAATCTCAATGACGTCATGGTAGAGATGGAAGGCATTTGAAAAGTTTCTATGAGATATGGATGAATGTTGTACTGGATAAAATAGTTGCATGATTGTATCGTTATGCATAAGAATTTTTCATTATGCATATGTCTTATGAAATGTTTCTAACCATGCAACTGGTGTATGTGACTTGTAGGAAAGTTCATGTACAACCACCTACAAGAAAAGGAGGATAAGACTTGTTCAGAAAAACAAGTGATGACGATTCAAGATTCACTCTAATAAACATACATGAATATGAACCTAAAGCTCCCTGGGTCAAAGACATCATGATGGAAGAAAGAGATTTAGAAGAAGATAAGAGATCGGTAGATCCACCTCTAGAGATGAAGATCATATTGGGAACGAGATATAATTCAAGATGAAGATAAGCATGGAGGGACTTCCAAACTAAATTTAGAGGCCTCGGATACACTCTAGTTGTGTGGCACTATTGAGTGACATCATTGATGCAGAACTTTCCATCTATGGAAGAATATATGATCAAAGATTAACAATTGATCATGGGGAATGATTCCTAGGGTATGGTTCCAAGACCTGGAGGGAAGTCTGTACTGCCTTCCATGAAGATCTACAAGAACAAGTATACAAAGAAAGGTTCATTGTTTGTCTAAGAAAAAGGGAATAGACTATGGCATGAAATACTATATTGACCAAACACACTTCTCCAGTAAAGTAGAAGTACATATTGAGCAAAGAACCACCTGTGCATAGTAGAATTTGTATGAGCTTAGAAGGCCAACCCATAGATAAGAACATCCAGTTACATAAGGATATTGAAGATCACCTAGAGTGATGAATATATGAACCATTGCTATAAGGTTGAATATGGAAACCTATAGAAGATAACAAGCTCACAAATGGGTTCAAGATGAACTTTTTCAAGATAAACGGATCTTGGTATCTAGTAACTTGAGATGGATACATAGAATATCAGTAACAGAGGATGCTACCGGTCACTCGAGTTAAAAATACAAAGGGAGGATGACTTTAGGTGGAGTGACTACAAAATATCTTTGAGTTCAACATGGTACAACATGATGGACAACTTCCTGATGGACTAAGAATTTACTAAGAGTAAAGTGGGTTCCAACCATCAAGGTTGGATGTGGAAGACTGGGATGTGTCGATGATTTGACAGGATGAACTCATGGTAGAATTAATGATGGAAGAATACCAGTCATTAATGGATAATTATGTTTGGGATATAGTACCCAAACCAGAAAGCAAGAGTGTGGTATCTTCCAAGTGGATCTACAAGATAAAACATGTTGCACTAGTACAAAATGAGAAATTAATGACTAAAATTAGGCTATAAATGACTATTTTTGAGTGGCGACTAATAGTAGCTAATTTTCACTATCTTATAGCTATTCGTATTTCACTTAGTCATTAATAGCTTGAATTATTAGTTATTGATTTAGTCATTGATTTAGTCACATATTTATTCATTGATTTAATAGTCACTGATTGCAACAATTAATGACCAAATATATGACTAAATAAACTACTAGATGATAACATATTAATGAATAAGCTAAATACAACTAAGATACAAAAAATTAGCTACTAATAGTCGTATATATGCCAATTTAGTCGTTTTTGTAGTCACAAATTTATGATAGGGCACAGAGGAATCGAACCACCAACCTCCTGCCTATAATTAGGCAGGCGCTTTACCATTGAGCTAGCACCCTTTAAGAAGTTGTTATTGTTTGACAATGATGATATTCAAACAAATTTATGATAGATAGAAATCTACAAACTACATAATTATTACTATTGCAACTTACTAGTAACTAGTATTTATGATAAACTAATTCCTGAGAGCTATGTACAATTTTCCCTATCTAGCATATCCATTTATGTTACCAGAGAGAACATAATACCTATCTGATGGATATGATACCAATTAATTCAACCAATTTATGAAATATCTCTTGACATTCCTGAATATATGAGAAAAATATCATTATATGAAATCAAACAAAGTAAAAGTCACATAAGGTAAGCAAACATTGCCATTCATAAAACAATCTATCAATGACAATATAAAAATACATAAAATCAAAATATTTCAGACTGATTGTTGCAAAGCATAAGCTACCATATATATTGGCCAATTCTAGAAAATGAAACATATTTTTATATAAGTCTGAAGGCTACCAAAATAAGCAAGCAAAAAAAATTCAACGCATATTTCAAAAAGAGTTGAATGAAATAATAAAAGCATACCCAACATTATAGTTGACACATTTTTTATGAAAAACAGTGTGAAACATTCAATCATGTTTGTAAGTTTATCTTTGGCCAACCTACCTTGGATATAGATACAACTATACTGATACAAATAATTATCAGAAACAATGGCAGTCTAGAAGTGCACCACATGCAAAGTAATCAAGACAAGAAAAAAAATCACCACGACGAAGGTAAGATTTGAGAACAGACGAATGTTGTATGGTGGTTCTACTGTATTTGGACACATAGGTGCTATAAGCAACAACAATTAGAAGATAACCAGTTAGCTAATATTTAGTTATTATCCCTTAACTCTTTTACAAGGAAAGTTGAAGAGAATGAGACAAACCTATTCTCCCATAATTTAGCCTCCCTGCTAACATGAACTTCCTCAATCTTCTTGATGGCCTTCAAAGTATTTTGAACATTTCTATCATATCTCTCAGGCCTTTTTCTTCTTCATAGAACCTAAAATAGAACCATGCCCAGCAAAGTGTGTTCAAGTTGTTCCACGTCCAATCTTCACCATTAAGTTGTTTACTAAGTTTTTTCAACATCTGCATCCACCAATAATCAAAATGTACTATGAAAAACTAACCTCAAGTAACATGTTGTATACAATATTCAAAACAAGTACATAAGAACTATCTATCTCTATATAGTTGTAATATGTGATATGGAAACAACTAGAAAATTATGCTCACTGTGCTGAATTTGATGCATCAAACAAAGTCAGATTAGGTCATATCTTGGAGATGGGACAAATAAAAAAACACATGAATTGATAAATCAAATCCCTTATTTCCCACAGAGAAGACATTTGTGGTCCTTTACAAGTGTTATCAGAACCAGTTGGGTTGGACCAAAATTACCAAGTCTGACCAATCATTCCCCTGTAAACCAGTCCAAAGCAGTTTAGGTCCAGTGTCTTCCCAAACCTAGTTCAGATCAGAACCAGTCCAGCCAGCGAGTTAGAGACCTCTTTCCCCTGCAACACTTGAGCTCTTTTTGATTCTAAGAAAGAAGCATAGAAGAAAAGGATTCTTAATGACACCAACTGATTAAAACACATTTGATGCCCAATGTTGCCAACATACCTAAAACATCTAATTGCAACAGTTTTTTAATCCATTCACCAAGTGAAAGCAAACTTTATAGACTTGGAGTCAATCCAATTATGTTTAATAAGTGAGATGTCGGATGAGTTATGTACTTATTTCAATATAAATTAGTTTTGGACACTATAGGCCATTTGAAGCCTCAACGTTTTTGCACGTTTGTTCATATTCTATGTATCTAAGAACTTATATCTCAATATATTTTTGCAATTTGCACCCTCACATGCAATACAATCATCATGCTAACAATTGTTTTCTTTAATTGGGTGGAATTTATTTAAACCATAAACAATTTTCTACACAGTTAACAAACCAAAACAAATGATAGTATCATATTGTGAAGACTCCATGCACAAAAAATTACTTGGTCCAACAACAAAAGCATATTCATGATTGTTCCAGCTAAATTGATGGATTATTTACCAAAATCATATCCATGTTTCTTTTATAGATTAGTAAAGCAGTAAAATCCATCCAGTCTTGCACTTATTGAGCATTTCCACTACCAGAAGACCATGTAATGAAGAGATGGAACTAGAGTGGAAAGGGAACTTTCTCAGATTTAAAATTAACCCGAAAAAACTAAAGTTAAAAAGCAGAATACCTGCTCATTAATATCATCTATATGCCAACTCTGAACCAAGTTGAAATACAAGACCAGGATTATAGTGGCATGCACCAGATTATATTGAACATCTAACTCTTGAACCTGTCATCACTAACATATAAAATGTAGCTTACAATGTCTAATTAATATCGAGAAGTGATAAAACGATAAATATAGCTTTCATGGGATCATCGGGTTTATCTTTAAAAAAAGGATCTAGCCAATGAATCTTTTATTTGCAGCTTCCAGCTACAAACGTTTAGGGGATGGACACCTTGTGGAAAATATTCTGTGCTTGAGATTTTTCCTCTAAGTTGGTTGTCTATAATGATTGACAAGGCTATGATCATCATCTTCATTGATACATTTGTTGAGGGTTCATCTAGTAGATTGCACATTTGTATTTGGTGATCATTCTAAACAGCCCTGGTGCCTTTGGGAAAATATATTGAGAAACATTTCAAGGACTGGGTATTCCCTCACATTTATCCATATTAGTTAAATTATCAAGGCATTAAATTACCATAAATCATGTTTCAATCTTTCTATAACAATAAGGTTACATTTCATACCATTACATTGTCTACATGATTAACATCTCGAAATAATTCCCCATCTTTTAACAATTTTTTTTCAAATAAAATGTTCATTTTTCAACACTAGAGCAAAAATAGACATACAAGACATACAAGATAAAAACAAGAAAATGCATGCTAAATATGTTGTTCGATTATACAATAATGCATGTTGTTCTGTGTCTTCATGATCAAGGTGTGATAAGTAAATTAATGTCTCCCTCATTACCTGGATATATAGAATCCAACAAAGAATGAAATTAGTATAAAGTTAGCACAATAATAGTTAATACAACTGACACAAACTAGCTCCTTCATGTTAGCCTGAAGGTCTTAATTGGAATAGAATATATATGCTTTTATCATCTTTTTATAGGAGTTGTCTTTGCACTCCTCATTGTTGTACTTAACAGTCACATTGACCTATTTGCAGCCATATGTTGGAAACTAATGTATCTCATCTTATCTTATCTTATGGTCTATATTGTATTTAGTGAATGCACATGTGATCGACAGATGTGTTATGACAATAATTTTATTGCTATGTGGATCATGACAAATGAGTTAAGCCATGTATTAGTCATTACGAAGACATCAGTAGGAATTTCTTGTCAGCTGGGTACATGGACCTCATGATTTATGGCACTATTTCCCTGTTTGGAATTTGAAAAAAAGGATCCCAATGTGCTTGACAACATTGCCAAGCAAAAAGAGTAGGAAAAAAGATGAATATGTGTTTTTTATAACTTTATACCCCTTGATCCTAGGAAAGTGAATCAAATAGAAAGACGAAATACTTGGTTACTTCAAAATATTCAGAACACGAGAATCATTCAACTATGTGGGGACGATTTATAAATTAGAAGGTATCCATACCTTGTATTGTACAAGGTCATCATTATCTTTCATAGTATCTGTAACAATATTTCCATTCTCATCTTCTACAATCAGAACCTCTTCCATCTTATCCATACGAAAAATCATCAGCATCTTGAGTTTTGACATTGGTCCAGCACATAAATTCCTGTGTTGCATAAGTTGAGAACCTAGCCCATCAACCATGCCTGAAAGTAATGGAGCTTTCATGGGAAAGAAATAGATAAGACACTTTAGTATTTTTGAAATATCACAACAAATAAAATAATCAAACTTCTATCAATGTTTTCATACAATTTAAGATCATGTAATCAGATAATCATTAGTGAAGTACTTAACCATTAGAAACTATAAACTATCGATATTCAATACAAGTCAATATTTGGAACCAAGGACCCCAATTTAATCCAAATAAATTATAAATCCATGACAGCTATAATGAAAATACAAAATAAGTCCCTTAGCGGAGGACAGGCTAAGGGAGTCCATCCCAAGTATTTGCTATGAGTGGGACAAACAAGAACCATATATTAGTGCATGGACACCTATATTATGATGTATATGTTAAGCAATAAAAAAGAGTATTAAGAGGTCAATGAACTAAACAGTGCTATGGATACTTGACAACATAGAACAACGAAAATTGGCAATACTACTGAAAAGAACCATACAAACTTTAATGTTCTTTACAAATCAGAATTTTCTTGAGATAAAGTAGAACAGAGGACATGGATTAAAACATGATAATGACAAGTAGAAAATATGCTTTACCTGGAGGCCCATAACATTGGAAGCTGCAGCAAGAATGGTGTGCTTCAAAAAATTTCTGAAACCAAGGCATTCCAATCATCCTGGCAAACCTGTAGCAAAACCATAATAATCAGAAGAAACCCATCTTTGTTACCATGTAGTCTTGAAGAAGAAAACACTAATTCACATAAAAAAACTACCTTGAAAACTTTTGTATCATCAACATAAGAAATACTGATTAAGTACTAAAGACCCATAAGTAGTGTTGCCAAACTTTTAGGGGTAGTTTCAAGTATGCGAATGTTTGACTGCAGTGAAACAATCAAAGTTACAAATACTGTTGCAAGAAGCAATGAAACCATTAAAAATACTTTGAGTCATGA
The DNA here is from genome assembly GCA_001517045.1 of Pseudotsuga menziesii. Taxonomy (NCBI): domain Eukaryota; kingdom Viridiplantae; phylum Streptophyta; class Pinopsida; order Pinales; family Pinaceae; genus Pseudotsuga; species Pseudotsuga menziesii. The sequence goes on along the minus strand of LPNX011042183.1, from coordinate 293,974 downwards.
TGTGGACTATTAGTTTTAGTCTTTCAGAGAACATTACAAAGAGTTCAAGTCAAACATAAATAATTAATATTGTGATTGAACTCATAACCATGCATCACAAAAATAAATGAAGATGTCCAAATAAGTAAGACGATCCTTTACTGTAAAGTGATAAAAACCTTACCTTGTAAAATGAGGTGAAGAAGAGTGCCAAGTTTTGAATAAATTCCTAGAAAAAAGGAAACAAATAAATGCATTACCGTAGTGTGTTCTTCTTAATAATAATTTCAAAACAACCAATTGCACCTTTGCAACACCCTCAATTAAAATCACAAACGGTGTTTCTTAAAGAGAGTAGTTATATGTTTTGCTGTGAAACACAAATAAATTTCTAATAAGGAACAAATATTTATCAATGTCAGAAAAAATACTTGTTCTTCAGTTGAACCATTTGCATAGGCCTCTGGGATATTTGTCCCTCATGGAAGTATGGTCTAACCCCATGCATATTATAATCAACAAACACTTAGGAAAATCAACAAAGTTAGAAGATTGTGAAAATAATCATATAATAACAATGACAAAGATTTATAAAATAGGAAATCCATCCACAACCCATACACCAGTGACCAAAATAACTTATACCTGCAACTGCGCCATGAAGAAAGTATAAAGCTTAACAAATTGTGCATCATAAAAATCTCCAAAATTAAGCATTGCAATGTGATCCAAAAAACAACTAGTAGGTGATACAAGAAGTATAAATGAAACAAATATACTTCGAGTAAACATGAAACAAATATGTATTAATTACCCTCACTTCTAGCCTCGTTATGGATCACTTTATGAATGCATTTGATAGGGATGTTTTGACAAACACTTTGTGTGTGATTGTTGTCACTGCCTGTCAAATTTTATAATACTATTGTACCATTTTTATTGGTTTATTGTGTCATTTTAGCAAGCAAGAATGCATGGAATTTTATGTGGCACAAATAGGTAATTAACAGCAATAACAACATCCAATAACCAATCTTAACAACACTTCATATCTGCAATTTATTTGAAATAACAAGTCATATGCCTAGAAAATGATGGACTTTTAGCAAATACACTTGAAGACTAAAACATTCACCATTGATCAATCAACACAATAGGCGCAAGATTTTTTACCCTTGGGAAACTTTTTAAAGGAATAAAACCCTAGCAAGAATAATATTCCTTAAATATGAGATGACTAAGTTTTACATTAGAAAAATTAGAGCAGACTTTACAATGAAGTCCCTAGGGCTTGTTACATGCTAAGAGAGAAAAAAAGACCTCACTAAAATATGAATAAATCCCATTGAAGACTGTTGTAGGTAGAGACTACCTGGATGAAATCCCTAAGATGATGTCAGCCCTCAGCCCTTAACAAAATAATGGCAGCTTGATCCTAAATAAAATTGGTGATGTCAACCTTCAAACAATTAGTGGAAGCCCTCTAGGGCCTGATTATTGTTATGCTAGCCATGTTAAGGCTTCAACAACTCCACGAAAGCCCTACTAGGGCATGATCAAAACCTTATATTACTAGAACAGGCCTCACCAGGATAGGAACAAATATCGACAGCCCTACTAGGGAAAAATCAGACCCTCAGATGGGTGGAATAGGTTTCGGAAGGCTAGGAACAGATATCAATAGCCCAACTAAGGGTAAATAAGAACCTCAGCTGAGTGAGAGAGGTTCACATAGGGCTGTGATTAAGAAAGATAAACCCCAATAGTGGTTTGGATGAGAGAGAAGGACTTCAACAGTTTTGTAGCTGAGTTCCAATGTCTAAATAAGACCTAGGACAGTCCCTGCATTGTTCTTTGGCTTCAATGGCTGATCAACACTTAATGATAGATATGAGACGGAAGATAACCAATAGATTGAAGACCTCGAACAAATTTTGGATATAAAATATTAAACCTAGTATCAAAAGATTAAACAGAAGATTGATCTATTTCACATGAAAGGTACATTTGTAATTGTTTTGCCTAGTATCAAAAGATTAAACCAAATGTTATGGGAATTAAAAAACTCAACAACCTTGATGAATTTTATGAGCGATTCAAGGAAATATTCATGAATATTTGGTAAATCTTATTTGAATAGGTATTCCTTACCAATTTATTGAAATTTGTTGAATAGCGTCATGATGATATTTCATTGTTATAGAAGATAAAGCTATTGGATTTTTGAAAACGAGAATGTACTTATCCAAGGAGAGGCTTTGAATGTTGGGCTGAAGGATTCTTTAATTTGCTTCTAGCAGTTTTATATTTTTTTACTTGTGCCACGTTTGACTAGTAGATGGAAATCAAAAATATGTTTATAATAGAAATGACGATAACTTACGAAGGTATATGTTTCCCTGCTAGAAATCAACTCTACCTTCGTGCAAAACTCCCTTGTTGTGTACCAATTTGGATGGATAATAGATCAATTATGTTTCAGGTGTTGCATGTTGAAATGAATTGATATAATGGAAAGTGATGCAATTAAGCAAAGGGATGAAGCTCTCAAAGAAAAGGAAGAGCTTTCCCACAAGTTCGATTAAATTTCAAAGTAGAAGGATGAGCTTGAGAGAGAAAATTAAATTCTTGAGAGAATTTTCCCGAGAAACTGCAAGAAAGGTCAATGCTTTGGAACTTAGATTATCTGATGATTTTGAGAAACACATTTTTTTAGCAAGCAATTTGCATTTCTAAAGATCATGAATTACTTAAGAGAATAATGAAGATGCTTAATGATGAAAGATTCAAAACTCACATAATTCACAAACAACATAATCTATTTCAGATGACCCCAAATCATCTTGCGAAGACCAAAATGAGTTTTCAAATAATCTCCATGAAGATCTAGAAATGGATGGGCATTTGCAAGACTCCTTAGGCGGGGAAAGGGATGTGTCGGAGCTTGCTGAGTCAGCAGAGGCAATGTTTAGGGATTACAAGAAAAATAATAGGATGGAAAAAAAGAGTTAGAGAATAGTGTTATAAGTTTAACAGAAGAAAATAGGGTTAGTATTAACTTTATTAGGAGTTCTTTAGCAGATAAGGAGGCAACCGAGAAGGCCATATCTAAATCAAAAGGAGGCAGTGACTAGAGGAAAGATGCAATTTTCTAGATAGTGGAAAGAGGGTTGCAGAAATTTGGATTTGGATTTAGGGTTGGGCCATTTTTCCAAGGGGATGCTGAAAGTGTGGATTTCAATGGAGGAGGGACACCAAAAAGTGGAGTAGGAACACCAGAGAATGAAGGAGAAGAGGAGGTTTTCATCTTGGCCTTTTCTATCGAAAGTATAATAAAATCAACATGACTTGAAATAACAGAATTGCGACATTCCCTAGAAAAAGAAGCATAATACAAAACTGGTTTTTGCTTGAAAAAGAAGCACCTTGAAAGTATCACAATTTATTGAACACAATTAAAATATTTTCATACTTCAAAGATCAATTTCATAACATTGAAGGCTTGATGAGAAACCCCAGTCCTATGAGTGAATTAGTGTGAAATGCAGGTACCTTTGCTTGATGAGAGATCAATTATTTGATTAAAAACTTCTCAGTACCTAAGGCCACCAAACATTGTTGGATTCGAAGATGAGAGAAACTATAGAGAGGATCCTTCGAATTTTCCAAGCCGCCCATGTTACAAAACTTTCTTGGTCAATTTTCTCTCTGGGTTGCACAAATATATTTGCTCCTCCCCATCAACCATCATTTCCCACCTGCTGTTTGCTACCACCTAATAAAATGTATTGCGTTATGGGCTGCCTATACCATGGACTTCACACCATTCTGCAGCACCTTGGCCTTCATTTAACCTCCACATGCACATACATCTAGGTTTCTCTCCCTTTTGTATTAACACCACTCACCCATGGCACCCACTTAAATAAAGAGATATTGGGTCATAGTAGACTTTTGTGCAATCCTATGGTAGTGTAATTTATGTCCAACTTCTCTCTGCAATAGTGAATGCTACCATGAAATAGATGGCATTCCATTCGATTACCCAGTAAATGTTTCCTTTGGAACAAAGACCTTTTCCATGAGGTTGAATGAAGTGGGGAACATTCATGGAACCCTAGTCCAAACATTGGACTCTGAATCATAAATTTTCAGCACCATTGAATTCCCACTTCGTTGTCGAAACTCATCGGCATTATTTTCACCCAGTAGGATAGTGCAACACCTCGAGGTAGAATCAAAGTTCATTGCAATGAAATCCCATCCTCGGTCAACATGGGCAGGGCTAGGGAGTCATCTCCAGGTTCTGGTAGCAGGATTTCCTATGGAGCCAAAATTTCAGGGAATGGCTCAATTCCCACAAGTGTCATAAATTTGTTTTGATGGTGCCTCCAAGTGTAATCCAAGAGTGGTAGCAGTAGGAGGGCTTCTCTTAAGCCCCGAACAAAGAATAGAAGTCAGCTTCTCATGGAAATTAACAACAACAACAAATAATCAAGTTGAAATATATGCATTATTCTTAGGAACAACCCTATTCCAATTAAACAATGTGAAGAATATCACGATTCTAAGTGATTCTTTCTTCATCATCAATCAAAGAAAAGGAAGCCTAGGGAGGGAACTCTGCACTTTAGAACCTTTCAAAGAATATTTGGTAACTTGGATGCATTGGACAATGTCAAGTTTTTTCATGTTTGATAAATAATGGATTAGCATATGGCAAGGCAAATGAAGCCATTTATTTGGACAAGGGGGTCCTAGTCGAAAATGGGGAACCCCTGAGAGGTATTGGCTCCCCTAATTTGATTATGGTAATCTTGGTTAAGGAACTAAACCAAATTAGCATCTACAATCAAGCTATAGGAAGAAAATGAAACACTTGTCATAATGGAAAATATGACTACCATGTAAGTATTACCAACCCTTTTAGTCTACGCAAGGGAGGCTTAACTCTCTCCATGCATTTTGTTACCTCTATCCTCGGTGTTTAGACTATAGCATGCCGCTATTTATGGACCCTATACTCGATCTTTCTTACAAAGGTGGGATATTTCCTATTTCAAGGGATATGTTAGTAGAAGGTAGCTCCAAAAGTGAAAAGATCTAATATTGGGAAGGATTGCTTGTTTGTGTTCTAGTGGTGCATTCTCTTGGAGACAACAAACCCATAAACAACAGTAAGTTTGATTGGTCTATTTTTTCAGGGGAAAACATTGTTCAAAACTATTTTTGTTTCCATATTGCATGGGATTCAAAAGCGCATCTTGGAAGTTGGCAGTGGAATGGTTTTATTACTCTGAGGCTGCACAGAATCTCTCTAGGGGGTTTTGTTGGTATGGCTTGTTTTGTTTCTAGTTTGGAATTGAATTTTGATGCACAAAAGGGTTTTCACCTTTATGCCCAAGTTCCTAGTATGACTCGCCCTTCTAATATGGAATTTCTAATAGAAGCATTATGAAATGCACTAAAAATTGGACTTTTTTCTAACAAAACCATTGTGAAATGCACTGAAAAATGATCCCTCTGCTCAAAACTCATATAAAATACACCGTGGCCATACTAGGATAGATCAACACTCCTAAACTACACAGCAGCTAGAGTAGGATCAATCAAAATTCCTAGAATACACATCGGCCAGAATAAGATCGATCAAAACTCCTTGGACATAGAGTAGGATTATTCAAAACTCTTTGGACTTGTTTGAGGGACCTTTTTATAATATAACCATTATGAAATGCACTAGAAATGGGACTTATGCTGGAGTAGGATCGATCAAAACTCCTTAGACTTGTTTCAAGGACTTTTTTTCTAAAAGAACAATTATGAAATGCACTGAAAATGGGACTTATGCTAGAGTAGGATCGATCAAAACTCCTTGGACTTGTTTTAGGAACTTTTTTCTAATAGAAACATTATGAAATGCACTGAAAAATGGGAGTTATGCTAGAGTAGGATCAATCAAAACTCCTTGGAATTTTTTCTAATAGAACCATTATGAAATGCATTGAAAATGGGACTTATGCCGGAGTAGGATCAATCAAAACTCCTTGGACTATTTTCAAGGACTTTTTTTCTTGTAGAACCATTATGAAATGCACTGAAAATGGGACTTTTTCTAATAGAACCATGAAATGCATTGAAAATTGAGCCCTAGGCTCAAAACTCCTCAAACGTGTTCCAAAGACTTTCAAAAAAAATCCATTAAGAAATGCATTGATAATTGAACCTAGAATAGTTGTGATAAACGCCCACCCAATTGCCCCTGTACCACTACCAAGAGCACAATACAATACTTATTTTATTTACCCAAAAGATCAAATAATACAAGCAAACTTGCATAGAGTATGGTTGTATAAACATGTATACAAGCTTAATACATAAGAGTGAGTTAAATCAGCCAATGGAAGTGAATTAGGTTAATTTGGCCCACATGGAACAGATCAGAAACAATGCCTTTTTAAATTCTCGAGAGCTAAAGATGGTTTACATTGCAGTTAACAATCCAACATGCTACCTTTTATGTTATGCCAATCCCAATTAAAATCAAATTGAAAATGCAGTAACCGTCTTCCTTTAGTTTGTCTTAGTGCCTTTCACCATTCTAATTAAGTTGTATAGGAAAAGACAAAAAAGGTACATAAAATCTGTCAAATTCAACCCTCTTGGCAGTACAGTGAAAGCAACACAGCATAGGTTTGAAACTCGCGGGAGCATAATTATC
>LPNX011042183.1:130725-286104 GCA_001517045.1 Pseudotsuga menziesii | reverse complement strand
ATATATGCATATATACATATATATATGTATATACATATATGTATAGATGTATATATATATACATATATATATGTATATATATATGTTTCTCACCGGGAACTATTGGTTCTCGTCACAATATAGAGAGGGAGATGACATGAAATATCATATAAATTCCATTGATAAAGATGAAATAGAAAGCATTACACAATGAGTATTTACAGACCTCCGAGTCAGGAGGCCATGGCAGAGCTATCTGCTGGAGGAGAAAGCGCCCTTATGAAGCCATGAATAACTATCTACAGCCACATTGTCTCCCGCCAACTCCTTCACATGAATGGGGTTCATCACAGATTTCAGTGCCAGCAAAAGCCCCTGAATCCCCATCTCCTGCAACCTATGCCCCCATGGTAAAATGAAAAGGCTTCTGATCTAGACGTGAAAGCACCCCATCACAAAAAAGCAGCAACCATTGCGTCTAGAGCTCCGAGGTCTTGACCTCGTCCTGGTCGGCTATTCGATTCTCATTAAGAGCATGCCAACAAAATTTATCAGTGCAACGGGGCCAATTCTTTGAACGTTTAGCTTGTTTGTTGGGGTTAAACTTCACATAAATAACCGGTTTTATGTTAGTTTCATTGATTGCACGGGACCATCGGGCCATTTGATTGTGTTTCAAATGTTGCAATTGCCAACACTTCTAGCGGATCGCCAATGTTAGACTTTATTGTCTTGTATGTGTGTAGACTTCTAAATTGATAAGGCTAGTACATAGTTTGTGGTCGGTTAGGGATAGGGCATGGGACATGGTTAAGGTTAAGAGATACTTATACACGGGAAGATAGGTTAGAATTTTTATTTATTTTTTGGTATTTTTTTAGTTATTTATGCTTAATTATATGTTATCTTTACATTTTTCCTATTATTCTTGTATGGCTAGAGTTATCAATCAGAACCTAACTACCACTTTTTTTTTATACTTGTTTATTTTGAATTTTGAACCACTTCCATAGAATCAATCTCAACAGTACAATTGTCTCATCCTCATCCATAGATGAAAAAGCATAGGCCTTAGTCCACCCCAACTCTCAAATAAAAGAGTTTTATAATTTTTTTTAATAATTCTTATTAGGATTAATATAAAATTTAATTAATTTGTGTTTTATATAAATATCATAATTTGTGTTTTAAATAAATTTAAAATTGTTTTATTATTATATAATATTTGTTTTAATGGTATTTTTTGTTATAGTAGTATATATAATAAACTTGGATCGAGGTCGTTGGCCGAGAAGAGTTGTGCACATCGTGAATCAGGTGAGTGGTGACATTAGATGCAAAATTTACCTCACCGGTAATGCATAAATGAGGTTTAACTTGATAGTATAAGTAGGGGTCATCGCTGCATGACACATATCATATTTTGCGAGGTCACACCTGTAAGAGGTCGAGGAATCAAAATATTTACCTAAAACTATGAGATGGGGTCGGGTCTCTACATTTACGGCATATGGATACGAGGCTGGTACTGGGTCAACACCCTAGTTTAATTATAATTGAGTCTTTGATTGGTTAAAATATTGTTCTTGGTGCTTCCACCGGTTCAATTATTATTGGATGAACTGTTACGACATTTAAAGGAACTGAGCTTGGTGAAGCTACATCGACTGGTGCAGCTAGTTCAACAATCACAGATCATGATAGTTATAGTGATTTTAGAAAAGCACCTCAATATGGGACTTGAGACTCTTACATTGAAGGATGTCGTGACATTAAAAATGACTAACACAAATTACTAATTCATATTCTTCTAGCTAGTCATTTTTTTATGTCGTGACTAAATTAGTCGTTTATGTTAGTCATTTTTAACTCTTTCACTTATTATCTAGTCATATTTGTTAACTGGTGACTAAGTTAGTCATTAATTTAGTCATTTATAGTTGGGTCAATCAAAATTGCTCATATTTAGTAGTAAATCACTTGAAAAACCCGTGGTGACTAGAATTTTTAGTCACGTAGTATCTAATTCCTCATTTTCTACTAGTGTTGCTAATGGAAGTATAAAAAGATACAAGGAAATATTTGTGCCTAGAGGATTCTCTCAGAGAGAGGGAATTGATTATGAAGAGACATGTTCTCCAGTATCAAGGTACACTTCCATCAAAACCATCATGGCACTTGTTTCCATGATGAAATGGTATCTACACAAGATGGATGTAAAGACACACTTCCTGAATGGTATGCTTGAGGAAGAGGTTTACATCGAACAACCACAAGGATTCTAAGTCGAAGGAAGAGTGACTCATGTATGTAAGTTAAAGAAGGCTCTGTATGGACTGAAGCAAGCTCTTAGAGCTTGGTATGGAAGAATAGATAGCTTCTTGACAAGCTTGGGATTTACCAAAAGTAAAGTTGATTCTAACCTTTACCTCAAGTATATGGATGATTCACCTGTCATACTATTGTTGTATGTGGATGATCTATTTCTGACAGGAAATGAGAAACAGATCACATAAATCAAGAAGAATATAGATGAATAATTTGAGATGAAAGATCTTGGATTAATGCACTATTTCCTTGGGATGGAAGTGTGGCAGAGGCCAGAAGGAATATTTCTAAACCAGGGAAAGTATGTAGTGGAAATCTTAAAAGAGATTTGATATGTTGGATTGTAAATCCATGGCCACACCCATGGATACCAACCTGAAGTTGTTATCTAATGAACCATCATATTTAGTGGATATGACTCAGTACAGACATATTATTGGGTACAAGGTCGGATATATGCTTTGTTGTGAACACCTTGAGTCAGTATCTATTTAAACCTAGATGGGTTCACTTCATAGATGCAAAGCATGTGGCGAGGTACCTAAAAGGTATGATATACTTGGGATGCTACTATGGTAGAGATAATTACTACAAATTATATGGATACACAGATTCAAACTGGGTAGGAAGTGCCATAGACAAAAATATCACCTCAGGTGGATGTTATTATTAGGGATCTGCCATGATCTCATGGTTTAGTAAGAAACAATCTAGTGTTTCTCTTAGCACAGCTGAAGCAGAGTACATAACATCTTGATCCACTAGTTGTGAAGCGATATGGATTTAGAAACTGATGTCAGGACTATTTGACATGGAGTTGGATACCACCGTGATTCTTTATGACAACCAGAGTTGCATAAAGATGACAAAGAATCATGTGTTCCATGATAAATCAAAGCACATAGAAATATGATATTTTTATATAATGGATATGGTACAAAAGGGAGTTATAAAACACCAATATGTGAGTACCAATGAGCAAGTTGTTGATGTGTTGACCAAGCTTCTATGACAAGATGGGTGTAGTTTGAAAAGACTTTCCTCGCGAGGAATAGTGATGATGATACAGACTTTCCTTGTAAGGAGGAACATTGATGATGATATAGACTTTCCTCGCAAGCAGGAACAATGATAATGATACAGAATTTCCTCACAAGGAGGAACAATTATGATTCCATAGACTTTCATCTCAATGAGGAACGATGATGATATGGACCCTTCTCGAAAAGGAGAACTAGGATGAATATATAGACTCTCTTTGGAAAGGAAGAACAAGTCAAAGGTATAGACTCTCTTCAAAAAGGAAGAACAAGTCAAAGATATGGACTCTCTTAGGAAAGGAGGAACATGTTGAAGATATGGAATCTCCTCAGAAATCAAGAACAACTCGAATATGTGAACCCTCCTTGGATAAAGGGGGAGCATGTTGATAATATGGATCCTCCCAAAAAATGGAGAGTCATGATAAGACTGACATCGATAATGGGATGACAATGATTCTCTAGTATGAAAGAAGCTACGTGCACCTAAAGATACTAATAAGGTCCCACATTCACTTGTGGATGATAGTTTGGTCTAGAAGGAAATAACACTCTATTCCTAAGAGTGGTCCTTACTAAGGATGGCCCTATAGACGTTACTCGGACATGGAAAGTACCCACATTTATTTATGGATACCGTAGAATAACACTCGCTTAAGAGTGGACCTATATTTGGAGTTGAGATTGCTCTACAACGTGTCCTTATTGACGATAGGGCCGACATTTACATGCGGTCTGTGGCCGTCTTTCACACACCTAGGGGGGAACATGGTAGAAATATTCAAGCCACTCGGTGTGTCCTTTGGGGAAATTCTCGAGTCAAGGTTGTCACCTTGTTCGTGACTCCTTTGTTTAGGCAAAATCCTAATGAAGCCAAGAAGGGTATACCCTACAAGTTAATAAGGCTGGTTACTTAGATGATGATGGTATTAAATGAGTAAGTTTTTTAGGATTTTTAATTTAAAAATTGTAAACAATAGAGAACATGATGAGACAATCACAAATAAGCACGATACGAAACCCAATCACGTATAGATTGAAAGAAATAAATAGTTGACCAGTGCCTTAAAAGGAGCCAAAAATAATTAAGAGTGCTTGCAAGTGCTGGGGTGAATGTTGTGCATTTGTATCTTGGTACGTTTTAAATCAATGTGAAAAAATGAGTGAATTAAATTAGGAGAGGGGGGACTCTAGATATACCCGGGGGGTACTTGGAGTATGTCTAAAAGTAACAACCGCTAAGGTTACCCACAAGGAATGTGTGGGCTGGATGGATTCTCTGAGACTATGTTTGTAGTACACCCACTAGGATATAATAGAGATCGGCGCCTCGAGGTCACTATCCAGTATTCCTTTGGTGTTTTTCCACTGTTTACGGTTCAATGGAAGCGTTGGATTTTCTCCTATGGTGGTTAATTGGGAAAGTGAATCCTAATTATTCTAGTCACTCGTGTTTTTTTTTATGCAGCTTGACTGATCGTACAAACCACATCCAAGTGCATAGCATACACACTGAAGTCTTGTAAATTTTAGTAAATTTAATTAAGAGTGTGTTCTTGTTAAAAAAAAGACCCTCCAGGAATATCTTTCAGTCCAAGTGGACCTCAATCGGGAAATAAAAGAGGGGTTGATTTTACTGTTTGTTTGTGAAAAGTAACAATGAAAATAGAAGCAAAAACACACACCACAAGTTTTCTAATTAATCCTACCATGATCCTCTTTCACCTTTCAGTTTAATTGGGGATTCATGGGGTAAGTATTAGTATTAATTTGATTTCAAAATATGGAATAATGAAAAATATGATCAAATTATACAATCCTACATGAAAAGACTAAGCTAGAGCAAAAACCAGGAAAAAGTGCAAAAAAGTGAAACGGGCATGGATCCCCCCAGGGGGGATGGGGAGTGGGATCGAAAGAGCCTACTCGAAGTGATTCTTTATTATTAAAGGTTACAATATCAGAAAAATAATTGTAGTTTGTTCCTTGTTATCTAGGATCCAAAGGCTTGCAACAAGCTTAAAACAAGACTAATAAGGAAGCACATTAGTGGGGGAAGCCTCCAGGAAGCTCTGGTTCGCCCAAGAGTCGGAAAATGGGAAAAGTCTCCTTCTATTTTTGTTAAATATGCTAAAAAACAGCAATATATTAAAATAAAATCTGCCCAAAAACACTTTAAAAGTGTTTTGGGTCACCACACTAATTACTGAAAAAAAGACTAACTTAAAAAATGTTAAAAATGAACAATTTAGTTTTGAAAAAAGGAACCAAGGAAAGCAAGTTTTTCTTGAGATATTGGCTTGCCTTTTGGGAAACCAATATGATGTGCATTTTATTGCAGAATTTAAATATTTAAATAACGAAAAAAAAAACTACCTTATAAGCAAGCTTTAGATCTACGATTTAGCTACTTGCAAAAGGGAATTTCTTCACCTAGATCTATCTTTCAAATATGATATTCTTTATGAAATTTCAGGTATGAGCAACACAACTCTTAGGAACTAGATCTAACAATGTATAAGAAATTTTTAGAAGTAGATATGATCATAATATGACGAACAAGTAACTGGAAGATTGATTTTAACAAAATGAAGGAAGAGAAGGGGGAAGGCCTGTTGCTGGATAGATCTGCAAGGGAAATTTGTTAGTGGAATGTAGAGGGGCAATGCCTCCACAAAAATGTTGGATGTACAGTGGAGTAAAACTAGATCCACACTTCGTCCAATCCTTTCCACCTCAAAGATAAACACACAACCTTGAACAAAACCTTATGAGATCTAGATATATATATGAAAAAACAGGCAAGAATTACATGCAAACAAGCTTATTAAACATGTATAATCTAGATATTCAAACAAATATGCTATGAGATACAGAAAAAAAAATTAATCTTACTTTCCCAAATACACTCCTATTTATTCAGCTGAATCATTCAAGCCAGACAAGGTTCAGATGCAGAAATTGAGAGGAAAATCGACAACATCAGTAGCCGCAAGACAATGCTTATTCCACACACATGAGAGAATTAAACAATTTAGCATCCAAATATTTTTTATTCCAACAATGAAAAGATTACTATAGTATTACAATAGCAATCCTATTCTCTTCAACTCAAACTAACTTCAAGAAGGGAATGGAAGCCTCAATTTATAGCAAAAACAGGCCCACTGGCCCAAAGGGGGCGCAATTTCTGACTGGGAGAGGAGCTGGGAGATGATATGCAATGAATTGGGTGAGATCTGAAGTGAATCGAGAAGTCTGGGTGTGCCACCTCTCACTTGAGGAACCACCATACCACCTATTGGCTCACCCAATCATCCTAAATGGACAACATAGCACAATTCGCCCCATGAGGGAGAGAGATGCCCTCCGAACCCTAGTGAACTCACAGAGGAGCCAAGAGGGACTAAAACTGATGCCTCAATCAAAGGAAAGTCCCAAAAAAAATCAAGGAGTCCGATAGAAACTGATTTCTATCAAATCGGCTTAGAATCCACTAATTTAGGAACTTGGATTTTCTCCATTATTTAATTAATTTTTAATTAAATTAATTAATATTTGATTTTTTTTGGATTTTCTTACTTGAGTGATGGAAAAATCACTCAAAACTTAGGAAAAGTGGATTTATGGGTTTACCGGGTGCTCCGAGTTAGAAAATGAGCCCCCCTATGACTAAAAATGACTTTTAACCCCACTTTTATAACAAGACCAATTTTTCCATTTAGACTATTAAAAAATAGCCTAAGTTTTGTGGAAAAATTAAAATTAAAAATAAAATTAAAAACCTAGGGGACTTAGCACATGTTCATATGACTCGATCATAATTCCTAGCATGTTTATATATTAACACATAGACTCTAATAACCTCGATAGGCCTAAATGTTAAGCCGACCACCCCAACTTTGGAGGTATTGAGTGAAAAACTCAGAAATTATCAGTCGTTTATTCAACAACCAATAATAACCAAGGGAAAAAAAATTTGGGATGATTGGATTGAAAAATGAGTCCAGGAGACCGAGTCTTTTATAAAAAATTAAATGCTAGGACATTTTTTACAATTTCCCCAAGGGGGTATGAACATGTGTTACAAAAAAAAATCGAACAGACTCCTAGAAAAAGCCTGGCGGACTTCTCAACTCTCATCATGAACAAGTGTATTTGTTCTACTTCGCGGGCTCACTTGAAAAAACAACAAAGTACAACTTAGGTGGTAACACTTGGCTCCAACTGTGGGACGTGTACTCGGTCAGGTCATAGGGCAAGGAGAGGATACGAAAACACCAGATTCTCTGGTTTATATACCTTGTAAAAACATCTCAACTTGACAAGAAAACCTTAGTAGCACAAGCTTTATATAATAATCCAAATGAACCATTAAGCTGATTTATTTAAACAAAATAAATGTAGCTAACAAATTAAAGAAAAGTTTTATTATAGCTAAGTACAAAACATAAATGTAGAAAGTAAATGCTCTCTTTTAAGGAGCTTATTTTCCTACTCTAAGCATGATATAGAAAGGGTTAAGTGTAATAAAAAAATCCAATGTAACCACCCAAGCTTTTTATTAACATAAAAAAATCCTTGTCTTTGGTTACCAGCCAAAGTAAGGATACTTTATGAAGAAAATGCAAACCTGCATGATGATCTCGAATGGGCAGGTTGGATGGGAAATCATATGCATGAATAAAGTCATTAAAGTTCTTCCCAAACTGGTATGTGCTTGTGCAAGCTGATTCTATCCATGACTAGATATGACTGATATACCAATCGAAAAGATGAGGTAGAATGACTACATCATCATACTGATTGTTACCACCTAAGTTGTACTTAGTGGTTTTTTATCAAGTGATCCTCGTGAACCGGACAAGGATAACTTGTTCGTATTTCAAAAGACCTTCAGTCTTGCTTCTGGGAAGCCTTGTTGTACTATATCACATGTTCATACCCTATGGGGGAATTGTAATAAATGTTCTAGCATGATAGTGTCTGTAAAAGACTTGGACTCTTAGACTTCATTTGTTAATCCGATCAGCCCAGGGTGTTTTTTCCCTTGGTTATTATTGGTTGTTGAATAAACAACAGATAATTTCTGAGTTTTTCACTCCATACCTCCAAACTTGGGGTGGTCGGCTTGGCATATAGGCCTATTGAGGTTATTTAGGTCTATGTGTCAATGTATAAACATGTTAGGCATCATGGTCGAGTCATATGAACATGTCTAAGTCCCCCCCTAGGTTTTTTCAACTTTTTTAATTTTTTAATTTTTTTCAGTGTTTTTTTTCAAAAACTTAGACTATTTTTTAATAGTTTAATTAGAAAAATTGGTTTTGTAATAAAAGTGGGACAAATAATCAGTTTCAGTCATGTAGCTGCTCATTTTCAAGCTAAGAGCACCATGTAAACCCATGGACCCACTTAATTAATATATTGATGAATAATGGAGCAAATCCAAAATCCTAGATTGGTGGATTCTTAGCCAATTTGATTGAAATCAGTCAGATTTGAACCAGATTGATTGGATCTGACAAATCCTTAACTGAAGGAGGTGATTTGGATAGATCTAGAGTTGATCTTTAGCATCCTTTATGGGGAATTGCACCCTCTCTCTCTCCTCCACACGTGTGGGCTCTCCTGGAAGCGTTGTCAGTCTGTGGGTTGATGTGTTAGGTCAATGAGCTCCCTGATTGACAAATAGGCTCAGATAAGCTTCAGATCAGCATTGATTGACTCTCCCTCAGCTGCATTGGTCTGTCTCCTTGGGATTTTCGGCCCCCCTAGGCTAGATCTCCTGTTTTTTGTATAAAGAAAGCACAGGCTGCCTCTTCCAAGCTAGTTAGAGCTGGATTGAGGAGCTGTTGCCATTGTAATACTGCTATATTTTGTGAATAAAGAATATTTGGAGGCTATACCATGTAGTGCATGTGTTTATGTGGATTCCCAGCGTCATGCTGCTAATGTGGTAACTGTAATTTCTTTCCAATTTCTGTGCTGCTTTTGTTTTCTGGCTTCAAGGATTCGGTTGAATAAAGTAAGGGTGTAAACTAGGCAAGTTAGATTGCTTGCTCTTGTTTATCCATATGATGTATGCTCAATAATTTTAGTTATATGCTTAAATAAGATTATTTTTGCATGATATTTCATTTTGGTTGCTTTATACATCTATATCCAGATCTCATGAGGTGTTGTGCAGGCTTGTGTTATCTAGTTCCAGGTTCCCGATTGGATGAAGGTGTGGATCAAGATTGACGCCATTCCTTATCCAATAAGATCAAGATTCTGTCCCTCAATGCTCCACAAAAGGGCCTCCTTTCAGCTTGCTCCATTCAAGCAACGAGCTGACCTTCTCTCCTCTTCTTCTCATTTCTTTAAAAAAATCAATCTTTCGATTACCTATCTCTCCCTCTTATGATCAGATCTAGTTCTAAGAATTGAATATATATTGTTAGATATGTTTCATAAGAGTCTTGTTGCTTAGATATGTAATTTCATAAAGAATATCAGTTCATAAAGATAGATCTAGGTGTAGGAATTGCCTTTTTTGCAAGTAGCTAAATCATAGATCTAAAACTTGCTCATAAGGTAGTTTCTTTTTTCATTCTTTAAATATTTAAATTCTTAAAGAAAAGTGCATATCTCATTGGCTTCCCAAACAGCAAGCCAAGATCCCAAGAAAAGCTTGCTTTCCTTGGTTGTTTTTTGCAAAACTACATTAGCCCCTTTTAACAATTTTTTTACTTAGTTTTTTTCGGTAACTAGCTTGGTAACCCAAAACACTTTTAAAGTGTTTTTGGGCACATTTGATTTTAATTGCTTGCTGTTTTTTAGCAGGTTTAACAAAAAAAGAAGGATACTCTTCCCATTTTCCGACTCTTGGGCGAACTAGAGCTTCCCGGAGGTTTCCCCCACCGCTGTGATTTTAGTTTAGCTTGTTACAAGCTTGTCGTAAGCCTTTGGATCCCAAATAACAAGGACCAAAGTTCATAATTCAGTTTGATGATATTGTAACCAATAATAAATAAAATAATCATTTTGAGTAGGCTCTTTCAAGCCCACTCCCCATCCCCCCAGGGGGGATCCACGTCCGTTTCGCCCTTTTTGCTTTTTTTTCCCATTTTTTTGATCTAGCTTAGTCTTGTTATGCAGGATTGTATACTTTGATAACACATTTCATTATTCCATATTTTAATTTCAAAATTAATCATACTACTAACCTCGCGACTTCCCGATTGACCCCCAAGGGGAAAGAGATGCGTGGTAGGACTAATTAGAAAACCGACATGGTGTATCTTTGATTCCTTTTCATCCATTGTTTCATTAGATATAATAAAATTAACCCCTCCTTGATTCCCTGATTGAGATCCCCTTGGATCGAAAGAGGTTCCTGGAGGGTTTTCTTTTAACAAGAACACCTATCTTAAAATTAACTAAAAATAACAAAGACTCCAGTGTGTATGCTCTGTACTTGGTTGTGGTTCATCTGATCAGTCAAGCTGCATCAAAATGCCTTGAGTGACTAGAATAATTAGGATTCACTCTCCCAAATTGACAAACCATCAGGAGAAAATCCAACGCCTCGATCTAACCATTACGGTGGCAAAATACCCAAATGAAGCAGGAACTCCTGAAAAGGAACCTCGGGGCATCGATCTCTATTACACCTTTGGGTGTATTATGAACAATAGCCTCAGAGACTCCATTCAACCCACTTATTCCTTGCGGGTAGCCGCAATGGTTTAGTTTTGGACATACTTCAAGTATCCCCTGGGTATATTTGGAGTCCCCTCACCTAAGTTAAAATACTCATCTTCACATAAATTTAAAATTAACCAAGATACAATTGCACAACATTTATTTCAGCACTTGCAAGCACTCTTAAAATATTTTCGACTCCATTTTTGGCACTAGTCAACTGTTTATTTCTTTCAATATTTATACGATTGTGTGTCATTTCGTGCTTACTTGTGATCATCTTATCTAGTTATTTGTTGTTTACAATTGTTAAGTCAAAACTCCTAAAAAACATACTCTGTAATACCATCATCATACTAAATAATTTTTCCTTGGTAACTTAATAGGGTCTACCCCGCTTGGCTTCGTTAGGAGTTGAGCCTAAACGGAGGAGTCAAGAACAAGGTGACAGCCTTGACTCGAGACTTGCCCCCAAGGACACATCGAGTGGCTTGAAGATTTCTTCCACATGACCCAGGTGTGTGAAAGGCGGCAACACTTTATGGAACCGTTGTCGGGGATAAATCTTTTTATTCCCGAGTATGACTTTTGTTTTCTTCCTTTTTGTTTTTGCTTTGTTTGATGAATGCTTAGAGTAGATCTTTAATTTTCATATGGCGACTCCACTGACTTTTTTTTTCAGTTTTTATTTTTACAAAGAAGAGCAAAAAATAATTTTTGTGAAAAGATTTATAAATGCATATTTTTCTTTTTCACATGGCGACTCCATTGAAGGCATAAAACCCTGTTATCTCATAAACTTGTGAAGTTTTGTTGTGTGTATATGATCCCACGTGACATGTTAAAACCTTTAAAGCTCATCACTTGACAGCTCCACCTTTTCAGTACAAGGTTTAATGGTTATATCCAATTCATACTATTAATTTTTGATATGGATGAATTAAAGGAGAAATATGGTGCCCAGATAACTAGAATTTTCAGCCTATCTATTTCTCAAACATCCCAGGTTTTCCTAACTGTTGTGATGGTGTGGGGGATTCATATAAATGGCTTCCAGTATTTCATGGAAATTATGGTTATTCGGCCATCTGGCATGTCAAATATTTCCTTCAGTTGATGGTTGACTCCAATGTTCTTCATGAAGACAATATGATGGAAATGTTTGCTGGTACTTTGGGGTGAGGCCTGTTGTTGGTTCTATCAGTGACTTCCTAATAAATGTATAACTTCTTTTCCAAGCTTCCTTTGGATGTTTTTAGAGAAGTGGCATGATGGTAGGGGTAGTAGGAATGGTTTGAAAAAGTTCCTTGAAAATGTCTGTACCTTCTACCTATCTGGGATAGAGTATCACATGGAAACATATGATGGACCTTTTGCCATGATACAAAGTATTGAATACTTGGAATCACTTCTTGAACATTTAAGTGAAGAGAAGATCCATGATACGCCCATCAAAAAGCATCCTAGTAGTTATTTAAGAAAGGAATCAATTAAGAAGCTCTTTAAAGAATATAAGGTATCTCTCATTACACAGCAAGATTCTGAAGATGGTCACATCCATGGCAATCATGTTGGAGAGCTTCAAAAGGAGCCCATGATTGAACACATTGTTGAAGACTCTACTCATGTCACCATAATTAAAAACATTGAAGATTTGAGATTTTCTCAGGATTGTTGCAATGCTTGTCCAAAAATCCCTCATGAGGAAACCATTCCAAAGATCGACACTTATGAAGAAGTTTATAATGTGTATGATGATACTCCTCTATATTCATCACTTAGGGATGAAGTTTTGGAAAGTTTAAATTCTCATAATATCTTCGAAACCAAAACCTTGAAGGATTATTATTATGAGCAGGAGGAGGGTATTTATATCTCAGGATGTGATACCAGCAAGGAATATTCTCTTATATCCAACATAGATGGGAGTGATGACTATTGGAATTTCATAGATAATCCAACTTGTGAAAATATTATTGAGAACCCCATCCATTATATGTCTAGCAAGGGGAGTGTCTATTCAAAAATTTGTGGAAGTACAATCTATGATACATTCGTAGAGGGGAGCATGGATCTAGATACCTGGGAAATCTTAGTATGGAAGAGGAGCATTCAGAATTTTCATGTGATCATTCAAAGTCATATCATGCAGAGCCGCACAAAGGTGTCAGTAATGAAGACATTGAGAAGCAGTGTTTTGAAAATTCAGATGTGATGCAGTCAGTGGAATATCAGTCTCAGCCATATTTTTCACACATAGAGTTTCCTTATGATTTGGAGCTACTTGGGGCTTGTGCAATGAGTTATCATTTGATAAGCCCCGGTGATCAGTATGGTGATGTACTCAGTCTGCCCCATCGTACTGATTGGTATATCAGTCCTATCCAGTCATGGATAGAAGCAACCTGCGTGAACACATACAAGTTTGGGAAGAAATTTAATGACTTTATTCATGCCTATGTTTTCCCATCCATCCCACCCATTCTGAATCATCACATAGGTTTGCATTTTCTAAATAAGGTATCCTTACTTTGGCTGGTAACCAAAGACAAGGAAAATTGTTTTTATGTTAATAAAATGCTTAGGTGGTTACATTGGATTTCTGATTACACTTAACCCTTTTAATATCATGCTTAGAGTAGGAAAATAAGCTCCTTAAAAGAGAGCATTTACTTTCTGCATTTCTATTTTGTACTTAGCTATAATATTAAAAAAAAATTAGTTAGTTGCATTTATTTTGTTTAAATAAATAAGCTTAATGCTCCATTTGGTTTTTTATAAAACTTATGGTACTGAGGTTTTCTTGTCGAGTTGAGATGTTTTTATAGGGTATATAAACCATATATTCTTGTGTTCTCGTATCCTCTCCTTCGCTTAAAGACCAGACCAAGCACACGTCCCACAGTTGGAGCCAAAATGTTACCACCTAAGTTGTACTTAGTGGTTTTTTATCGAGTGAGCCTGGTGAACCGGTCAAGGATAACTTGTTTGGACTTCAGAAGACCTTCAGTCTTGCTTCTGGGAAGCCTTGTTGTACTATATCACATGTTCATACCCCATGGGGGAATTGTAATAAATGTTCTAGAATGATAGTGTATGTAAAAGACTGGGTCTCTTAGACTTCATTTGTCAATTTGATCAGCCCAGGGTTCTTTTTCCCTTAGTTATTATTGGTTGTTGAATAAACAACTAATAATTTCTGAGTTTTTCACTCCATACCTCCAAACTTGGGGTGGTCGGCTTGGCATATAGGCCTATTGAGGTTATTAGAGTCTATGTGTCAATGTATAAACATGCTAGGCATCATGGTCGAGTCATATGAACATGTCTAAGTCCCCCTAAGTTTTTTCAACTTTTTTAATTTTTTAATTTTTTCAGTGTTTGTTATTAAAATTTATTTTTTCCAAAACTTAGGCTATTTTTTAATAGTTTAATTGGAAAAATTGGTTTTGTAATAAAAGTGGGCCAAATAATTAGTTTCAGTCATGTAGGTGCTCATTTTCAAGCTAAGAGCACCATGTAAACCCATGGATCCACTTTTTCAGGTTTTGAGTGATTTTTCCATCACTTAGGTCAGAAAACCCCAAAAATCAATTATTGATTATTTTAATTAATAAATTGATGAATAATGGAGCAAATCCAAAATCCTAGATTGGTGGATTCTCAGTCGATTTGATTGAAATCAGTCAAATCTGAACCAAATTGACTGGATCTGACAAATCCTTAACTGAAGGAGGTGATCTGGATAGATCCAGAGTT
Organism: Pseudotsuga menziesii; assembly: GCA_001517045.1. Lineage (NCBI taxonomy): Eukaryota > Viridiplantae > Streptophyta > Pinopsida > Pinales > Pinaceae > Pseudotsuga > Pseudotsuga menziesii. Next base: position 271,309 of record LPNX011042183.1, on the reverse strand, counting down.
GATCTTCAGCATCCTTTATGGGTAATTGAACCCTCTTTCTCTCCTCCACACGTGTGGGATCTCCTGGAAGCTCTATGGATTGATGTGTCAGTCTGTGGGTCGATGTGTCAGGTCAATCAGCCTCCCAATTGACAAGTAGGCTCAGTTCGGCTTCATATCAGCATTGATTGACTCTCCCTCAGCTGTAGTGGTCTGTCTCATTGGGATTTGCACCCCCCTTGGGCTAGATCTCTTGTTTTTTGTATAAATAAAGCACAAGCTGCCTCTTCCAAGATAGTTAGAGCTAGATTGAGGAGCTGTTGCCATTGTAATACTGCTATATTCTGTGAATAAAGAAGCTTTGAAGGCTATACCGTGTAGTGCATGTGTTTTTGTGGATTCCCAGTATCATGCTGCTAATGTGGTAACTGCAATTTCTTTCCAATTTTTGTGTTGCTTTTGTTTTCTAGCTTCAAGGATTCGATTGAATCAAGTAAGGGTGTAAACTAGGCAAGTTAGTTTGCTTGCTCTTGTTTATCCATATGATGTATGCTCAAGAATTTCAGTTATATGCTTAAATAAGATTATTTTTGCGTGAGCTTTCATATTTGTTGCTTTATACTTCTATAGCCAGATCTCACGAGGTGTTGTGCAGGCTTGTGTTATCTAGCTGTAGGTTCCCGATTGGATGAAGGTGTGGATCAAGATTGACGCCATTCCTTATCCAATAAGCTCAAGAATCTGTCCCTCATCACTCCACAAAAGGGCCTCCTTTCAACTTGCTCCATTCAAGCAATGAGCCGACCTTCTCTCCTCTTCTTCTCATTTCTTTAAAAAAACCAATCTTTCGGTTACCTGTCTCTCCCTCTTATGATCAGATCTAGTTCTAAGAATTGAATATATATTGTTACATCTATTTCATAAGATACTTGCTGCTTAGATCTGTAATTTCATAAATAATATCATTTCATAAAGATAGATCTAGGTGTAGGAATTGCCTTTTTTGCAAGTAGCTAAATCATAGATCTAAAACTTGCTCATAAGGTAGTTTCTTTTTTCGTTCTTTAAAGATTTAAATTCTGCAAGAAAATTTCATATCTCATTGATTTCCCAAACAGCAAGCCAATATCCCAAGGAAAACTTGCTTTCCTTGGTTCCTTTTTGCAAAACTAGATTAGCCATTTTTAACAATTTGTTTACTTAGTTTTTTTCGGTAACTAGCTTGGTAACCCAAAACACTTTTAAAGTGTTTTTGGTCACATTTGATTTTAATTTCTCACTATTTTTTAGCAGGTTTAACAAAAAGAGAAGGAGTCTCTGCCCATTTTTCGACTCTTGGGAGAACTAGAGCTTCCTGGAGGCTTCCCCCACCGATGTGATTTTAGTTTAGCTTGTTACAAGCTTGTTCTAAGCCTTTGGATCCCAGATAACAAGGAACAAAGTTCATAATTCAGTTTTTTGATATTTTAACCAATAATAAATAAAATAATCATTTTGAGTAGGCTGTTTCGAGCCCACTCCCCATCCCCCCAGGGGGTATCTACGTCCGTTTCGCCCTTTTTGCTTTTTTTTCCCGTTTTTTTGCTCTATCTTAGTCTTGTTATGAAGGATTGTATACTTTGATAACACTTTTCATTATTCCATATTTTAATTTCAAAATTAATCATACTACTGACCCCACGACTTCCCGATTGACTCGCAAGGGGAAAGAGATGCGTGGTAGGACTAATTAGAAAAATGGCATGGTGTATCTTTGATTCCTTTTCATAAATTGTTTCATTAGCTATAATAAAATTAACCCCTCCTTGATTCCTCAATTGAGATCCACTTGGATCGAAAGAGGGTCCTGGAGGGTTTTCTTTTAACAAGAACACCTATCTTAAAATTAACTAAAAATAACGAAGAATCCAGTGTGTATGCTCTGTACTTGGATGTGGTTCATCCGATCAGTCGAGCTGCATCAAAAGCACTTGAGTGACTATAATAATTAGGATTCACTCTCCCAAATTGACAAACCATCAGGCGAAAATCCAACGCCTCTTTCTAACCATTACGGTGGAAAAATACCCAAATGAAGTGGGAACTCCTGAAAAGTGACCTTAGGGTGCCGATATATGTTACACTTTCGGGTGCATTATGAACAATAGCCTCAGAGACTCCATTCAGCCCACATATTCCTTGCGGGTAGCCGCGATGGTTTAGTTTTGGACATACTTCAAGTACCCCCTCGATATATCTGGGGTCCCCTTGCCTAAGTTAAAATACTCATCTTCACATAAATTTAAAATTAACCAAGATACAATTGCACAACATTTATTTCAGCACTTGCAAGCACTCTTAAAATATTTTCGACTCCATTTTTGGCACTGATCAATCGTTTATTTCTTTCAATCTTTATACGATTGTGTGTCATTTCATGCTTACTTGTGATCATCTTATCTGGTTATTTGTTGTTTACAATTGTTAAGTCAAAACTCCTAAAAAACATACTCTTTAATGCCATCATCATACTAAATAATTTTTCCTTAGTAAATTAATAGGGTCTACCCCCCTTTGCTTCGTTAGGAGTTGAGACTAAACGAAGAAGTCAAGAACACGGTGACAACCTTGACTTGAGACTTACCCCCAAGGATACACCGAGTGGCTTGAAGATTTCTGCCACGTGACCCAGGTGTGTGGAAGGAGGAAACACTGATCATCAAGGATTACCAAATGATAAATCGATGCATAAGCCCCAAGTAGATCCAAAACATAAGGAACCTCTACATGTGAAGAAGATGGTTGAGACTGATATTCCACTGGCTGCATCACATTTAAACTTTCACAACACTGCTTCTCAATGAATTCATTACTGTTAACTTTGTGTGGCTCTGCATGATATGAATCTAAATGATCATGTGAAAATGATGAATGCTCCTCTACCATACTAAGATTTTCCCAGGTATCCAAATCCACGCTCCCATCTATGGACGTATCGTAGATTGGAATTCCACAAATTTTTGAATAGACACTCTCCTTGTTGGACATGTCATGGATGGGATTCTCAATAAGATTTTCATAAGTTGGATTATCTATGAAATTCCAATAGTCATCACTCCCATCTATGTCGGATATGAGGGAGTCTTCCTTGCTGGTATCACATCCTAAGATATAACTACCCTTCTCCTGTTCATAATAATCATCTTTCAAAGTTTTGGTTTCAAAGATATTACGAGAAGTTAAACTTTCCAAAACTTCATCCCTAAGTGATGAACATAGAGGAGTGTCATCATACACATCATAAATTTCTTCATAAGTGTCAATCTCTGTAATGGTTTCCTCATGAGGGATTTCTGGAAAAATATTAGCATTGCAACAATCTTGAGAATACCTCAAATCTTCAATGTTTTTAGTTATGGTGACATGAGGAGAGTCTTCAGGAATGTGTTCAATCATGTGTTCCTCGTGAAGCTCTTCAATAGGATCATCCCGAGTGTGCTCATCTATAATAGAAGTCATGGGTTCCTTTAGCTCCTTTAGGTAGGTGAGGGCCCTTTCTACAATAGTTACCATATCTCCCTCACCATTATGCCACCTCTCAAAAAACATAGCACATAAGTCTTCAAGGGAGGTAATGCATTCATCAGGAAGACCACAAAACCATATCTAAGCCTTCTTTTCCAAAGAATTAGCAAAAATCTATATCATTATTATCCCTATGAAGCATGTTGAGCTTATTCACAAATCAAATAAATAATATGATGTAACAGACAGCTGAATTACCATTTCCACAAAAAATTGGAGCCTGAACATATCCTTTATCCTGGAGATACGGTTCATGGTTAGGAAAACCTGGGATGCCCAGGAAATCGATGGGAGGATATGCATTGGAAATTTCAGCTCGATAATATTCATCATCCATAATGACTTATCAGTAGCATATATCAACCATGTATTTTGTATTGAACCAGAGCTGTCAAATAACGAGCTTTTAAAGTTTTACTATGTCGTATGAGCTCATCTACACACAACAAGTCTCAACAAAATTATGAGAAAGTAGGGTTTTATCTCTTCAATGGAGTGTCCATGTGAAAAAGAAAAATATGCATTTATAAATCTTTCACAAAAATTATTTTTTGCTTTTCTTTGTAAAAATAAAAACTGAAAAAATTCAGTGGAGTCGCTAGATGAAAATTAAAGATCTACTATAAGAATTCATCAAACAAAGCAAAAAAAAAAAGGAAGAAAACAAAGTCGTACTCTGAGAATAAAAGGATTTATCCTCGGCAACGACGCCAAAATACGTTTCCACCTTTCACACACCTAGGGGGAAACGTGGCAGAAATATTCAAGCCGCACAGTGTGTCCTTGGGGACAAGTCTCGAGTCAAGGTTGTCACCTTGTTCTTGACTCCTCTGTTTAGGAAAAATCCTAATGAATCCAAGTAGGGTAGACCCTACAATTTACTAAGCCTGTTTACTTAGATGATGATGGTATTAAATGAGTAAGTTTTTTAGGATTTTTGATTTAACAATTGTAAACAATAGATAACATGATGAGACAATAAAAAATAAGCACGATACAACACCCAATCACGTATAAATTGAAAGAAATAAACAGCTGACCAGTGCCTTAAAAGGAGCCAAAAATAATTAAGAGTGCTTGCAAGTGTTGGAGTGAATGTTGTGCAATTGTATATTGGTACATTTTAAATTAATGTGAAAAAATGAGTGAATTAAATTAGGCGGGGGGGACTCTAGATATACCCGAGGGGTAGTTGGAGTATGTCCAAAATTAAGAATCGCTAAGGCTACCTGCAAGGAATGTGTGGGTTGGATGGAGTCTTTGGGACTATGTTCATAATACACCTGCTAGGATGTAACAGAGATCGACACCTTGAGGTCATTGTCCAGTAGTTCCCACTTCCTTTGGATATTTTTCCAGCGTTTACGGTTTAATCGAGGCGTTGGATTTTCTCCTATGGTGGTTAATTTGGAAAGTGAATCCTAATTATTCTAGTCACTTGCATTGCTTTTGATGCAGCTTGACTGATCAACGAACCGCAGCCAAGTGCAGAGCATACACACTGGAGTCTTGTAAATTTTAGTAAATTTTAAGAGCGTGTTCTTGTTAAAAAAAAGACCCTCCAGGAATCTCTTTCGGTCCAAGTGGACCTCAATCGGGAAATCAAGGAGGGGTTAATTTTACAATTTGCTTGTGAAAAGTAACAATGAAAATATAAGCAAAAACACACACCACAAGTTTTCTAATTAATCCTATCGCGATCCTCTTTCACCTTTCGGTTCAATCAAGGATTCGTGGGGTAAGTATTAGTATTAATTTGATTTAAAAATATTGAATAAAGACAAATATGATCAAAGTATACAATCATGCATGGCAATACTAAGCTAGAGAAAAAAATGGGAAAAAGTGCAAAAACGTGAAATGGACGCAGATCCCCCTAGGGGGGATGGGGAGTGGGATCGAAAGAGCCTACTCAAAGCGATTCTTTATTATTAAAGGTTACAATATCATAAAACTAATTGGATTTTGGTCCTTGTTATCTGGGATCCAAAGGCTTACAACAAGCCTAATAAGGAAGCACAGCAGTGGGGGAATCCTCTGGGAAGCTCTGGTTCACCCAAGAGTCGGAAAATGGGCAGAGCCTCTTTCTCTTTTTCTTAAATATTCTAAAAAACAGCAAGATATTAAAATCAAATGTGCCCAAAAACACTTTAAAAGTGTTTTGGGTCACCACACTAATTACATAAAAAAAGACTAAGTTAAAAAATGTTAAAAAGGAACAATTTAGTTTTGCAAAAAGGAATCAAGGAAAGCAAGATTTCCTTGGGATCTTGGATTTCCTTTTAGGCAGAAAATATGATGTGGACTTTCTTGCATAATTTAAATATTTAAAGAATGAAAAAAAAAACTACCTTATGAGCAAGCTTTAGATCTACGATTTAGCTACTTGCAAAAGGGAATTCTTCACCTATATCTATCTTTAAATTATGATATTCTTTATGAAATTTCAGATCTAAGCAACAAGAATCTTAGGAACTAGATATAACAATGTATAATCAATTTTTAGAAGTAGATATGATCATAAGAGGATGAACAAGTAACTACAAGATTTATTTTAATAAAATGGAGGAAGAGAAGGGGGAAGGCCTTTTGCTGGATAGATTTGCAAGGGAAACTTGTTAGTGGAATGCAGAGGGGAAATGCCTCCACAAAATATCGGATGTACAGTGGATTCAAACTAGATCCACAGCTCGTACAATTATTGCCACTTGAAATCTAAACACAAAACCTTGCACAAAACCTTATGAGATCCGGATATATATATGAAAAAAAAGACAAGAATTACATGCAAATAAGCTTATTAAACATGTATAATCTAGATCTTCAAACACATATGCTATGAGATATAGAAAAACAAGTAATATTACTTGCCCAACTACACTCCTATTGATTCAACTAAATCATTCAAGCCAGACAAGGTTTAGATGCAGAAATTGAGAGGAAAACCCACAACGTCAATAGCCGCAAGACAATGCTTATTCCACACACATGAGAGAATTACACCATTTAGCCTCCAAATCTTCTTTATTCCAACAATGAAAATATTACAACAGTATTACAATATCAAGCCTATTCTCTCCAACTTGAACTAACTTCAAGAAGGGAATGGTAGCCTCAATTTATAGCAAAAATAGCCCCACTGGCCCAAAGGGGGCACAAATCCTGACTGGGAAAGGAGATGGGAGATGATCTGCAGTGAACTAGGTGAGAACAAAATTGAATTATGCAGTCTGGGTGTGCCACCTCTCACCTTAGGCACCACCATACCACCTATCGGCTCACCCAACTCAACCTGAATGGACAACACAGCACAATTCACCTCATGAGGGAGAGAGATGCCCTCCAAACCCCAGTGAACTCACAGAGGAGCTAAAAGGGACTGAAGCTGATGGCTTGATCAAAGGAAAGTCCCAACAAAAATCAAGGAGGTTGATAGAAACTAATTTCAGCCAAATCGACTGAGTATCCACTGATTTAAGAACTTGGATTTGCTCCATTATTTAATTAAGTTTTAATTAAATTAATTAATATTTGTTTTTTTTTGGATTTTCTTACCTGAGTGATGGAAAAATCACTCAAAACTTAGGAAAAGTGGGTTTATGGGACAACCAGGTGCTTCGAGTTAGAAAATGAGCACCCCCATGACTAAAACTGACTTTTAACCCCACTTTTATTACAAGACCAATTTTTCCATTTAAACTATTAAAAAATAGCCTAAGTTTTGTGGAAACAAAAAAACAAAAAAAACAAAACCTAGGGTACTTAGCACATGTTCATATTACTGGACCATAATTCCTAGCATGTTTATACATTGAAACACAGACTCTAATAACCTAAATAGGCCTAAATGTCAAGCCAAGCACCCCAAATTTGGAGGTATTGAGTGAAAAACTCAGAAATTATCTGTTGTTTATTCAAAAACCAATAATAACCAAGGGAAAAAAAATATGGGCTGTTTGGATTGACAAATGAGTCCAGGAGACCGAGTCTTTTATTAGAAAATGAATACTAGGACATTTTTGACAATTTCCCCAAGGGGGTATGAACATGTGTTACAAAAAAAATCAAACAGACTCCCAGAAAAGTCCTGGTGAACTTCTGAACTCTGATCATGAACAAGTGTACTTTTTCTACTTCACGGGATCACTTGAAAAAAATACCAAGTACAACTTAGGTGGTAACATGATCAATATCTGCTTTGCAAACATTACTCTTGCAAGGAGAGTATACCTACATTTATATGTAGATGCCATATAATAAAACTCTCTTGGGAGCGGTCCTATCCTTAGTGGAAAGGATGTTGTATGATGAGTCCTCACAAATGATGCAGTATAACATTCGCATGGAGTGGTCCTATATCTAACAAGCTGAGGATGTCCTACGATGAGGGTTAACACATAGGTGTGGTCGAGATCTGCAGCTGCAGACAATACTCTTGTATGGAGAGTATGCCTACATGTATATGTAGATGTCATAGTATAACACTCACTTAGGAGTGGTCCTAGCTTTAGATTTGAGGATTCTCTATGATGAGTCCTTATAGATGACATGGCCTGCATCTAGGTGCAGTCGAGATCTACATTTAGTTGTAGATGATTTAGTTGGTTGATAATGTGGGCCCTCCTCATTAAGGGGGAGTAATTTCATGGAGGATTGAATCATCCTTGTACCTATGTCCTAAAGTGATAGGTATTGATCATCCGGCAAACAGATCACGTGCACTGCAGGTAGCGTGGTGATGGAGGATAAAAAAGATCGAAGTGCAGCTGCAAAGGATCAAGAAGATCAAAGTTTTGTTGCAAAGGATCGAAAAGATCAAAGTGCCACTTCAAAGAATCAATAATATCGAAGTGCTGCTGCAAAGGATCGAGAAGATCAAAGTGTTGTTGCAAATGATTGAGAAGATCAAAGTGCTGCTGCAAAGGATCGAGAAGATCAAAGTGTTGCTGCAAAGGATCAAGAAGATCAAAGTGTTGCTGCAAAGGATCAAGAAGATCGAAGTGATGCTACAAAGGATCAAGAATATCGAAGTGCTGCTGCAAAGGATTGAGCATATCGAAGTTTTGCTACAAAGGATCAAGAAGATCGAAGTGTCACCACAAAGGATCAAGTGATTGCATGCTGCAGAAAATAAAGACTCAGTGATATAGAAGACAATGTTCCATTACTGAAGACACTGAAGAGTAATTTTTCTAGTTACTGATTATGAAAGCTTCGTATGACTTATAGATGTATCACCTTGATGATGTTGCAGATGCTCTCTCTCTCATTTATGATGATGTTGTCAGTATAATACCCTTCTCATTAAGGGGGAGTGTTGAAATATTGTAACTTCAAAGGATATTCTAAATGTATTTTACTGATGTACCCCAAGGGATATGTATTATTACTCTATTGGGATGTTACTATTGTATTTGGTCATCATCGAGTCATGAGGTAAATCCTCCATTGTAAGTCAGGTCAATAGTACCCTAATTAATATAATATAATATTGTATTGAGTCTTCCTACGTGAATTCAAACTAGTCAGTTTAGTGGGGTCAACTTGTTAGGTTAAAATTCAAGTGACAAAAAGAGTATAAATAGAGGAGATCTATTTCTCATTTGAACATACACTCGTTTGTGTATAGAGCATAGGATAAAGAGAGAGAGAGAGAGAGATCTGTTGGAAGAAGGCGCACCTGTCTCAAGTCTTGTCTTTTACTTTTGATACATCTTATATAAAGAAAGTTTTGTTGGGTTTTCTTCCCCATGAGGGTTTCTCGGGATAAATATATGAGTTCTTTTGTGTGGTTGTACTTTTCTATCTTTCAGTGATCCTTTTGCATATGGTTATGATGTTATAATTCTAAATGTTATCAAATCAGGTATAACCATTAAAAACTTAACATTAATGACAATACAAAAAGAGGCTTCAACCAATAATTGTTATATATTATAAATACTCTATTGTAGAATAAATTTGTTGGTAGGATATTATTTATCCACTCTATTCACAAGAAAATACCCCTAACCACTTCCCATAGCCATGGATTTAGAGTTAAACCAGCCTATATCAATTCCATTTTGAAGGAAATTAGTTGACAATACTTATAACATGCTACAATTATTGACTCCCAACACTGATTTCCATATGAAATAATACTGATGCCTCATGACAATTTAATTTTATATAATATTATTGAATTTCGGGTTAGATGGTTACCTCTTATGTTTCTCATAGCACCACAAATTTCCTTCTTGAAATTCACCAAATTGTATCATTTTGATTTTCATGGCATATTAATTCCCTAAGATGATAGCTTAGGGAATCCATTGTGATGTTCATGGCTTGAATGCTTTAAAATAAAAAAAAGTCAGAATAATTTAATAAAAGCTAGAAAAAAATTGAAGTCAGATGTTGTCAATTTAGGCATTTAATAATTTCTACCTTGGAAAGTTACAGGGTATATGAAATATCTACCAAAATACTCTATGAAATCATAGATGTATGTTCAATCCCCATGACCAACAACGAACCCACTGGGATACTTGCTATCTCCCCTTTAATTCGAACATTGATGATGGGTGAATCCTCAGTAGTTTCATTGGAAATATCTTGTGGCGCTACTCGCTGCATTAGGCACAAAACCTCTGCAACTTACTCACAACTCTGCAACTGACTCACAACTCTGCAACTAAACTCCACGACTCAATATCTGCAATACTCTCTCGACAACTCAACTATTCACAATGGTGATTTCAACCTACTAGCCGACAATTATTATAGCATGGGGTCGATCAGGTGAATTATTTCCCAATCATGACGACCAATTCCTTCATTCATTGCCTAAATATGCCATCAATCCTTCTGATTTAATGGACAAATTCATCATTAATGTGCCTCTCGTCCAAGAGCGTCACTGGTTAACTGGTTTAATTACTGCATTTACTGTTTATTTGACTCTATCATGTCCCTATGGACATCGCAACATGGTTCCCTAACTGTGACTATGCCACTTCTACTTGCGTGGTCCCTTGCTCCTAGCGCGCCATTCTCGTACTTACCATCTTTAGCAACAAAAAAAAGAGATATTTTTTCAGGAATTGCGTAGCATCGAACCCGTCACTATAGGCATTCATCCTGCTACCATTTACCAACATAGGAAGCATCTCACCATCTAACTGTTGTAGCTGTACGGTGCCTCCCGTAGTAATGGAATTGATAACATACAGACCTATCCAATGCATCTGCAACTTACCTAGATTTTTGGTGAACTTGTTTTCATACATTAGCACCATGTCTCCTTGCTGAAAGTGTTTGTTCTTGATATGTTGATCATGCTAAGATTTCTGTCGATCCTTCTCAATGCGTTGGTGAAATGTCGCAACAAAGCAGTCTTCCTCTAGCTGCACCAATTGCACTAGGAGTTCTTCTAACGCTCCTTCATCATCCATTCCTATTGCTGCTGCAATGCACAAGCTTGGAACAATGTACTCCATTGGCATGAATTCCTCCTATCCATACACCAACTTGAATGGTGTCTTCCTTGTCAGCCTTTTACAAGTGTTGTGATACACCCACAAGACTGCTGGAATATTCAAATCCCATTCATCGTGGTTTACATTACACACCTTTATGAGCGCATTCTCCAACACCCTATTGAACACCTCAACTATCCAATTTGCTTGTGGATGATGATGGGTACTCGTCTTATGTTGTATCTGAAGCTCTTCTATATGCGCAGTGACAATGCAATTGATGAATTGAATCCCTTGATTGCTCATTAATATATTTGGACAACCAAACCGAGTAACCAACAATGTCAAACAAGAACCTCGTTGCTTTTATAGGGGTGCAATATATAACTGGTGTGGCCTTCGCCCATGATCTTGTCAAATAATATGTTGCTGTAATGATATACCATGCACTGGTTCTCTTTCCAGGTGGGTTGATTGGACCCACAAAATCCACTTCCCATTTGTCAAATCGTTGCAGCATCACCCGAGGTACTAATGCATCTCATCCCTCCAAGAGGGATTCCTAGTCCTCTAACAAACATCACAATTCTGTGCATATTCTATTGCATCCCCGTTGAGAATTGGCCACTAAATCCCTGTGTAGAGCACTTTCCTAGAAATAGCACGACCTGTGTACTGTCCACCTACAACTCCCACATGTGCTTCCACAAACACCTGCTCCTGTTCATGCGGTAGGACATATCATTGTAATATATTGTCAAGTCCCATCTTATAGAGTTCTCGAGTAGTACACAAAAATCCATGGCTTGAACAACCAAATACTTCTTCTGACTTGTAGTGAGCCCTTCTGGTGTTGTTCCCGTCACCAAAAAATGAACTATTTGCTCATGGTAATCGCCAACCATTCTAACTCTGAATAGTTGTGCATCAGGTAACCCACCTTCAATACTTGTCGGTTCTTCTCCTATCTCAATTCGCAATAAGTGGTCTAGGCCTACATTCAAGAGGCCTGCCTTCACAATTATCTTAAAATCAAACTCTTGAAAGAGAAGTAGCCAACGACATATATTCCCCTTGAACACAGGCTTATTCACCAGGTATTTCAATGTAGAATGATCTGTGAACATCTTGAAATGACCTCCCAACAGATAATGTCAAAAGTTATGCAATGCATAGACCATTCCAATCCTTCCCTCTCTGTTGTAGTATAATTCTTCTCCACAGACGACAACTTCTGACTAGCGAAAGCAATCGGGTGATCAATTTCTCCTTCTCCTAGCTGCACCACCACAACTCCTAATGTGGTTGATGATGCATCAACATGAACGTGGAACTCCTTTTTCCAATATGGAAAAACTAGTATTGGTGTTTTAGCCATCTTTGTCTTCAATGTGTCAAGACTTCCTTGACACTCATGACTCCATGCAAACTATGCATCCTTCTTCAGCAACTTATCCATACATGTTATTATCGTGGTATAGCCCCTAATAAACTTGCGGTAATGCCCCGTATGTCCTAATGTCATTCTGATTTGCTTCACATTCGTTGGTGGTGGAAAATTTAGAATCAGCGCAATCTTGGCTAGATCAAACAGTAGTCCTTCCTTACATACAATGTTCCCAAGCAACATCCCAAAAGGTGCACAAAATATGCACTTATTTGAATTCAACGTGATATGATGGTTTCGACATCACTCCAGCATTAGTCGTAGGTTTGTAAGATGATCCTTTATTAGCCCATAAAACCATTTAGTCATCCATGTAAATTGCTAGAAAATTCTGAATAAAATCCTTGAACGAAACAACAACGATCCCGGAGAATATCACAGGTGCATTCTTCAGTCCAATGGAATCACGGTGTACTGAAAACATCCCCATTCAGTGACAAATGTTGTTTTATGTCGATCTTATTTTGCAATCCTGATCTAGTGATAGGCAGAAAAGCCAAATGTGAATGAATAGACTTCTTAACTGCCCACTCCTTCCAATACTTCATCAGTAAATGACATCGAGAATAGATCATGAAGGCATGCATCATTCAGCTTCCTGAGATCAACATAGATCATGACCTCGCTTGTCTCCTTTTCTTACATAAAAATGGGACTGGTCCACTCCGATTCTTCAATCGATTCTATGATTTCTGCATCCAACATTCTATCGAGTTCATATTTTACTCTCTTTATATCACAAATTCAGATGATACGGACGCTGTTGCATTGGCTTCGCATCGAGCTTCGGGGGGATCTTCATCTATCCCAAATCTCCTACTATCCCCTTCATCTTAGAAAAATTTGTTGGAAACAGATCCTGAAACTCATGCAGCAAAATAGTGATCCTCACCATGGTTTCTTCATCCCAGTAGTCTCCAATATTTGCGAACTTGGGTTCCTCCTCCGTCCCAATGATGACCTTCCAAATTTTCAACAGACGGTTAACTTGATATGTTGGAACTTCAGGTGTCGTGATATCTCAACTTCCTTTAGACTATGGTATATTGACATTCCTCTGGGCATATTCAACCTCATGCCCTCCTATTACATTGTAGCATTCCATCATTGACTGCATCGTATGTGTTGCATGTGGGTCCACCGGATATGCGACTGGAGCTATATTCAGAAAAATGTCACGGATATGTTGTAGTACACTATGAATTTCTAGATTGGTATCTATGAACTTGAAGGTGTGATTAAAGAACATTGAATACTCTTCCTCGGTATCGATCTCTCTGTGTATCTCGACCGATACATACCACTGTCATGGCATTTCATCCAGTGTGTGTACAAAAGAATGTACCCACTCATCCTTTGGTCATGAAACCCACATGGTCTAACATGCAATCGAATGACCATTGGCATCGTTCCTCCCATCATACCTCCCTGTGTGGTTCTTTTCTGCTTCACCAAGGAGAATTGTCATCAACCTGCCACACTGCAACCACCCGTTGATCGACTTTTTATGTGTCTCCTACAAACGTGTTGGGGTAACCTTCAATGCTTCATCCAACGCCAACAATATCTGTGGTTCTGCCACCTTATCTTCAAATTAAACAAAAAACTCAGACAAATCAAGAAATCCCTCATATACTGGTAACTCAACAGTATCTGTTGTGACTCGTCCCAATGATTGACTGATTAAACCGCATTTCTAAAGTGATACCTCATGCATCTAATTCTTCCAATTTTCCAAAGCATTTTCAGATTCCAAAGATGTGGAGCTAGAGCTTCTCCATCCCAAATCTCCATCAAATTTAGGCTAGATGTAATCTTCTGATATGTTGTACGCATGATCCCATCCCCCTACGACTTCTTCCTTAACTCGTTCAACATAACTTCGTCCTTCATTTGGATCCATTGGAGCTATGACTCTGATGTCACGGTTCTCAAAATTCATCACGTGCTTCATGAAATTAATCACTACCAAACTATCATTGGCCCTTCCAATCCCCAATAGTTTAGGGTAGGAGATTCCCCCATCAACAACCACAATCACATCGAAGTCCATGTAAATCTTCATTCCTTCAACTTCCACTACTAGACGCAGAACTCATCCATTTGGTGTGACCCTATCCTAGTTATCCAGTTGCAGCTGCAAAGGAGACCAAACTAGTTTTGGGCTCCCCATTTTCTTCCATGTCTGCTCCGTCAGGATGTTGACATCTAAGTCTAAATCCAGAATAACTGAATCTACCTCGTAATCCCCAATATGAATATTCATTCGCATCTCTTTTTTCATTTTCCTCTTATGGAGGGAGTTCATAGCAGACTCCCTCCTCCCTTTCTCTGGTCGATGCAAAAGATTCGTAATATCGACGACCACATCAAGGTATTTTTCCAATGACAGACAAATTTCAAATAAGTTTTGCAAGGTACCATGCTGCCGCAATGGTCCTACTACCATGGTGGAATAGGAAAAAGGTGGCATTTCATAAATAGGTAACTTACCCAGATCTCTTCTTATCACGTCATGTGCTTCAAATAATGTGTCCCACTCAGTGTCAATATCAAATTGAACCTTCTTCTTCCCAACCAATCATACTTATAGAATCGGGCCATCATCTCCTGTCGTCGCACCTCCGTGAGTGATTACAACAACATTAGCATACTGGACTTTGGGTTATGTTAAGATATTCTCAATTGTTGATCCTTGGTTCTAGTTGAGTGGTGGATTCACTGGTTGGTTCCCATTCTAATTTGCATTTTGGTTTTGATTCTGGTTCTAGTTCTGCAGCTGTAGAATGTTCCTTGCTTTCCACTTGGCGATCAATTACAAACAGTTGTCAATAATTTGAACTGCAACGATACAATAAGTACATTGGTCTTTCGAATTCAGGTAATCTCCTTGATAATGTTCCAGTACTCTGCAATTATAACATTGCACATGTCCACTACCTCGTCCTCCTCCTCAACCAAAACCTCCACCTCGTCCTCCTTGAAATCCTCCATGGAATCTTCTATACTACTAATACTATGGTTTATTGACTTGTTGCTACTATGGGGGATTCGGGTGTAGTGGTGCATACTGTGGTGGTTGAGTATATTGTAGAGCATATTGCATATGATTATACTACGACGATGGTGGAGAAAACTACGGTTATGGAACAAACTACGGTTGTGGTTGTAGCTACGGTACAAAACGTGGTTGAGGTGGTGGTTGTACCACCTGTGGTTGTTGTTGTGGTTGTATCGTTTGATGCTCTTCTCCCTTCACATAGTACATTGCATCCATCTTCTTCTCTTGGAGAAAAGCATATGCTCGATAGTCCTTGTCTTCATTCCCAACTGATCGACAAAATGTGCAATGCAAATTAGTCAATTTCATGACCATATTCTGAACATTCACATAATATTCATGTCGATGCCCATAAACTTGGAAGATGCAGAACAATGGCATGCCTCTATGAATCAATGGATTTGGAGCTCCCGACAACAAGTAGTTTCAAAAACTCGGGCACTGATCTTCATGATGTCCTTCTGCATGACATCTAGTAAACCATATTTCTTCACAATTCTCTCTCCCTTTTTTGATATCTTGCAAGTAGATCATCAAGTTCTCCAGTTGAGACCGAATCTGATGCATCCCAAATCCAGTCTCACCAACAGGTGAAGATTTCAACTTCATCGCGATCTCCAGAGCCTTGCTCTATGTTGCAATATTTTGCTGCATCAAAGGAATTTTGATATGTGGTACCAATGCCATGATGAACCATTCCTTATGTTGTATGTCACTCATGTTAAAAATGACCCTCACCATCGGTGTCTTGAATCGCTGATCAAAATACCAAACCATCTCATTTCGATATTACTTAATCTCTTTTAACTCTGTGATGTATTGCGCCTTAGATTTCAGATTTTTGAACTCTTCGATCAATCCTTTTCTGATCTCAGCCAGAGTCTTCGCTGGAGTCCCCATGGGAACTTGTACAAACTTCATGAACCAGTCCAGTGCATGACCTCGGAGGGTCATCAACAACTGTCCCTTCTTTGTTATATTTTTACCATTCAAACTAGCATTATGTTAGGATCTTTAACTGAGAGAATAAAAAGTACAACAATCAAACACAAGAGACAATGAACACAATGTTTTTCCTTGGGGAAACCATAAATGGAGAAAATACCGCAAATTCCTTAGATATAGAATCAGCACCAAAAGTAAAACCTGAAAACATAAAGATGATATCCCAACAGCAATAGTCTCTCTCTTGTCCCAGCAACTTCTCTCTCACTCATGCGCCCCAATGAGTGAGTGTGTGTGTGATAAATAAAGAGGCTCACTCTCTATCTATATACTTTCGTTCACTTGAAGCCCACTCCAACATGTCGGCCTCACTTAACAATTACTTACTAGATCCGGCATCTCTAGAAGTGTCTAATAACCCTAGTGCCCCAAAACTTGTGGGGACTTTTCCTCCTCCGACCAACAAGGAGGGTTATCCTTAACACAACGGTGAGGAATATTACCCCAACTTACAATGACTCACCTAGGTTCGACTTCTCTAGGATAGTCTAATAACCCTAGGGCCCCACAACTGCGGGGACTTTAACCCTTGAACAATAGGAGGATTATCCACAATGACTTGACATGACTTTTTCACATTATAGAAACTCCCAATGGAAACATCGGGGCATGACATGACTCAAATACATTACATACACTTCCTGGAATAAACATTGGGGTACAATACATAAGAAATACAAATGAATACATTCCGAAGTTACAATTACATCAACACTCCCTCTTAACTAGGAAGGTATTCTCTCGACACAATTTATCAACACAAGTATTCTTTTCTGTATCATCTGAATCATCATCAAGTTCTTGTCATCTTCATCTTCAAGTCATCTTCATCTGGATCTGGATCATCACTCGACCTAGATCATCATCACTGGATCTAGATCATCATCACTAGATCTGGATCATCACTTGATCTGGATCATCACTGTTGGATCATCATTGCTAGATCATCATCACTAGATCATCATAATGGGTGCTATCTCATGATTCTTCTCGTTATAGGAAGTTCTACAGAGCTAGCCCTTTTTCATGCTAGTTGTAGGCCTAGCCTCCATGTAGGTCTTTTCCAGCACTTATATCTTACCCTAAGTTAGAATAGACTGCCCAACACTTATAGCTAATCATGTAGGAACCAATCCTATAATAATATCAGAAATGCATGCCCAACACCCACATCTGACCATGTGGGAACACATCCCACAACCCTTTCAGAAAGGCCCAACACTCACATCTGACAACTAATGTCAGAAAGGCTTAGCACTTACATTCGACCATGTGAAGAACCAATCCTCCATGCCAAAAGGCTCTGCACTTACATCTGACAACCAATTTCAGAAAGGATTAGCACTCATATCTGACAACCAATGTCAGAAAGGCTTAGCACTTATATTCAACCATGCGAGGAACCAATCCTCAATGCCGAAAGGGCTCTACACTTACATGTGACAACCAATGTTAGAAAGGCGATGCACTCACATCTAATCATGTAGGAAGCAATCCTACAACCACATCAGAATGGCCCTCAGTCCTAGACTGAGCTTTCCTCGTAACTGACTAGGTGCCTCCATTCCAAGAAAGGCATTCAGTGCTTATATCTGATCATGTAGGAACCAATCCTACAGTCACATCAAAATGGCTCAACACTCACATCTGACATGGAAGGAACCAATCCTCTCACCATGATAGAATGGCTCAGCCCTTACATCTGACCATGGAAGGAACCAATCCTTTTACCATGTCAGAATGACTCACAGACTCATCACTTCCCTTTGGAGGGAACCTCGATCTGGAGAACTCCAAGCTTCTCCCTAAAGTACTCAAAATTCACTCTAGCTAATGCCTATGTCAGTACATTAGCTATATGTTCGTCTGTCGCAACATACTGGAGCTTCATTGCTCCCCTCTACACCATATCCATGATATAGTGATACTTGATCTCGATATGCTGCGACTTGTCATGGAACACCAAGTTCTCCGACAACTTCACACAACTCTAGTTATCACAATATATATAAGTAGCATACAACTAAGGATCAAATAAATCAGACAGTAGCTTCCTTAGCCATACTACCTCACAACTAGCTGAAAAAGCTGTGACATACTCTGCTTCAGCTGTACTCAGTGCCACACATGATTGCTTCCTGCTAAATCAAGAGATCACACCTGATCCCATATTGAAGCAACACCTTGAAGTGCTCTTCCTATCGATGGCACTACCTACCCAATCTGAATCAACATAACCTTCCAGGTTAATCTTCTGATTCGCCTCATACTTGAGCCCATAATCAATTGTACCGCTCAGGTACCTTAGAATATGCTTTGTAGCAATCAAGTGAACATGTCTCGGATATGTTAGGAACTGGCTCAAGGTGTTCACAGCAAAGAAAATATATGGTCTTGTATTCGTCAGGTACATCAAGGACCCAATCATTTGATTATACATCGTAGCATCAACCGCTTCTGATGAAGCATCACTCAATAGCTTCAGTTTCAATGCCATAGGTTTGGTCATGGCCTTGCAGTCCATCATCCCAAATCTCTTCAAGATATCTACTACATACTTCCCTTGTCCGAGGGAGATACCATCCGCGTTCTACCACACCTCAATGCCTAGAAAATAGTGCATTGACACATGACAGGAGTATCACTGATCTTTCACCTTCAACCTTGAAGCAAAGGTTGGAATTTGCTTTACTCTCAGTTAAGCCTAGAGTCATCAGTAATCTATCCATCTTTTCATACCATGTCAAACCTCAGGATCTTCTGCAGTCACTCCCTCTGAAGCATCATACTCCCCCTGCCTTCCGTACTCTATGCACTGAAACATTATGTACTGAAGTGACAAGTAGCTTCCTCTGCTACTAATATTCTATGTATCCATCTAGTGTATAGACTTTGATCTTCAACCTTGTAGCAAAGGTTAAGATCTTCATCAAGCTCATCATGTATGTGTTTCAACTCCCATTGGCTGCAAATGTTTCTTCGTAGTCTATGCCTTCTTTCCATGAGAAGCATCGTGCTACGAATATTGCCTTGTATCCCATGATGTTTCCATCTACTGCATGATGGAACTACAAACATCCCTTGATGTATTGATACTGCATCCTAGAAATCATTCTTCTTGAAATGATCTTCCCTTTCTTCTTGGTTACTTCTTCATAGCTGGAAGGTTCTACATTAATGATGTCGCTGCATTCGTCATATTATTCTTCCTCTTGAACTGTCGTCACTTGTTCTTCGGAACAAGTCTCATCCTTCTTTGCTTGTAGGCGATTTTATGCGATCTTTCCTACAAGTCAAATGAATTATTTGTATGGTTAGAAACATTTCATAAGGCATATTCATAATGGCAAATTCTTATGCATAAATATATGATCATGCAACTATTTTAGCCAATACAACATTCATCCATATCTCACGAAACTTTTCTAGATTCCTTCCATCTCTACGAGGACAATATTGAGATTGTGCACTAATCTAATATGTCAGCAAATAGGTTTCATTCTAGATAAGTAGCAATGGAGAGTTGTATAGAACCATGAGCTACTTACCCATTACATGCATATTAGTAGTATACTATCATTAATGCAACCATTCTATCATGCATAATAAATCAACTTAATATAAACAAATGCATAACAAAACAATATCATGAAATGACAATTGAATACTTATCTTTATTTGTTTCGTGGGTAGACTCCTTCTTAAGCTTTCAACTTCATCATCTTCTCCATTCATAATAGCATCGTTTCTTATCCAAATGCTAAGATGGATAAGAGGTTCTTCAAGATTTGAGTCCTTCGTATTCCTCATCGCTTGAGGGATCTTCTTTGGATGGTGAGAGCTTGATCTTCCCATATTCTTTTCTCTTACTATGAGTTGAGCATGTTCTTATGTGTGCTCTTCCCGGAATCTTTCTGAAAGTAATCACTTCCTTCTAGCACACATTCCTTGAATGAATGAATCCCATGATCCTGGGAGGCCATTCAAGGTGGCTATCACCACTTCTTCTTCTACCACTTCAAGTTGTTCTTTGATTTGAGAGACCCTTGTAAAGTATGACTGTATGCTCTCTGCATCCTGGATCTTCACATTCTTCAATTGGTTTCTTAAGGCCATATTATGATTTATGTTCTTCCCT
The DNA here is from genome assembly GCA_001517045.1 of Pseudotsuga menziesii. Lineage (NCBI taxonomy): Eukaryota > Viridiplantae > Streptophyta > Pinopsida > Pinales > Pinaceae > Pseudotsuga > Pseudotsuga menziesii. The sequence goes on along the minus strand of LPNX011042183.1, from coordinate 250,655 downwards.
TCAAATAGCTTGGTCAAGGAATCAAAGATCTTTGGTGTCTTTAGAGAAGACACTTGTGGTACAAGTTGATTCGTGATTGAATCAACAATGATATTCTTGGCCTTGACCAAGTTCTTCTTGTGTAAGGCTTTGAGCCTCATCTCCCTCTGGAACTGGAACCTCTCTACTTGTGTAGGTGTCCAATTCATTTTCTTCAGAGAGATCATATACCTCCATGCTTGGAAGTTTTCAACTTCAACAAGCTTATCATCAAGCTGATGTGATAGATCACTTTGAAATGAGAACCTCAAATGAAAATAGCAAAAGATTAGATCTTACCAATTTGAGGTGTCTATCCTGGTTCCGGAGTTGGTTGACCTAGGGTTTTTCAAAGAAACCCTAATTTTGAAAACTTGGAATCTTTCAAATCTAATTATATATAAAGATATATCTCTTCAAGGCAAGCTGTCCAATGTACTCCTTTTCTGAAAATAGTGGAGGGAAGCTCCCGAAAGAGGTATCCCTAGTTTACCAATTTCTTCTGCACAAATTCCTGATATTGTTTTTGTGGTATCTATGAAATTACTACTCTTCTATATTTTAAAATTTTCACTGAGGTATCCTAGCCTATTCCTGTTTCAACACCATAGCTTTCATCAGAATTGGTTTCACCAATTGGGACTTATGATCATTTTCCCAAGGTGACCTGTTACAGGATTGTTCAGAACAACAAAGTTGTATGGACTTCCACATGTCACTGTTTGATCTTCTGGGTTTGAAACATGGACCACAGAAATTACAGTCTGTACCCTTTCTATAACATTTTCATAAATTTCATTTGGACCTTTGTAACCCAAGATATAGCAATTCTCCCCAAGTGTCTTGTTTAGGGATGAATCCTGGAAGAGGACGGACCCCTAACTTGGAGGGATCATATCTCCTAGAATATAGCGAATATGAAACTGAATTTTGGATACAGTGTAAATCAGGATTTGATATTCGTTCTGTGAAAGTTTCATCTCCTGAGCCTTCTCCAATCCCGAGATATAGAGAATCTACCAAAACGTATCAGTTTTAGTATTTTAGGGTTTTTCCAGCTTGGGGTCAAACTAGGGTTTGAATTTCCTAGAGTTATACCCAACCAAAAATATTGACCTAGGTCTCTAAAATTCGATTTTGATGAGGAGATAAATCATATGCCAGGCTCACTAAAAAATTCCTCTTCTATAAGAAGCCCTAATTTCTTGCACCAAAAACTGACAATGCTCGGAATCGAATTCTGCTTCAACAGAAAGATGCACCCTTCAATGGAGAGTCAGCCTACCGTACTTTTGCTGATGGATTGTGAAGAGAGACCCAAAATGTAAGAAGCCCTAGATTCTGCAAATGCACAATGTCTTCTTATCAGGTTAGCTCTGATACCATTTTAGATTTTTATCATTCAAGCTAGCATTATGTTAGGATCTTTAACTAAGAGAATAACAAGTACAACAATCAAACACAAGAGACAATGAACACAATGTTTTTCCTAGGGGAAACCATAAATGGAGAAAACCCTGCAACTTCCTCAGAGATAGAATCAGCACCGAAAGTAAAACCCAAAAACATAAATATGATCTCCCGATAGTAGTAGTCTCTCTCTTGTCCCAACAACTTCTCTCTCACTCATGCGCCCCAATGAGTGAGTGTGTGTGTGATAAATAGAGAGGCTCACTCTCTATTTATATAATTTCGTTCACTTGAATCCCACTCCAACATGTCGGCCTCACTTAACAATTACTTACTAGAGCCGACATCTCTAGGAGTGTCTAATAACCCTAGTGCCCCACAACTTGTGGGGAATTTTCCTCCTCCGACCAACAAGGACGGTTATCCTTAACACAAGGGTGGGGACTATGCATCGACTTACAATGACTCACCTAGGGTCGACTTCTCTAGGATAGTCTAATAACCCTAGGTCCCCACGATTGTGGGGACTTTGACCCTTGGACAATAGGAGGGTTGCCCACAAAGACTTAACATGACTTGTTCACATTATAGAAACTCCCGATGGGAACATCGGGGCATGACATGACTCAAATACATTACAGACACTTCCCAGAATAGACATTGGGGGTACAATACATAAGAAATACAAGTGAATACATTCCTAAGTTATAATTACATCAACATTCTTAAGATAATCATCCTGAGCTTGCTTTACGGTCCAAACTGCTTCGCATAAAAACCAGTATTGCTTGGGATCCTCAGTCCCATTCCCATGAAACAGAGGTAACTTTACATCATTACCCACCAACTTAGTCCTTCTTTCTACAATTGTTTATCTGCTAATATTAGAGTTTTGTTGACACGTCAAACAAGTTGGTGTCAATCTTGTATTCCTTCTTGAGTGTGGTGCAGTGCACAGAGGTGTGTGTATGTTGTTGTTGTGGGTTAATCTTTCTTCAGGCTCGGGCATAGCCTAGTCATCTCCTTTGTTATTGTAGGGTCACTTTGTCCCTTTTGATCTTCTCTCGTAGCCTCTTATTTTAGTCGTAGCAGGACTCACTCATGTCCTTTGACTCTTCTCTTGCCAAAACCTTACTCCACTTCACAAAATACAACTTCCTTCCTCAACTTCCCTCACAGTCTCATCGTAACTCCCATCCATATATCCTGTATCATTCCATTCACCCCCCATCTCTGTGGTACATTCAGCCTCTCCACACCAAGGATCTACTCGTCGAAGTTCATCTTTAATATTCCTTTTTCACAGATGAGCATCTTAATTGAAATTTGCAATGATAACGAAAACCTACCTCTTGGTCCCTTGAAGAACTCCATTTCTGCATTGCTATAAGACTTGACTGTGTCGACTGCAAACTCAATGATGTAACCCTCCAAGATGATGTCAAGACAGACATCGACAGCCCTTGACACTCTATTATCTACCTCCTGTAGTTTCTGGATTAGCTTTGGGCTCCAGCAAGTGGGATCACCTCCTTGAAAATTTGTCTTTTGATACCTCAATCATGCCAACCACTCGTATAAGATGATCAAAAACTTAGAAAAGAAAGATTTGTGTAGATCAGAATACAGGTGCCTTTCCAGCCACTTCTGTCTAGTTACTCCAGGGTTTTGATTCTCTTCCGCAGCAAATTACCATTCCTTTTGATCGAACCAATCTTGAATTTCTAGTCTCGTTGGATGCCACAACATGTCCTCCTTCTCCGTGCATTATGGTCCTAACAATGGAACCATTTGTTGACATAGATTCATCGACAGGGGTTCACTCTCTTTCGACACCCTTACCACAACGATCTCCCTGAGCACTGTCCTAGACAAGTTTTACCCTATCTAGAAACACCTACGGAGTAGATGAGGTCTCACCTGAGATGTTCGAGGGAGAACTATCGAAACCAAGTTTCCACGATAAGAAGGAGTATTTTGCATATACTATCAACTTATCGCAATAGTACTTAGCAGATCCAAGCATTGGTTCATACATTCATACATTCATAGATTCATTTCACCATTCATCGCATCATATTATAATTCTCATATTGCAGCAGAGTATCAACACATGAACATATCTACAAACATAGCATCATTCATAACAGGAAAACATCGCATCATTCAAAAATAAACATCATAAAGCAATATTCATCTACATCATATTGCAAGAAAATAGGAAAACATGAAGGAGTAAGAAGACACAGTGTTTCTCTTAATTCTCCATCATGTCATATTAACTTCGCATCAAAACACAGTTTCCCAAAAATTGTTCTTCAATTCATATCTCGCATCATAGATAGATCGTAGATAAGTTTAGTATCAAACCTAAGATACTGATCTACAATCACCTCCTTAACATTTACAATCCTAAATCTATTCATAGGCTTGCACCTTTACATCATTGGTCCACTTAATTCAACTTCCTAACTACTTGGAGCAAAATATACAATCAAAATCTACAAAATATGACCAAAATATACAAAATGTGGCCAATCCGCCCTGCACGCCATCTTCCGCCTTGCACAACATCTTTGACTTTGTGTAATAACCTTGATGCTACACAACTAATTTTATCCAAAAATGTCTACCAACATGCTCTGGTGGGCCATGATCAAGACCTTAAAATACAACACATCCCTCTAAAAGGGATATTATTCATACAAGAGGCATAGGAACTACATTGGAGTTTTTCTATAGTAGAGATGAGTCTTAGGGTCATAACTATGATTAGGAGAGGAAAACATGGTCCTTAATATTTAAATTGATATTATAGGTGTTATGCAATATGGAATATTCCTCAAACCACCATAAAATCCCTAAAGAAAGTACACTTGACCTTAAGTAGGATATGGGTAACATTAGGAGGTTTTAAACAAAACAAATGGATCTCTAGCCTTTACCCAAAAATGAAGGTTATGGGGATTTGGTTCCTAAACTAGGCCTCAAACTACTATATGAGCTAAATAATTGGCCTTTTAGTGGGAGATGGAAATGTATAAGATATTTTTCATACCAAGTATGGGTTTCGGGCTCTTGACCATGGTGGACCAAAAAAAACAAGGGTTGTAGGATCTAAATTAATCTCTTGTTTTCATAGTCCATTAATTACACCATGAACCATTGGATAAATGATCTAGATGAAATAGTTGGCCTTTGAATAAAATATGCATAGAACCATTAGAAAATTTTAGACATAATGCATTGGTTGAAGGTCCTTAACCATTGTCATGAGAGAAAATAAAGGGTCTTAGGATCTAAATGAAGTTTTTAAAGCTCGTTGTGATGAGAGTTCTTGCCAACCACTACACATGAAATTTATAGGAGATATTCAACCTTTGATTGAGATATCCATTCCATTAGAAGGATTGTACGCAAAGGGTTGTTCTTCAATTCTTAACCATGGTAAGGGGAGCAAAATAAGGGATCTCGAGTACTATATAAATATTTTAAATATATGGTCCATGAGCATGGTCCCAAAGAACCACATAGCTCCTATAAAGAGATATATAAACTTCAAATGGTATATTAGTTCCTATGGTAGGCTTTCTATACTAGGGATAGATCTTAGCATCTTGACCATGCTTGGGTGAGGAAAAAAAGGGCCATATGAATTAACTGATACTTTTAGGGATCATGGAACAAAATGAAGTCTTGAACCACAACACATATCCCTTAGAGGGGATATGTATACACCAAGTGAAATACATACAACATTTAGAGATTGTATTCACTGGGGATAGGTCTTAAGGTCTTAACCATTGTCATATGGGAATCATTCCAAAATTTTCCACAGTAGATGGTTCTGGAGAAACTAGCCATGGTCAAAGGATAAAAATGATTATTTGCGGCTAAAATATATTTTTATGGTTCACGGGACATGCATAGGGTTCAAAAAAACCACTTAATCCCTATAAATGGAATATTTAGCCCACATGTATAATATTTGTTACATTATGAGGTTTGGCGCACTAGGGACAGGTATCATGACCCTAGTCATAGTCCAAGGACAAGCACTATGTACTCAAGCATATTCCTCTGGTCATGGTCATTTGTCCCACCCTTATATTTTGTGTTATTGTTTCGAGTGATGACAATGTTATTAACATTCAAGCCACTCATATGACTATCTTATATATTGACCTTATATCTCCATAGTATGTAGATATATTAAGAGATTAAGAATTGAAATTTTTTATTGTAAAATCTTCATGTGTTTGGAAGATTTTATCCCTTGATAATAATATTTTATTAATATATTAAGAATAAATTGTGTGTTTTTCCCTAAGACACTAGTCAATGTCCTTGGACCATAGTTAGGATCGTAATGTCTATCCCTAGTGTTCCAAACCTTGTAATGCGATCCATATTTTACTTATGGACTAGAAATTTCATTTACATGGGGTTTGGTGCAAGATAATGCTTCTCTTGACATTAGTTGCAAAAGGAAATTGGAAAAACAACAATTGATTCACTATGAGTAATTATTAGAGGTACATACATAACTTAGTAAACTATAGTGTAAAAAGATGAAACATTAAAAAAAGAATTTCAAATATATATATATGTGTGTGTGTGTGTGTGTGTGTGTGTGTTTGTACACACACACACACATATATATATATATATATATATCGTTCATTTATGGAAAATATGTATAACTAAAAAAATTTCATGTTCTTCTAAGTTGGTGTGTTACTTTTCCTCTATAATATAATGCATATGTTCACATAAGTTACTGTATGCAACTATATTTTCTATATTTTTTTTTATGTTATATAGGCCTCTGTCTATACCTATGCTCCATATAATTTGTTTTCTATATGAGCGAGGAAATAAAAATGTATGTCAAAAATAAAAATAAACCTACTCATTTTAAAATTATAATACACATACATATTAGTGTGTACAGTTTTATCAATAATGACTATGTGGATATTTAAGAATGTGATTGAAAATGAAAATAAAAATAAGGAGATGGAAAATTGGATGTGTTTTTGTTTGGGGATCCTAAACCACTAGCACCATCAATCCAAAGCTAAAACCAAAATATTCAAATCATCCGAAAACATTGACGAAAAGAGTTATTGTTGCTATTTTTTTTTTTAATTTACAAGAACGCACACACATTAAATGTGAGCATGTTTTTATTAGGTTAGTTGAGATTCCGCAGTAAAGATTCATGGCAACTAATGGAGAGTCTGTGGTGAGAAGAGATAATGTCGACGTTTTGATCCAGGCATGGCTCATCTTCAGGACATACCGATGTCTGGGGAGTTGTTCATCTTCCATAGGTGTATTAATACAAAAACGACCCACTTGGGATGTGTCGACTAGGTTTATTTGGTTTGTCGGTAGTTTTTTAGGGTTTTAAGTTTTAATTTTTTAATTTTTATTACAATCACTATTTTTAGTTTTAAATTCTCAATTATTAGTCCTAATAATCATTATGTAGACTATATTTACGTTAATTATTATTATTTAAATTCTAATTGTTCATTAGTTTAGATTTTATAAGTTAATGAGATAGTTTATTAACTTTAATTTAATAATTAATTTTAGTTTTATATATACAAGATTTTGATATAATTTAAATGATTTTTTATTGTTTAGAGAATAATTTTTATTGAGTAATTTTTAGTTTAGTGAATAATTTTTAATTATTTTAAATTTCCATTCTGATTTAATTTAATTTTACTTTAAATTAATTATGATTATGATTTTGGATTTTATTTTGATTTAATTTTAATCTTAATTTAGCTTTCCATTTTATTTTTAATTTTTAATTATTTTTATTTTTAATTTAAATTTAATTCTTAAAGGCTTGAGGCTTGAGGTCATTACTTCCCATGAACATGTTTATTCCTTGACACACATCTCTAGTGTAAAAAAAGATATTTGACGTTCTTGTATTCCACTTAGAGGACAAAGACCCCTACAAAGTTCTTGCATATTGGTTAGAGTACTTGTTTAAGCGTCTTGATTTCAAGAAGCTTCAATAAAATCCTAACACACTTGTTTTTAGTGTTTGATGATGGTGAAGGCCACACAAACCATCCATGCTTCTGTGTGGTTGTTTGATGATGTGTTTGTGGTGTTTGAACTTGACATGCAAGGTTTAAGTCCTAAAGCTCTTATTTCCTTCTCTCAACGATGGTCACAAATGGGAAACCTATCCATGATGCCCATGACTTGGCAATGGAGCACATAGTCAACTTAGATGTTAAGGATCCCTAGAGAAGGCTCATGTTGTGGTTTCTAGATTTTTTCATGGTGGTCAAGTTTGAGAAGGTTCAATAGACATTAAGGTTGTTATATCCCTTTAACTATGTTTATGCCTCGATACACATTTCCAGTATACAAAACCTACTCATTGTTCTTGTATCTCACTTGGAGGCCAAAAACCTTTACTCATTGTTCTTATATCTCACTTGGAGGCCAAAAGCCCCTAGACACATTGGTTCGAGTTTTTCTTCAAAACTCTTGATTTCAAGAAACTAAAATAAGAGCGTAACACACTAGTTTCCAGTCTTTGATAATGGTCAAGAAAACCATTATAGTAATTTGAAAACATGTTCATGGAGTTTGAGCCAAATGATTTTACCAAATATTTATGCATTTTCCTCGTAATTTAATTTAAATTATCAAAGATAAGCTAAGCTTGATTTGTCACCATTAAAAATCACCTACTAACGGAAAATTTGCACTTAAAAATCCACCCGTCACCCCAGAACCAAGACTTTTTCAGATGGAAAGATCCACGGGAAACCCAGAAATACTTCCCCACATTAGTGGATGATAGAGGTGGTAAACCGCCGGCCATCCTCGCAGAAGGCCTAACCCCAAAGGACTCAAGGCTCGAACCCGTGACCTCTCCCCGAACCGAGAGAGTGTGCGCACGTCTACCAATTGAGCTAACCCACTTGTTAATCTTATCGCCAATACACAAAGGGAAATTAATGTATTCTAATAGGTTTATAACGTCTCTCTTACCGTCATAGCAAAGAGAGTTTCAACACGTTTATTGTCGAAAACTTGACATAACTATGAAGTAGGAACGAAACAGCTCACACCCCGTGACACGTATCAATCTACCACCGCGGCGTGGCACCGGCTCTTCTGCAAAATTCCTTTTTAGCGGCGTCATATGACTTTGATATTATCAAACAAAAACAAAACAAATCACGTTTCTTTGGTCATAACAAATTAACAATTATGAATGCTCACTTGCACGTGAATCTATGTTTTCTCTTAAAGTGCAATTTAAAAATTTAAAACATTCACCAACAAAATTGGAAGGTTCAATGGACAAAATAATTATGTGTTCTCACCGTACACGCCAAACTAGGACAAAGTGCAATTTAAACATTTAAAACAGCCATACTCAACTAACGAAATTGGAAGTTTCAATGGACAAAATAATTATGTATTTATCGACCACACGCTGTAGAAATTCCATTTCGAATTCCACGTTTTCATTGATGTTGTTTTTTCCAGATTTTCATGTGTTGTTATCAATTATGTGAATGGACGAGTCTCCAATGGCATAATGTGAATTTCCGAGCGAAGAATTGGATAGTAAATAAGGTACACGAAACGAGAGATAGTAATCCACATTGAACCTCCTATGCAATGTATTTTGCAATTTAACTTTAAGCAAATGTTAAGTCGATAGGCGTCTTACATATTATCTCAGACTTTCGTTTTTTTAGCGAATCAACAAGATTAACTTGAGTGTAACAAGTGTATAACAGAGATTCATTTCATGGTTGTCATATTTTGTTATGTTTTCTTTTTTGTAAAGTTGCACATACTATAGATTATATCATAAAAAGAGCAACCAAAATACCTAGATTTTCATTGACTAAACTTCAAGGTTGTATGAGGAAATGAAACCACCATGCCATCCAATAAAAAATAATGACAATTCTAACCATCGTAAAGCAAAAAAAGGCCCTCCCAATAAAGGGAAAACAGGCATGAGAACAACTGAAAGTTTGAGAACATCTGAAAGTATGAGAGTTTAAGTACATCATTCTCATCTCAAATTCTGAGAACATCTGAAAGTATGAGAGTTTAAGTACATCATTCAAAATGAAGCATTCTACCATCTAACAACTTGTCTAACAAGGATAACCAACAGAACTGAAAAACATAGTAATTTTCTGAACTAGAGAAACCTCATCTAACACGAGCATTCACCATGAGAAGATTCGACTCCTTCAATTATAGGGCAAGCTTTCTAGTCCGAGCTAGGAGACCCTCCATCGAAATCTTAACTGGCAGGGGTTTCGACTTCCGCGGCAGTACCGAGTCCTCCATATCGAAACGATGAATTTTGTGGGTAGGTTCCAAGACAGGCCAAATCAGCGATAGAGCTTCACCTCGTCCTTCTGTTTCTGACCCAGGTGGCTTGCTACAATTTCCGGTATTCTTCCGCAGCTTCGTAGAGACATTATGAGAAGTCGCTTCATCGATGTTTTCCCTAGTCGGGATAGACTTTATTTCCCCCGCCACCTTGAACCTCTTATCAAACAAAGTATGCTCCCAATCTAAATGTTCTTCTAGATTGTTCAAACTATTTGCAATTTGTTTCATGGTGTCCTGAATATCCAAGGAAACCGCCTTGGCGTTCATCCACTTCAATCAAACATCTTCCATCAAGAGCCCAAACATGTTCTTGACCACCCAGTAGTGGTTAATTTTTCCCATTGAGCATGCAGATGCAAGTGGGTGAGACACAATACTCGCTTCCAAGTTGTCAATCCGACTTCTCGTAGAAGTAGAGACATAACTAACATAACCTCCCCCTTTGGAATGACCAAACCCAGGATGAATCAAGGTTGCACAACTGCCTCCTCCACACAATGGATTACCTCTCTGAAAAGTTGCCATGATGACTAGTTCTTCACGCTTAACTTTGAGTCTTTTTACAGAATTGAAGAACAAACAAATAACCCAAAACACACAATTCGATTTTATGTCAATATTTCCATGTACATAAACCCCCCTCGCCACACACAAGATCAATCATGCCTATTGAAATAATGTAACTACAAATAATATTCTACTTGTACTTCACATAATTATTATTCCTCCTTCAGGAGATGTTACTGATGTAAGAGGTCATGTAAAATTCATGAGGTAAACCCTCAGCTGTAAGTCAGGTCAATAGCACCCAAAAAATAAGAATATAATTATTATTGTGAAGTTTACCTAGGTAGGTCGAGCCATCTAGGGTAAAAGTCAGTTGGGAAGTTTAGTATAAATAGGGAGGCACCCTCCCTCATTTGTACACACTCACACACACTTATGTTGCACAAGAGAGAGAAAGAAGGAGGGACAGAGAAGGAGGAGGAGTAAGTGTGTTTGGTGTTTTGGCTCTTATGCTGCAGGTCTGGTCTCTCTGCCTATGAGACCTTGTTCTTTGCTCATTGCATACCGGTAATCTGTATTGAGGAATTTTGCTGTTTTTTTCCCTTGAGGGTTTTCCAAGGATAAATTGTTGTGTACCCTGTGATTGTGTTTCTTTCAGTGATCCTCTTTATGTTGTTAATATGAAAATGTATTAAATGCTAATCAAGTTAGGACTTAATCTATGGAAGTGTACAAAACCTAACATGGTGTTACGAAGAAAACTTCCTATGGCTTGGGGTAGACCACAATAGACCGTATGACACCAGAAATAAATCCATTTCCATATGCTATAGAGATAAACAAAGCTAACACTACGGGATAGAATGTGTACCTTATTCCAAAAGGTTGTAGTAGATCCTCATTGAGCGTTTCAACCACACTTGCACCTACATTCCATTCTCAACAACAATGAAATAAACAAGCATGATAGATATTAAGTGTTAGACCTACTCTAGTATATACAATCCAATATGTATAAATCAAAGCAACTACATCCATGGATAAGAATATTCATAGTTACACACATACAATGGACGAGAAATAGATATTTCTATTAATTACAAATAGAGATACAAGTGACAAACTATGTCGGCACCTCGTCAAAATTGAGAGACCGAGTCCTCTACCTAGGTCTCCACCACTTCAATCCTCCATATCAATGGCAAGCTCACAAGAAAATGGTAAGCTTGGGAAAAGCATCAATCGCTTCTCAAAAAGACAAAGGGATGCAACCTCAAGTGTGTATCAATGGGGCACAAATCCACTACATTTTCCTTACTCTCATAAGCTCTCCTCCTCTAATGCATCCAAGAGTCTCAATATATAACCCTTCAATAGGAGGTGAAGGGTCGATTCAGAGTGTTTCTAGGCATATGGAAGGCCAATAGTCAAATTATTAGTGACTCATAGAGGAAAACTCCAAATATTTTCTTTTTGGGCACATATCTTGATGTACACACGTCATAGTGGGACAAGTTGCATGTACATGCGGTATGTAAGGTTGTGACTTGCGTATAGCAATAATTAGGGATTTTTAAAGGTATTTCTTGGAACATTAAAGATTGGTTTGAGCAAAGGGGGTCCAAGAGTCTGCATAGGGTTAGGGAAGGCCATAAAACATGATCTACCAAGTGTGGTAAAATTAGTTATAAAAGATCCCCCCTAATGTGTGAGGTCAAAGGGGTAACATGATGGCTAAATTACATTATACCAATCTGAAAAGCGGAGTAATGAATACCCAGGTGGAAAATTCAGCCACTCATCAGTACAATGCCATGATACATTTCAACATGTGACCACAAATATGAAGTGTAGTAGTCCCGAATACGTAATAGTACAATGACCATGAATAGGCATGTGGTCATCGCCATGTACAATATACAGTGATATAAGATCTCCATACTAAATGAAGATATCTGATAGTACAATGGAATTTGGTCATGAGAGTTGATATCCCATGAATACTAGCACGATCAAGGAGGTAACATATATGGAATTCCACCAAGCTCGAAGGTCTTCTACACAAACCACTACTGGTATATGCCCCATCACACAAATAAAGGTGTCGAGGTCGAACACTTGAAAGAATCCATCGATCAAGGGACATTGGTGTATTCCCAAAATTGTTGATGGCGAGATAACTTGCCACTGATGATTGCAAGTCTTAAGGCTCTCAATGGACTCCAGAATCCTATTCCAGAATAAATGATATGAATTTGATGGAATAGAATCCGCTAGAAGGAGGTCATTAAGGCATCTCACATCAACCAATGCAAGGTACTCATCAATGCTGGATAATTTGGAAGAAATTAGATAGACAAGATGTGCATGAACTAGTAACTATATTGGGAATGACCAACATGCTAAGACAAGATAACTGGGGAATGGCTAACTCAAGCTAAAACTTCCTTCGAATAAGAGCATAAGGAAGATGGAGACTCATAGGAAGCATAAACTCACCATAAAAAATGAGACAACTCTGTGACGCAGGAAGCATCGACAAAGGCTCCATAGGGAATGGAAGCATAACCAGTCGGTGGAGAAAACTTAGAATAACGAGTGCATTTCCTAAATTCATACTAATAACCTAACCAATGGATGGAATATACAATGCTTTGTTCGAAGGAGTCATGACACGACAACTACCAAAAGTAATACCATTTCCCATCTGAATTTTTATGTTTTTTTCAATTTGTTTTTGTATTTTTCATATTGGAAAGCTTGAAAAGGAATAAAAATTCTTATAGTACAAAAATAGGAGGAAACGAGTGTCGCGGGAAATAAAACTAGTTCCAAGCAATGGAACATACCTATGTTTAATGCAAGGAAGCACATGCATGATAAGGACACTCGGGGGGTTGTCTCCTATGGGTATGGGGTAATCAAGCTACAAAAGATATATGAAAGGCTATTCTTGGCTAGAACTGAGGCAAGCTTGGGATATATGGCTCATGAAACTGAAGCAAGGAGCCGACATAGAGCTCAATACGAAAAGAGGATGCATGAAATGCAATTAAAACTTGATATAAATGGGAGTCCCTGTGGAATATGGCCAACATAAAATTCAAGAAAGAATATGATGTTCCTTCTCAAAGATATGGCATGACTATAAGTGACTCCCAGACCTAAGGGAAGAATCTCAACATGGGTACCAAATAGAAAAGCAGGATATAACTAGGGAACCCATGAATAGGAAGGCTCTACCACTTACGTAATGCTACTTTTAGAAGCAACATGAGGTTTCGTAACATTACGAAGTGGGTTCGTACCTATAGTTAAGGCGACATGGTCATAGGAAAATACCTGATGCATATGAAAAGTGATCCTATCATATATGCCAATTTGGAATTATACCTGTTATAGACATGAACAGGTCAAGACCTCAATGAAAGTGTGTTCAATATAAGTCCCTACATCACAATATTAGGCCAAAAAATTTCAAAAGGGTTAATAAAGGTCCAAACTATAGGTTAGTGGGTAAAAATTTCAAATGAATTTTTATGAATAGTAAAAAATTCATATTTTCACCACACCATTTGTTTTTTACCACACATAGTTCATTTGGAGCCATTTTGGACCAAGAACTTCAATTGTCAATTCCAGGATCTAGAAGCAACGAAATCGCGAACCATCAGGGCTAGGTAGATCCTCATTTCATTCCCTATCTTTTCAATGTATTTATTTCAAATTTTCATGGTGTAATTTTTTGTTTGGAGCCATCTAAAATTGGATATCCCATCCCACACAAGTCACAATCCATCAGGTCGCATATATGGCTGGGTATACGAGGGAAAATCAAATCCTTGCCATGTATACGCACGACTGTCCCAAAAAAAGGTCACATATAGGAGAGCAGATGTCCAATTTAAAGGTAAACTCTCATCAAAATGCATGTTTGTTTTGCAGGATGGTTCTAGAATGGAGGGCGTGAACATGAGGATGTGGATAGGGCAGTCCAACATGATGCAAATTTCCAACAAGATTTAAGGGGATGTGGATTATACAATTTTTGGTAACTTGGGAGCTTGAGAGCCCAACTAAGTCTTCTACAGATGCTTGTGAACTATTGGGATCCAGATACAGAGGTTTTTCAGCTAAATGGGATGCCCTTGAGACTCGAAGTAGAACATGTCTATTTCATTACTGGACTATCCGATCAAGGAAAGGTAGTCAAATTTAGGGCTCGTGAGGTGGGGGGTGGGCTCACCATTGAGGAGTATATAGTTGTGTACTGTCTTCCAAATACTGAAAAGATTGGAAGCCAGGTTCCTGTGAGCTCCAACTAGAGCCTTGGTCTCAAGGTTATAGTACTAGTACTAGCCAAGATAGTAGGGTTGGCATCATTGCATCAGGCCTCCAGGCCTCTCATGTTCTATGGAGTAGAGTGTATGAGACCCAAAATATATGATTGGAGCACAACATTGTTGAACAATATGAAACAACAATTGACTAATTGTAAGTTGGGAAGAATAAGGAACTTTTGTTTTACCAACATACTTAGCAATTTTTTTTTTGAGCGGGTACTGGGCCTTACCCCAAGAGTTCAGGTTCCTCCTCATGGTCTATGAGATCCATCCCAAACTCATTGGGCGATGTTGATGCAGCGGTTAGGGGGAGGTAGGACACCCATTCCATTACCACCATACTTCTACCACTGGTGGAAGCGATAGATCGTGGTTGTGGATGACTATCCCTATGCAGGGATCGACTTCTGCTAAGACCCAGACATGCCATTACCACCCAGTGCTGGATATGATGACATAGCTAACGATCTCAAATGTATTTTTTAAAGTATTTTTTTTGTATTTTTTATATAATGGAATAAAAAACATGTTTTTGGCGATATCACGTACTGACATTGATCATTACTATGCAGATGTGGCTCCTAGACGATGGAATGGTTCCCCCCAACATCGTCTGAGGGGACAGGGTGATGACATACTAGGTGTTGATGTGTAGCGTATGATCCAAATCATACATACCAAGTTTGTTAGGATGACACACAGGGTTCCTATGGTGCAAGTCGAGGATTTTCCTGAGGCAATGCAGGGACATGAGGTAGGAGTACCTTGAGTGTGGGTTTGACTATTTCGACAGTTTGCAAATGATTTTGTTTGTTTCCATGACCATAACCCTGGTTTGCATGCATAGAGCCCTATATAGACATTTTTTATCGATTGTATAGTGCTTTTTGCTTGCTTCAAGCCCCAATTCTGTATCATGATATTTTGTACTATGACACCATTTTGGGCTATATTTTGGAAATGAAAAAATTATAAAGATCCGTTTATTATATTTACATGTGTGTTTAAAATGTGAATGTGATGTGTATGCTTCATTGTTGATGTAAAAAATGTTGGTCTAAAATGTAATTTTCATAAGAATCGACAACATGATTGTAGATCGTAGGAATGTGAATGTATGTTATGTCTTCAAATTGTTGCTCTAACAATATTACCCATAAGAATCTTCACAATAAACTCAGATCCCTGATATGGTACACACCATTTAACTGCGATACAATTAACTATGAGTCAGAGCATACTTCAAGATATGGCAACAATTAGGAGCTCAATCACGGCACTATATTCAGCAACGTTGTTCGATGATGTCCAGAGACACACACCTCTCGAAGACACTACCTGACCCTCAAACGTATAAATGACCCAAGCAACCGAAGCTAAGTTTTGGGTATGGTAGCTAGAATCGTCAACGTATCCTACATATACTGGAGACTCCATTGACATCTGCCACAACAAATGGAAGCATGCCAACAAACCGAATCACTATAAGGGGACCACAAGTAAACTATGCAACTATACAACAATGTATAAAACATCAACCTCAATCGCGAATTAAGCATAGTATTTTTTAAGATGGAGCCCATTTCTATGCTATTCCAAGGTTGTCCCTTCATAATCCTCTAGCTCGTATGCACCCTTCTCTAAGACCATGCCCATGCCACATGGGGTTGAACTTACCCACCCTTAAAGGTTTGCTAGCTTTGTCATATAGAAGAACCAAGTCACCTTCGCTAAATCTCTGGGGACGAACAGATTTATCATACTTAGCCTTTACGCGATGTTTATTGATTTCAAGAGACACCAAGGAATCTAGACACTGATCATCAAGGTGTCCTAAGAGGACTAGACGTTATTCCAACTCAGAAGTCTCTGGTAAGAGTTCTATGACTAGTTTCAAAGATGGAATTTCACATTCAATCAGCAATATCGACTCCACCCCATGTACTCATTGATATGGAGAAAAATTGGTGGAAGTCTTAACAGCGGTTCAGTACACCCACAAAGAAGGGTAAAACATAATGTGCCAGTTAGTCTTTCTTTGTGCAACAGTTCTTTGCAGAATGGACTTAAGGGGTTTGTTGCTTCGACCTGTCCATTCACTTGAGGATAATAAGAAGAGGAATACTCTTGCTTATACCCCAATTTCAAAGATAATTCATCCATCATCCTATTTTGAAAGTGCTTTCCATGGTCAATGACAAGCTCTCTTGGTATACCAAAATGAGTGGCTGTCTCACTGTCAGATTTAATAGTAGGCATAGCCTTTGCCCATTTCGTAAAGTAATCCACAGCCACAATGATGTGATGGTTCCCCCTAGCCGAAGCTGGTTTTCAATCCATAAATTCCACCACCCACTTGGTGAAAGTATTATAGCTCAAAATTACACATCTCTTCCTATGACCACTTTCCTATGATTTTGTCGCATGTCGACACTTCCATGATGACACTTCATGAAAGTCACTAAAAAAACACCTATCTTGGAGGACCCATATCTTGAGTTTTGAAACTTCGTTTGACCTCATCTCTACACTGTTGAAAAGATATTTCTATTAGCTAAAACTTTCCAGAAGACACCAAAGTCTAAAAATGCCTAGAAATGCCCTAAAAATGAGTTTTTTGTTTGTATGCGACTTGCCCTTAAGGAAACCCGCATACGTACGCGAGTTGCTCTCTACAATACCCGCATACGTACACATGTTGCTATATGTACACGACTTTCTGTACTAGTAACCCGCGTGTATTTTTTGTGTACGCGATTGTTGTAATTAGCAACCTGCGTACGCATCTTAAAAATGTCAAAAAATATGTATTTTGAATTTCGGGTAGTTTGGGTAGTTATGCAACTAACCCCTTCAGTTGTAACTACTTTGTCTTCACCCCTAACTATTCCTTAACCATATAAATAGAGGTAGGGAGGTCCATGAGAGGGGACTTGGATCTTTGCATTGTTATGCTGGAGGATTTGGAGCTCTCTTTGCCTACACCTTTGCCTTGGCGGTCATCCCCTTGTGTTGCAGAGCTTGGAGGCTGGAGGCTGAGTTCTTTGGAGAAGAGAAGTAGCAAAACCAGATCAAGGTTTCGTGAGGTGCCAAACTTGAAGAGAATGTATACTTCTACTTGTTTTCAAGATTAATAAAGATGTGATGTCCTTCTTCTTCCCAAATCATTGTTAAATGTGTGATTGAATCTCTGTTTATGATCATATGATGATGTTAGTCAGATCATTATTTCATATTTATTTGATTAACATTGCTTTTATATGTGGTCATGTTGGTTTGAGGAAGGTATAATTTGTTTTGCAGGTCTCTTGGGGCAAGAGGAGCAAGAGGAGCAAGAAGAGGATTGAAGGGCTGCTTGGATCAACCTTCATTTGGCTAAGGTATGAACCATTCCAATCTCTGAATCTTGCTTATATATACTTGCAAAACCATTTGCATCCACCTTTCAACCCTAGTATGTTGATGGCCTCTTAAACCCTAGCCATAGGATACTTTCCTTTACAACAGTACTGGAGACTCCGTTGGGGATAGCCTTGTTTGTTTGCGGTTTCTCTTTATTTCTTTTTTTCTTTTGCATTGTTTTGGGTCCTTCTTACCACTTAGGAACACCTTATAAGTCTGATAGCACAATTCCCCTGCCTTCCTAAGGCAGTTTTTGACCTTTTTTGGGAGTTTTTCCACCCGTACGCGACTTGCAGACTAAACAGTCACGTGTCTGGTTTGATACACACAACTTGCTCTATTGTAAACCCACGTATGATACACAACTTGTCTATTATACAACTCGTGTGTGCTTTTACACGCGACTTGTTGTATGGGCAACCCGTGTATGACACACGACCTGTCAATAGTACAACCCGCGTGTGCCCCTAAAACAATGTTTTTCCTCATTTTTTGTGGTTCTTTCTACTATTGTGGTCTATTTGGTAGGTCTTTTGGTGTCCTCTGTAGGTGCATGACTCCAGGGAGTTAGTGTCATCCCTTTTGGTTGTTCCTTATCTATGTGGTAAGCCCTTTTATAGCAATAAGGTTTGCTCTTTGCTCTTTCCCCCACCTCCTTTGCTTGGTATGATTTTTGGCTTATGTTTTTGGTTAGCCTCTGTTAGTAATATTTGTTTGATTTCAGAAGCTTGTTGGTGTTGGTTTCCTTCTTATTTTGTTGGTTAACTTCACCATGCCAAAATAGTTGACTTGTCTTTTATGCAAGCCTTCCTTCCAAGTAGGGTTTATGCTGACTTTAGGGCATTCCAGAGTTTGTTTGGTGGTTGTATAGAAAAGTTCCTTTTGCTTTGTTCTTATTATCTGCATACTTTGCTTTGTAGGTAGTTTTTCTTTTGAATTTATAAAAGAAAATTAAAAGGAACGTATACTTTTTTTTGCTGCTTTCCCCCCCTACCTCCTTCTTTGGCTTGACCTTGTTGGACAAGGTACTGAGCAGCCTTTGTTGGTAGGTTTAGATTGATACTTAGGAATTCTTGACCTTTGTTTATGTCAGTCTTTTTGCTTAGTCTCTTCATTCCAAAGTTGTTGGCTTGTTTACCTTTGTAAGCCTTCTTTTCAAGAGAGGTTGATATCTAACTTTAGGGAAACCTAGGGTTTGTTTGTGGGGTGTAGAGTAGTTGTCTATTTTCTTTGCTTTCAGTACTTGCTTGCATTAGTTGATAGGCTGTTTTTTCTTTTGCATTTATAAAAGAAAAAGACAAAAACACATGTTTGCTTTATATGCATGTAGATTAGGTTTTTAGTCTAGATTGCATGGCATATCATTATTTTTGATAAAAATAAAAATAAAAAGAATTTGTTCTTTTGTGGCTTTCAAGTTTCTATTTGAAAAAGAAAGAGAATAGTTTTTTCTTTTTGCATTTCATATCTCTTTGCTTAGTCATTTTGTTTCAACTTTGAGTCAAAACACCACATAAGTTTCATGCCATTTACCCTCTGACTAAAAACAACCCTTAAAATAAACGATATAATTTAAAAATGACTAGAAAGTTTTATTTTATAGGGTCATACACCAACTAGCTTAGGTTAGACTTGTGGGATAGGGAGTTTAAACTCCCCACAAGTGTTAAAATTCAGACGTAGTTGGCCAATCACTAGGTAAACCCTTTTCTACGTTGATTGTATCTGGGAAGCTCCTCTCAAACGGGAGTTAAGCATGAGGCCCCATGGAGACTTGGACTGAGGAGATAACCCTCTGATTCCTTGTCAAAGCATAGACCAAAGTTTTTACGCATCTGGGGATTCTGTCTTAGACAAGGTTTCGGGCTCAGCTACCCTACCCATGCGTACAAATCAAGCTTACGACTATCCCCCTAGACTGTCAATATAGTTAAGGTATCCTTTAGTCTCTTTGACATCTAGGGTTCATACACAGGTACACCGAAAGGCTATTTCTGGTTGACCTTGGATGGGCTTGGAAGGTAACCCCGGTAGAAGGTGTGGGAGGGCGGTGGGTGATTCCTCCTCTTGTGCCTAAGAACATCTACAAAGACGCCAAGTAGCTGTCTATCATCTTTCTTCTGGAAAGCATATCTTATACTTGTTTGTCTGTTTGGCTTTAGGAATTTTTAGTGAGTGCTGTGTGGTTTGTCTATACTTAGTGTGCCTTTAGGTGTGTGATTTGTAATTTTGGTCTCCTATCAACCTCATACTTTGTCTCTTGGTTTGAAACTATGGCTAACACCCCTTCGAACACCAACCAAGAGATCCCCATGCTGGGAACTCCTTGTACTATTCCTCTCACGGGGAATGTTGGTGTTCCCTTGATGGCCACCCCGAGTCTACCTGGATTCACCCTAGGGCTACCGATGTGGTTGTTTTCCACTCCAACTATCCTGAATGCTCTTGATGCTTCTCAAGTAAGCTCCTTATATAAAGGGCATCAAACACTGCTTCCCCTTCACCTGTAGTTGATTCTCCTTCTCCTTCTACCTCATGCAGTGAAAGTACTGATATTAGTAACTGGCAGTCTAAAAGGAGTAAAAGAAGGAGGAATAGGAAGAAGGCACATAACCAAGGGGGCATCCGTTCAACCTTTGCAAGTCAAGTTGAACCTCACCACCCAGCCTATGTGGTTCATGCTGGGGGCACCTATCCAACCTCTGCAGGTCATGTTGGATCTAAGAACTCAACCTCTGCAAGTCAAGTTGATCTTCACCATCCAGCCTCTATTGATCATGCTAGTGGGATTCTTCCAACCTTTTCAAGTCACGTCAGATTCAGTCACTCAGCCTTTGTAGTTCATGCTGAGGGAACCTGTTCAACCTCTGTTGTTCAAGTTGAACCACCCCATCTAACCTCTGTAAGTCATGTTGGATCCATCCACCCAGTCTCTGTAGTTCATGCTGGGGCACACACTCAACTGCTGCAAAGCATGTTGATCCTAACCACTTAGCCTCTATTTTCCATGTTGGTGGTGCCCGTCCAACCTCTACAAGTCATGTTGGACCTAGTCTCTCAGCCTCTACAAGTCATGCTGGGGCCAGTCTCTCAGCCTCTGCAAGTCATGCTGGGGGCAGTCTCTCAGCCTCTGTGGTTCATGCTGAAGACAATTCGTCAGCGACTGCGAGTCATGTTGACAATGATGAAAAGACTAACCATTCAAAACACAAGCCCAAGTTTCCTTGTAATATTTGTGAGCAAGACCACCTTACTTATAAATGCCCTTCTATCATGGAGGTGCAAAGAGTTTGGTTTCATGGTCATCCCGTTTTTGAACATTCTGAAGCTTTTCAACAACCAGCCTCTCTTAGTCAGGTTGGACCTAGTCACCCAGCCTCTGTAGTTCATGCTGGGGGCAAACTCTCATCCTCTACAGGTCATGCTGAGAGAAAATAGTCAACAATTGCTAGTCATGTTGACACCGTTGAGAAAACTAGTCATTCAAAGTGCAAACTTAAGTTCCCTTGTAAGCTATGCAAGGGAGATCATCTTACTCACTAGTGCCCTACTATTGCAGAGGTGCGAAGAGTGTGGTTCGAGACTCAAGAATTTCCTTCTCCTGAACAACCTATAGTTTCTCAACAACGTACTCAACCTTTGGTTGATCAATTGGTCGAACCAATCTCAGATTTGGTCGATCCCACTCTTCTTTTGGAGAGTGACCCTGATGTGATTGAACCAATGTCATCTTTGGTCAATCCCACTCTCCCGTCAGAGAGTGACTTTCATGAAGTGGTTGAATCGAATTCAATATCAATCAATCCCACTCTTCCTGTGGAGAGTGAGTGTCTACTAGTCATGTTTTCTTCACTGCCAGTTCAGAACTTACTGAACAAGGGGGCACTAAACTCGCTTCGGATCAACCCCCACCAAGCTCTCGGACTGCTTCCTTTGATTGGGATAGCCTATTTGAGCCGCGCCTTCCTTCTGATGCACCTTTCCAGATAAAGGTAAAAGTTGAACAATACACGATTGCTCGCTGTATTGTTGATGAAGGAGCCTCAGTTAGTATCTTGTCTACTCGTGCTTGGTGAGGCATGGGATCTCCTAGCCTTGTGTCGACTGCTAGTCAGTTACTGGCATTTGATAGAAGAACTTGTATAGCCTTGGGAATTCTTGCTCAAACACCTGTTACTTTGGGTGGGAATACCGTCTTAGTTGACTTCATGGTGATAGAAGACCCCTTGGAATATGCTCCTTGAACATGATTATGTCTATGCCATGCAAGCTGTGGTGTCAACATTTTTTCATGTGATGTACTTTAATCACGGTGAAGAAATTGTCACTATCAATCAGTTGGATTTTATTGATCTGTCTCCTGACCCGACTAGAGACCAGGTCTTTCCTTTATTGAGTCCCAGTGTTTCTATAGACACTACCCCGCCATAGGTGAACTATGTGGCCTCTTGTCCTTTGCGTTCAATTGCTACTGAGAAGTAGCCTCTGTTTTCATGCTTACCTTCTCGGGACATGGTCCCAGCAGTTGACCAAGTGAGTCATCCTATATAGACTGTGAGGCCTACTCTCCACTCTGTTAATCCATTTGAAAGTTTAGACATGTGTCCTATCTCGGATGATCTCCTTCCTTCGGATGAAGTCTTCCTAGAGTCTTTGATACAGTCTGACCTTATTTTGGATGTTGGTTCAGTTGTGACTAATTCTAACCCTGATTTGCTTAGTAAGCCTGACCTTTCTTCTTATGTTGGTCTTGTTGAGTCTTTTGACTCTTCCTTCGAATAGCAAGTCAGTGATCCTAGTGAGTTTGATTTTTCTTATGAATTTTTCAACTCCCATGATACTGATTTTGTTCCTGCAGACTCTATCTCCCTTGTTAATTTTTTCTCTCCTTCTGAGGTTGATATTACTAATTATAAACCCTCGAGCCTTAGTTCTATAGAATCTTCTTTGGTTGATTCTGCCTTGACTTTACCTTTTATAGAAGATAGCAAAGTCACACGTGTTTCTACCAAAGTGACCTGCATCAGATCTTTTCTTCTGACTATGATCCTGATGTTATTGTTTCTTGGAGACAGGATTCTTAGTTGGATTCACAACTGTTTACTGGCCTCGCTTTTGAGCCTGATGCCGGCTTCCACGCTTTTGAGCTTGATGTCAGCTTCCATGCTTTTAGCTCGTTGTATAAGCCCTCATCTTTGTTCTCATCGTCGCTAAGCCTTGTATTATTTTGCATTTGCAACTTGACACCCTTTACCCTGAGGAGACATTCCCCGAGTGCCCTTATCTTGCTCATTTTCTTGCATTATGCATAGGTATGTTCCTTGCGCTTGGAACTAGTTTCGCTTGCCTATGACACTCGTCTCCTCGCATTTAGAGCATTCTTTCTGCTCTCCTTCGAGCTCGTTAAAAACAGTAAGGAGGCCGTGAGTTGACTTTTTCAGACTCGTTAAAACTTCACGAGAAAGATATTGAGTTTCTTTAGGCCCAAGTATGACTCCTCAAAATAGACTTGACTGCCGAGTAAACTTGTCCATTCAGGCTCATTAAGAATATGTGAATGGGCATCCACATTAGTGGTAGGTTATCTCTTTCTCGGACCATGTGGAATAATACGAGAAAGGAACACTCTCTTTTCTTTGGAATTGAGAAGAGTATTCTTAGGCATAGGTTTATCTCTTTTCCGAACTTGAGGGACTAAACTTACGGAAAAGGAACCCCTTGGTATGAGCTTAGTTTTCTCTTTTTCGTGCTCTGGACCAAAACATGAAAAATATTTCGAGTGTACTTTATGTCTTTGTCATGCTCGTTAAACGCTAAAGAAAAAAGCATCGAGTTTATTGTTGTAAGCCCTATTTCTCATAATCAAATGGATCTTTCCGAGTGATCTTACCTTCCTTCACACTTGTAAAACTCAGGCTATATGCTGCTTTTGAAGGAGCATTGGGTAGGTGGTAATTTAACCTTTTTTGGACCTTTCTGACTAAGTACGAAAAAGGTGCGCCTTTTCTTCTTCGAAAGTTAAGAGAGTTCTTCTTTGGTATGTTTTATACTTTTTCGGCCTCAGGAGACTAAATTGTACGAAAAAGGACCCCCCTGGAGTCTTCTTTGGAGTTTTCAAACTCTCTAAACTATGGAAACACCGTCGAACATGTACTAGTTAGGGCTCGTAAAATTCACGAATCAGTTCCTTATCAAGCATTCTTCTTTCTTTTCTTCGAGCTTGCCAAAATGAATATGGTCCCGAGTTTGCTTTCTTGGACTCGTTAAACCTTTACAAAAAAGAGGGGAAGGGAAGTTCATTCACATGTTTTTTACATCATGGTAGCAAGTCTTGTTTCCTTGAACAAAGCACCCCTTTTGAGTCTATCAACAGTTGGGTCCTAGTATTTTGACCTTATCTTGATTCAAAGTTTTCTTACTCCTCCATTTGGTCTCTTTTCCAATTATATGGGGAATCTGTCAATGTCTCCTACATTGTAGATTTGTTTCGTTGGTCCTTTTTGTGTCAAAAGCTGCCTAAGTCACTTTTGTGTCATGCTCACTATTCAAGGATTAAACCTTTGTTGGCCATTTTTGCAGTTGCCTTGACCTTTTGTGTCGGCCATTCCCTGGTATCAGTTCATTACATCATGTCTTCAGCATTCCTTGTCGTGAAATTTAGTACCAATTCCAGATCCAATTAGTCTTTGACTTACTTCGTGTTGGATGATGAAGGATGCCTTAATGCCTTCCTTCCAATGGATCTCTTCCTATCGACTACAACACCTCTTACTCTGGGAACGAGATTTAGAGTTTTATGACAGTACCTTGGGGATTGTTGTCATCAGTGGCAATTTCCCTCGCTATTGGGTAGTGGGGATACCTTAATGTCTCCTACTCGATGTATTCTTCAAGTGTTCAAATTCAAGTCCTTGTAATCACACTTGTTAAAATGTACTAGGTACTTTGGGGACCATTTTCATTAATGGTGTTTTCCCTCGCGTTTGTTAACGGTTCTCATCATTGACCGGTAATCAAATAGTTTCTTCCATGTTCGACTTCAGCTCCTTTATTCACATGGTTAGGATTCGTACCTTTTTTGGGCGGTTTGGATTGAAGACCTTGGGCCGACAATAGCATTGTCATTTTTGCTATTGCCCAAGTTGTGCAAGACCTTGTTACATTTTATATGACATTTTGCTAAGACATAGATCCACCTTGTATTTTTGTGGCTATGATCGATTGTCGAGTATGGATCCACCTTGTTCATTTGTGGCCATGACTCCTTTAGATTTGATATGGCGCCTTTTTGCATATTGAGCGACCATGATAGTTTCATCAGTTATACATATGTTGGATTCGCCTGTATATTTATGGCGATGTTTTGTATATGGACTTGTATGTCCCAGAGATCAGTTTTTCTGACATTTATCTCTCTTTCAGGTACCTTTGTTCGAACCTTTTGATCTTGGATTCTCTGCTCTCTCCATACTCAGCTGTTTCCTTTATAATGTATTTCAGCTATCGTCTTCCTTTATAACCTCACACGTTAGGGGGCATCTATTATAGCTCAAAATGACACATATGTTCCTGTGACCACTTTCCTATGATTTCGTCGCATGTCGACACTTCCATGATGACACTTCATGAAAGTCACTGAAAAAACACCTATCTTGGAGGACCCATATCTTGAGTTTTGTAACTCCATTTGACCTCATCTCTACACCATTGTAAATATATTTTTGTTAGCTAAAACTTTCCAGAAGACACCAAAGTCTGAAAATTCCCAAAAATTTCCTAAAAATGAGTTTTTTTTGTCTATATGCGACTTACCCTTAAGGAAACCCGCGTACGTACGCGAGTTGCTCTCTACAATACCCGTATATGTACACGAGTTGCTATATGTACATGAATTTCTGTACTAGCAACCTGCGTGTGTTTTTCGTGTACATGACTGTTGTATTCAGCAACCGGTGTACGCATCTTCAAAATGTCAAAAAACACGTATTTTGAATTTTGGGTAGTTTGGGTAGTTATGCAACTAACTCCTTCAGTTGTAACTACTTTGTCTTCGCCCCTAAATCTTCCTTAACCATATAAATAGAGGTATGGAGGTCCATGAGAGGGGACTTGGATCTTTGCATTGTTATGCTGGAGGATTCGGAGCTCTCTTTTCCCACACCTTTGCCCTGGCGGTCATCCCCTTGTGTTGCAGAGCTTGGAGGCTGAGTTCTTTGGAGAAGAGAAGCAGCAGAACCAGATCAAGGTTTCGTGAGGTGCTGAACTTGAAGAGAAGGTATACTTGTACTTGTTTTCAATATTAATAAAGATGTGATGTCCTTGTTCTTCCCAAATCATTGTTCAATGTGTGATTGAATCTCTGTTTATGATCATATGATGATGTTAGTCAGATCATTATTTCATGTTTATTTGATTAACATTGCTTTATATGTGGTCATTTTGGTTTGAGGAAGGTATAATTCGTTTTGCAAGTCTCTTGGAGGAAGAGGAGCAAGAGGAGAAAGAAGAGGATTGAAGGGTTGCTTGGATCAACCTTCATTTGGCTAAGGTATGAACCATTCCAATCTCTAAATCTTGCTTATATATACTTACAAAACCATTTGCATCCACCTTTCAACCCCAGTATGTTGATGGCCTCTTAAACCCTATCCATAGGATACTTTCCTTTACAATAGAAAGGACCACCAATAACAATAGGGTGTAATGGGACTGGATGGGAGCACATATTCCGTGAAAACACCTGGAAAGGGTAGCACCGTTTGACTGCATTAACACAATCTTTAAAGATCGACATCCAATAGTAACCTGCTCTAAGGATTTTTTGGGTTGTAGAAATCCAGATAAATGACCATCAAACACCTCACCGTGGAAATCATTTAGCATCGTCTCAGCCTCCTCATGAGTCAAACACTGACATAAAATGGAATCCACCCCATGCTGATACAATGTGTCACCGATAATGAGGTATTTCTTAATAACATGTTATAAACGTCGATTCTAGTCCCATGAGAGGTGAGGAGGGACCTTCAAAATATCTAAATATATGATGATGTCACCATACTAAGGGTCCACAGTTGAGATAAGAAAGATATGTTCATCCACAAAGGAATCTTTGCCAATTTCATCTTCATCCAAACTAAAAAAGTTTGTCATGAGCTTTGCAAAAACTAGTGATTTCTTCGATGTTGTTGAAACAAATTTGAGATTGAATTCTTGCAGGATAACAATCCACTTATTATACTCCCCCCTATCATTCATTTAGTTAGGACAATCTGGAATGGATTGATATGAGCCACAACCATAGTATGGTGAAAGAGTATGTAGTGTCTCAACCGTTGAACCGCATTAACAATTGCTAAGGATAGCTTCTCAACATGACTATATTGAAGTTAGACATTAATAAGGTTCTAGATAAGATAGTAGACAACATTCTCTTGAATATCATCATCCTCTTGAACCAAAACTATCCCAATTGTCTCTTCAGAAATGGCAACATATAATATGAAATCAAGGCTATAGTTAGGTGGACTAAGCATGGGGGCTGATGCCAAGGATTTCTTAAGAGCATCGAAGGACTCTTAGGCTCACTCATCCCATATGAACAGAGTATCCTTCTTTAAAAAGAACATAAAACCCTTTGTCAAATTGGAAAATAGGTCTTTGTAAGAAGTTAGCCATCATTTGGAGACTTTGAAGGTGTTTAATCATGTGCAAGGGAGACAATTGAAGTATTGCCTCAACCTTAAGAGTATTGACCCTAATCCCTTCCTTCGAATGATAAATCCCAATAACTGACCTAATTTCATGCAAAAGATGAACTTTTGAGGATTCAACCATATTTGATAACGATAGCATATTTTGAAAACCAAGCAGAGATGGTTAGGATGATCCACTCTCAACCGAGAGTGTGCAGCTAAATCATCGAGATAAAATTTGATAATATGCTTTAGGTCGTGAAAAGAAAACATAATTTCTCACTGAAATGCAGTTTAGTGTTTTTAAAAATGAAAGGAATTTTCAAGTATGCAAAAGTACCCAAGGACAAATGAAAGCCATCTTATGTTGGTCCTCAAGCTTGATTTGGATCTGATTGTATCCTAAAAAACTGTCCATGAGAGAAAATTCTTCGCTCCCCACACACTCATCCAAGATCTAATCTATGAATGGCATGGGGAAGTTATCTTTAGGACACACCTTATTCACGTCTCTAAAGTCAATGTACACCCAGATAGTTCCCTGCTTCTTATCTACCGAAATGAGGTTGGATACCCATTCAGTCAAGGGAACCTAATAGATAAATTCATCCTTGAGTAGATTCTCTCTATCAGCCTTAATGGAAAGCACCTCATGAGGATTCATCACATGTAAATGTTTTCTAATAGGTTTAGCATTAGCATAAGTTTTAATCTCATGCTCAACAATACTGTTAGCACTCAGAATGTACCCAAGGTTGTAAAGGTAAATCCCAAGGTAACAGCAAAACCACTTTAGAAAGAAACTGATTTTCTTCCAAGAGGGATCTCTCAGTACAGATTTAATGAGACCAGATATAACTAACATCCAAAGATTTGTATAGATGGTTGAAACAACACATAACCATTGGGCATGGAGTCACATAAAAATAAAAATATCACAAAGACATATACATGAGATTTATCAAAGGCAAGGTAACCATTTCATCACAGTCATTCATTTAGTTCAGGTGAGACAGAAGAGACAATGAGCAACCCATTAATACAGAGCATCAAAGATGAGTTCTATATTAACTTTAGTAGAAGAATGTATAAAATATCCAAAACGATGATCAGAGCATAAACATTATGAATTCTAACCATCAAATACCGTGTTTCAGATATGAAGAAAAATAGAATGAAGTGTTACACTGGAAAACACAATCACATAAGGAAAGAAATACAGACTGTAATGGAAATGACACAGGAATCTCTGATAATTCTTATGCATTCGCTCTGTTATTCAAAAATAATATGTCTTTCAAAACATTCAACAACAGGATGGGTTCCAACCCCCATCAAATAAAATAGATGCAAATATATACATAAATGATTCATCTTCCAAGAAGATTCATAACTGAATGACCGGCTTAATTAAAGTCTTGTAACTAAATTCCTAACTTCTAGGAGTAAACTACAGCTTCAATCCTAACAGATCACTAAGTTTAAAATCAACTTGATACAAGGCCTATCCCAGCAGCTCCTCAGCGCGTGACATCTATTTTCATGAATGAATGATGTATTTTGTCTTTTCGAACCTTTCCACGGCCTTCCATTGCTCCGCGCTTGGGGTATCATATTCCATCATCTCTCGAATTGACACTTCCATCTCCATGTAAGTTTCATATGACACCTTGGGCAATCCTCCCCTGATAATCAGGAACTTTTGTAAGATTTCGAAATCCTCTGTCAGTTTGTCCACAATAACTTTCCCTGTTAGGCCTTTTTCCAAATCATCAAATTTGGAATGATCCATGCGGCTTTGAACTAACAAGCTGTGATAGTGCTCCTGAGAAAACATTCGTCCCTCCTCGTCCCAAAAGGAAGGCAGGTCGTCCTCAAATAGCTCTTTGAAAACCTGCTTGAAGTTATTAACTTGTAAAACCATTT
This sequence comes from Pseudotsuga menziesii, assembly GCA_001517045.1. Classification (NCBI taxonomy): domain Eukaryota; kingdom Viridiplantae; phylum Streptophyta; class Pinopsida; order Pinales; family Pinaceae; genus Pseudotsuga; species Pseudotsuga menziesii. The sequence goes on along the minus strand of LPNX011042183.1, from coordinate 220,942 downwards.
CATCAGCTTTATCTTGGACCGTCTTCATTAAATGATGCTTGTGGATAAAAATTTTAGCCCATAGTACTATTGATACTCTGTCCTTTACTCCTATATCATGTAATTTCTGGTATGTTAATGAATTTAAAAAATTCAATGTGTTCTGGGCTGTGGCAAGGGGTTTTCTCTCCATGTTTTCATTCACTAACTTCAGTATTTGGTGAGCCAAATTGATCAATATGCTTTGATCATCGATAAAGTTCAGATAGTGCTTGAATTTAGTAATTTCCACAGATAAGGTGTCCCAAATGATGTGTTTTGCCCCCTGGAGAGGACCTTTCCCAATGTTTCTTTCTTTCAGTTCATTGAATTTCTTTTGCAGCTGATTTCTGTCTTGAAATATTTTATTTTTATTCTCACTCACTTTGGCTAACTCGGACTTGATTTTTCATTTTCCACCTTTAACTCCTTTATTTCTTCATCCTTTAGGCTGACCTGGGACATAGGTACTAACAAATCGTCTGCAGAAAAATCATTTAATGGTTTCTCAATATTTACAATAGACAGGTCCTCATCAGTGGGAGTCTGACTCATCAACTCCTCCATGATCTCCTTTTCATCATTTTGGTCCTTTTTTAGGAGGGCGATTTGAGATATCAGCTCACTCCGTTCAGTTTCCCACTTGTCTTTTTCGTCTTGTAATTTAACAGCTCTTCCTTTGTGTTCCATCATCTCCTGGTGGATCTTGTCTTTCTATTCTTGCAGTGCCAATAATTCGGATGATTAAACATGTTCAGTGCTTGGGATCTTCAACTTTTTCTTCAAAACTTGGAGGGCATTGTCCTTTTCTTTCAACATTCTTCCGATTGCTTGGGTGTTATCTTTTTCACTTCCTGAACTGATAATATCTGCTTGTAGCTTTTTAATTTGAATGGCATTGGCCTTATTTTCAACTTTTTCATGTTTTACTTGAACCTCTAACTTATCTACCAAAATTTTTATCTTATTGATTCTCATCATAGCTTGCAATAGGTCTGAATAAATAATGTCACTTGTTTGCTTGTGTAGCTGTATCTTGTCAGGTACACTAATCTTGTCTAGTATTACTTCCATCTCTGTCATCTTTTTATCATTTACCATGGCCAATTTGAAGGTGTTTCTTTCTACATCCCTGGTAGAAATCAGGGAGGTTTTTGGATTGTTCAAACTCCTTACCCATGGGAGTAAATTCCTTGTCTCTTCCAGAGACTACTTTCACTTCTCCATATAACTAGCCTTGAGTGCCTCTTTGGACTTGAAAATTGGGCTTGATTCTGAACCATCTACACTTTTAAAATAAAACTGATTTACCTGTACAAATTTTGTTGGGACTAAAGCAACTCTCTTGAAATCATCAGAAATCTCTTCACTTAAAAGTCCACCAACTTGAAACAATTCGGCCTTTTTGTGTGACCCATCCTCCTCCACTTCCATGCTTTCAATTTCAGACACACTCCTTTTAATCAAAACATTAAGACCCTTCGTCCCTTGAGATACTGCCACAGCTATAACACTTGCACTTTCATCAGATCTTGGAATTTCCGTGAAATGAGACAAATTGGCTGTCTCGCTCAGGCCTTCAATAAACTGGCGGTCAAATGGTTTGTTTTTGTTGGCCTGCTTCCTTAGGGAAATTATATGGTGATGATCATAATTTTCCTTTGTCTCTCTTTGAAATTCCATGCTCCCTAATAGCTTTTCAATAAACACCAGGGCACCTTTATTCTTGAAAATAAAAGAGCCAACCTTGAGAGGGAATTTGATATTTGAAGATTTCTTAAAGGCTCCAAAATGTTCTTCCTCTGAGTGCAACCTTTTCCTCATGAATTCTAATGCAAAAATTCTCGGAGTAAGGAAAGAGGGTAACCTATAAGGTTCCCCAGTAAATCCATATATCCTCAAAACAATGGAATCTTTATATAGGAACCAGTCTCCAACTCGATCCTCAGGTGAGGACTGCATCAGGCATTTCATATCTTCTAACACACGAGGCAACATTTCATCGAACAACATTTTATATATCCCTGACATGATTGAATTTGCGAATTCAAACATGTTGATTTGCTTGGGCAAATCTGAAGAGAAGATTGTACTCAAAAACTGTAATTCAGTGACGTTTGAACATAGCAACATGTTCAACAAGTAAGTTTGAAATTTAAAGAACCTGACCTTTGGGAATTCACTTAATTGAAGATGGATTTCTTCTACCAAGTATTCATCTAGACTGAATACAGGAACCGACTGAGACTTAGAACCTAATGAACTTATTTTCAATAAAAAACCAACGACGACTTCGTTTATGTGACAATCATCGTCAAGACCCAAGATTTGACAGACCAGGGATACCACTAATTGAACTTCATTTTTGAAAATATGAACATGGTAAGGCAGGAAAAGACCATCTAATGACTGACCCTCTTTCAAAATGATGGATAGGAATTTGCAACGGACTTCAGTTCCACAACTTTTGTACAATTCAGCAAGAATCGACTCATTTACAGGTTCACGACTGTTAGGGTGACTATCAGGCAAGTTGAGGTTTTTACGGATGACTTTGGCATTAATTTTATAGAGTATTTGGGATGTAGACTGGCTTACAATGATTCTTTGAGAAGGGGAATAATTAACCGCGCACCCTTCTGTGAATTCAGGAAAATGTAGGGTTTGTTCAACAGCGAAATAATATAAAAAGGATTTACAGAAATTTAAGACATCATTGCCCTATGAATTATATTGCCACAACCTCTCTTTACTGACTGATACACTTCCTATGGACAGGAAAGGGTCGCACACTCCTCTGTCCCTATCAACCAGATAGTCTTCCCTGTCATCTGAAATATGACCAGACCCCTGTAATTCCTTTCATTGGTCCATAACTCAGTTGATAATGGTGATTATATGGACGAATTGTGGGCATTTGAGCCTTACCTATTACTGTGGCTGCGTGTGTTCGAAATTGACAGTTGAAGGTTGAGGAGCACGTAGGTATTTTTCAATCATCTGGTGCCAATAAAATAATCACCGAACAAGTCAACTATGCTTTTATAGGACCCCACTTCGGAGGCTCCCTTTGGCGGTTTCCACCAAACCGCTTTTGCCTCCGGAACGCACCATGATCGACCACGTGTAGAATGGTTTCTACTCCGCTACCGCCCTTTACTTCCAACTATCGTGCAACTCCCCGCTCCGAATCCATCGTTGACCGTCGATCTATTTCACCTTTATTTCCCAGCCATCGGATCAAGCGGCACGTACTCAATTCCACCGAGGGTCCTTGTCTTATCAAACTTGCAAGTTTCCACTCCGGATTCATCCACGATCATCAATGTCATCCATCTTTGTTTCCCCGCCGTCAGATCAAGTGACACGTACTCGATTCCACCGGGTTCTTTTGTTTAACAAACGTGCAGGTTCACAAGGCAGAGTTTACACAGACTGTAGATCTCATCAAGCTGGATCGACGACCGTTGATCCATATATTACATCAAACGCTCGCACGTACTTATCCTTCTTGCATCTTTTAGAGAGCAGACACAATACAGGCTGTTGATCTCCCACTTTTCATTTCGTACCGTTAGATCCTTTGATAACTCATCGTTTTCTCCTCTTGCCATACTTTCATACCATAAAATTTTAACCAAAGTGTTATAAACAATAATTACCCCTTCTTCACTATGATATTTTCGAACCTCTGCTAGGTAAGGTTGTTAACAAATATGAGGGTCTATTCCTAGCATTTAGTCACCTGACCAAGAAAAAACATAACAAAACTCTTTAAAAATATTGGTATATGATTTAATCTCATCGAGAGAACAATCCACCGTAATGTAAACGTTCTCTATCTTATCAGGATTCCAAGAAATGTCAAAAGGAATTGTATGTGACAAGTTCGCCATGTTCCCTTCGGAATATATACCATAAGTTCCTAATTGGAACATGAGATGATCGACATTATCGCTAAGGGTTGACCTAAAGTCATCATGCTCAATTTGTTCTAGCTCCAGGAAGAAGTAAGAGCGATGGTGCAACTCCTCCCAAGGTCATTCCAATTCATTCATGGCCTTAAGAATCACTTCGTCTAAAGGAAAACATCATGAAGGAAGTCATGTGAGCATGACTACACAACAACCCAAGTAGAAAGTGCAAAGGGGTCTTCCTCCTCCATCTACAAAGAGGAAGGACTAGGGTGTACAATGGGATCAAGGATAGACCGATAAGAAATCTCCACTGCACACAACATAATCTCCATCTTGGTAGGTCTAGGATCTTCATTCGAAGTGCTCTGGGAAGGGAGAGTCCAAGGGTCCTCCAAATATATAGTGTGAAATGGGATCAAGCTCAATAATGACGATTCGTTGCCAAGAGTGGAATCTATAAAAAGGATTGGTGTAGACATATTGAAAGATCCCATCAAATATGGATACATTCCCATGCCAAAATTCTCAGTTTCCAGCTAAGAATTATCAATAATCAGGATGGTGGATCCCGACGATGCTTTCATACCAGAATTATCAAATGACATATGCTCGATCATGACTATATGATCTTCAAAAGGGAAGCAAATAACACAGAATATGGAAGACGTGATTTCCTTCATATTGTAAATCCAGTTAAGACCCAATAAAAGGTTATAGTTAAGGGGAACATTAACCACCTTGACCTTGATCAACACGGTATTCCCTCCCAGCTGTACCTAAAAAGAAGGAAGTATACCATGCGGTTGAAAATATCTTCCATCCATTGCAGTCAACATGGTCCCATATTTTAACAATGTGGGTGATCCAAGACCTTTCCAATAGACTAGAGACATCACAGAGGCCATCATGCCTTCATCAACCATTGTGCATTTTTTCATTTTATTCATACACTCCACGTGGACTAGGAAATCCACATTGTAAGGAAATCATGGATGGACCTCATGGGTTTCAAATCTAATCACTGTGGAAGGATGGGAATCAACCATCCCAAGGGAAGTCAATAAATCTTTCCTCTACAAATAAAGACTAAAGGAATTCAAGAGCTGACATCGTACAAGGAGTATGACCCAAATATCGACAATAGAATAGTTTTGGGTAGCTTGAGCATTAGGATTGTGCCCTGAGCGCTTTAGCAGTCCTCTAGGAATGCGATGTATAACTTTTGTCGATATTGAAAGGAACCTCCAGAGGTGTAATATCTTTACCCGAATTGGGTTGTGACGAGCCATATTATTTTGCACGTGTCACAACATTAGCGGTCAACATAATGTTGATAAAACCATGGCCATCTTTAGTGTTTGGAGGGTTTTGATTCCCACCAGAAGTGCTTCCGGATTCCACGTTCCTTGAAGACATATTTTGGTTATGAAGTAAAGGATCTGTTAACAAAGTTGGGCTCTGTGCAATGAACTTCTAGGCCTCATCGATAAGTGGGAACAAGTAAGTGAGATGGTCTCCCCCACAAAGCTTGTAAGGGAATTTAACCTTCCATTTAGACTTCTTTCCCCCCCAGGATCACTACCATTATTTTCATCATTAGAGTTCTCCTTCCTATTCTCACCTCTCATATTATTTCTTCCCTTCTTCTTATTCTACCTGGGTTGCTGGTTACCCTTATGGTCCGATGAATGTACCAAGAGGACATCTGTCATTTGGGTGGGATTGGATGAAGCCATAGCTTGTCCAGTAGCATGCTATTTAATAGACAAATTCTTGAGTCATCTAATTCGTAACCTGTTCTACGACTTTAGTACTTGCAAATCCAACAATGTCATCGACATGTAGCCCAGGTTTAAACTTAGGCTCTTAATTTTACCATGGAGTGATAGGGATAATCTCATACAAGGGCTCAGACTAAGCGTAAATAAAGTCTAATTGTTGAGATCAGAAAATAGCATGTTCCTAATTCATAACTCTAGACATCGAAACATCCTTTGCGATATAAGGCAATAACGACTTGAGGAACCATTCCAATAGAAACTCCAGTGGAATGTTGTAATTAATCAACCTTTTTTATCTACGCCACTCTTGAATATGATCAGAAATATGTGTGGCTTTGTCTTGCTGAAATGTTGATAAGAGTTCGGTACTGGCATCGTAATGCATTGGTAGTTGAAATTGGTTCAGAAAGGTCATGGCTAGATCATTAAATGTCCAATATGTGCCTCTAGGAAACTCTATATACCATTTCGCCACAAGTCCTGTGAAGGTGTGTTGAAATAGTCACAAGCGAATTGAGTCATGATTCAAAGAATTAAAAGAGAACCATAGGTGGAAATTGGTGACATGCTCTCTAGGTTCCTCGCCATTCTTTCCTTCAAACTTCAAAATGTTTGAAGGAAGCTTAGTGGGAACAACCAGCCACATTGGATCGTGGATCGTTGGTCAACTTCATCAAGTCAGGAAATTTCAACGTAGATAAGAAAGGGATCTTAGGTTGTGCCATCTGGTTCCATGCTCCATGAAAAGATTGATTCATATAGGGGTGATTATTGTAAATACCATGGCCTTGGATAGTCAGATAATAACATCCTACTACTTGAACCATAAAAGGATGCACGAGAATATTATAATTCAGTACACCTTGAGACTGGGGTGCTACATAACCATAAATGTAGGACTCATAAAAAGGTTTACCCCTGGATACATAAGGAGGTACATAACCTCCCAACACAACATTTCCAGTAGATGAGGGAACAACATGGAAAGAGGAAGCACTCTTCCCTAAATGATTGTGTGGGTTATTGGGAGGATGTGTCATGAGAAAGGAATTTGATGGAACAGGTAAGGTGGATGATGAAGTATAGGATGGATTATAAAATGTGCCTCAAACGTTCACATGTCTAGGGTCACCTCTGTGAAAAGGAATCTTAGTATTATGCTCATATTAGGGGTATGGAAATCCTCCCACAAACGGTGCGGAAGGTGCAATATGACCACTACCAAACCTATCATCATGGAAAGGGGTGGCAGTTCCCTTAGGCACAACACTAGGACCGACATTGGGATCAAGGATAGATGATGGGAAAGTGTCAGTAAGGTCTAAAATGCCAAATATAAAGGGACAAGTGTTAGAGGGAACATGGTGAGTCTCACCACTTGACCTTCACGAGCAATACTTTGATAAGCAACTACAAAATCTGATAGCTAGGGTTGTGGATTGTAAGAAGTACCAACCCCATCAGGATTGGTTTCAAACAGAGTCCAAATTATACTAAATGTTGCATTCTCGATTCTAGAGGGTTGATAAGGGGGTACTTCTGGGATCTCATATGTATTACTCATGATGAGACAGATGTGTGAAACACAATGTGTATAAGTTTTCCTATAATTTCTAATCCTCTTCCATGAAGGAGGAGGATATCCACAAGGAAAAATCCATGCTAATTGTCGAGATCAGTGGAGTGCTGGAACTCAATCCATGATGAATCCAAAAATTAAAAAATACTCAACCAAGTACGAACCCTAGAGAAAGCTATCACACAAATAGCACACTCTTAAGAAAATATAAGCTAGATGCAAAAAAGACGAGTGTTGAAACAGATCTGTCGACAAGGTTTCATGCTCTGTCGACACCCTTAACTTAATGATCTCCCTAAGCACTGGCCCAGACAATTCTTACCCTTCCCAGCAACACCTATGAAGCAGATGAAGTCTCACCCGAGATGTTCGAGGAAGAACTGTCAGAACCACGTTTTTACAGTAAGAAGGAGGATTTTGCACATCTACTGCCTATCTATCGCAACATTACATCAGAGATACAAACAAAATTTTACTTCCACAACTTCATATTAGATCGCATCAACATATTCATATCACAACAAGATAATTACTCAGAAATATATTGATCACTATAAGATAATTTAAAACACATAAACATCGCATCATTCAGAAAGAACCATCATAATGTGGTATTATTTCATTCACATTGCATCATTCATCACAGAAAAGAAAGAAAAGACATAAAAACACAGTAATTCCATCAACTTCTGTCTTGTCATATTGCTAATGCATCAACACAGGTTCTCAGACAAATCTCCACAATTGTGACAAAACAGAAAACAATCTTCTGCAGAGCATAGTTCAACATAAGATCATTACATTCATCCCTTCATTTATTGACCAAAATATCTAAGATATGGATACCTCAACATTACAAAACTATCTCTATTTATAGGATTACACCTTTTACAAATGGTCTAGTTTCATCAACTTCCTAACTATCTTGGACCAAAACTACAAAACTATGACCAATTTCTACAAACTTATGACCAAGCCGACTCTTTGTTGAATTTCCCGCCTTGTACATCCTCTTTCTCCTTATGTATCATCTTTATCCGTGTGCATAATCTTCAATCTTCTGCATGACCCTTGGTGCTGCACAACTTATCTTCCTCAAAATCGCATGCCAACAGCCCCCCAACACAATCTTGTGCCTCACCCTCGGGCCACGTCAACTAGAAATAGTGTAGTCATTTATTTTTATCCTAAAGTCCTCATATTTTTGTTGGAATTCTTCTACTTGATCCTTCACCTTGTCACTTATCTCCATGCATTTTGTGACCTCCCATTCAAGTGGATTTTCAACAATCTTCGCCTTCACCTGTCTTTAGCCTTCCTACACCGCTTGAAGTGTAGTAACTTCTTTCAGCGATAGCTATGCACCAATGTCCTAAAAATATTCAAGCAAAATTTTCCACCTCTGTTGATTCTCCGATGCCTTCGTGACTCACTACCGCAACTCCTTTAATTCCACCACTTTTGTGACCTGCACAACTTTTGTAACTCCCCTCAGTTGTGTGTTAATATGCTCTAATTATTTGTCCTAGACCATGCTACCCAAAAATTGTGTGGTGGCATCTGTAACCAACTTTTCCTCTTTCTCAATCTTCTCAAGATGTGTCACGACGTCCTCAATGGTACCTTTGCACTCTACATCTTTCTATAGAGGTGTGCCCGGATTTACTAGTGCCGACAAGTATTCAAGGTCGCGCTTGAAGCCTGCAATAACTTGTCCAAGTTTTTGCATTTTACCTTCTCCATCCATGTCTTCTGTAATCTCCAAAATTTCCAGACATGAAACAAAGACTTCCTTCTCCAACTGCACTCTGTCGTTCCACAGCTGTGCCTTCTCGACAACTAGTCGTTCTTTCTCCTTCTTCAAACTTTCAATCTCTTGCTTCACAGCCTCTTCTCTAGAATCATGTGACTTCAATAGGTGGTCATTGATGATCTGCTCCTAGTAGACCAACTCCCATGCTTCCAGCTTTTGTAATCGCACCAATGTGTGCATTGATAACTCATTTACATCCAATGCAATTGTTTCAAACTGTTGCAGTGAGGCATCAACATCCTCACTGTTCGTCTCCAATTCTCATGGTGGAAGTGGCACGATCCTAACCCACTTTCATGTACTGATCTCTCCTGTTCTTTGAAACAAGTTTGCCTTGTGTACTCTCTCCAATATTGCATTAATAAAATATGTGAGTTACAATTTTACCTCTATAAATCCTTTCGTCGATTGCTACCTCAGCTAATTCTTAGTTGCAGTCATTGCCATTGTGATGGCTACAATGATGCGGTTCACTTGTTCATCCGCCATTGACATTGTTCCGCTGGCCTCTCCTTGCTCTTGTATTCTCTTTGTTCTTGTCTCCTCGTATTGCCGCTCTGCTTTTGAATCTGTCCTAGTCCTGGATGATGCTTCTCGCGACTATTGATCACTTTCTTGTACCGAGTCTTTATCTACCAGGGCATCGGTTGGAGGTCCCACCTCATCATCTGCTACTTCCTTTGGACTGATCGGCTCCCTCCATGTCATAGGCCACTCCACCACTACTACATCCACCTAAACATTAGTTAGCTTATACTGTGTAGCCAAAAACTGTTTTTCTTAGTCCCTTCGCGCTTGCACATCATGTATTTCATGCGGTTCGATGGCGAATATCATGACTCGTTTGTACTTTTTCACCACTTCCTCTAACAACCACAAAACCTTGGAAGCTGCGGATTGTAGTGCATACGAATAAAACAAAAATTGTATTGTGCAATCCTGCAGTCGATCGACCTGGATGAGATACCATAGGTTTTGATACCTAGCTCCCTTATAGACTTTGGAAATATCCACATCCATACCCTGATAATCCTTAGGCTCCATCCAGGTGACCAAGGTGTTCAAATTATTAGCCAACTATAGGTGAATGGTCGCTTCCCCTCTTGGACCACCATTGCGTCTTCAGTCAACTGGTTCAGTATAAATAAGGACCAGTTCATTTGTATGCCTACGGCGCACAGGTCGACACATGTGATGACTCCTGAAGTACATTGATTTGGTTGGTTTTTCTGCACCACCTTAATGGCTAGAATCTTTGTTGTGACATGAACAACTAATATTTGATTGTATCCATGACATATGCCCTCTTGTCACGATCATATCCATACTTCTTTTTCAACTTTACATCCAACCTCTTGTCATTATATTTGCTACAGAAGTACCTGGGATCTATGATATTAGTTCAAAAGTAACTGGAACCGACCGTTCCAACCACAAATATAACCCATGAAAACATGCTAACAACTTCTTGGCATGCGCGTTGGCTTCCACCAACCTACAAAAATGTGGCATATGAATGAAGCCTAAAATCCCCAACTTATCTAATCCCAACGCCCACTATTGTGGGGTGTGCACTGTTGGTTCATTCTCCTGCCTATTCCTCTTATGGAATGGATCTATTGTGCACTCTACAAATTCCAGCACATCATGGTCCTCATATTTCATCCGCGTTAAACATGACACAATGTTGAAAGTGAACTTCATTCCCATCGAAAACACAGACATATTTATCAGGTACCTCTGGTTCTTTGTCATCTTCCATGGATTTGCACAAGGCTTGCATGGTGGAACAAATCCAGGAATGTTTGCAATGATCCCCCCCATTCTTGTTGTGGATCCCTCTGTTGCGGCTTCTTCTTCCACTCTAGCCAAACTTCTTGTGCTTATTTTCTTTTACATCAGTAACTTGGGGTGACTAGCCCCTCTCTTCTTCCTCATGATTGGTGATGAACCCATCGACATACTGGCCACCTCTTCGTCAATTGGTACACCAATGATTGGTGACCCCCGAACACTCCCACTTGAAATTTCTTATGTATTTTCCCTCTCCATAACTCCTAGTTGCGTAACAAATTTATTCGATCGCTCACTGCGCTCTTCAATCTCACTCAAATATTTAACTCAATCTTACTCGACTCTAATCTTCAACCTCAACTTTGCAACTCAATAATCACAATGGTAGCTCCAAGTTTCACCCCACCAATTATTATAACGTGGGATCCATCATGCGAAATATTTTCTAATCGTTAAGAGCAAATCCTCTGTTGTCATTCGAATTTGTCATCGATCCTTCCAACCTAACCATTGGATCTACAATTAATGCATGTCTCATCCAACAACATCGTCAGTTAACTGGTTTAATTTCTACATTTAATACCCTATTTGACTCTATCATGTCTCAACAACGTCGCCACATTACTTCCTAACTGCGATCTCAACACTTCTTCTTACACTGCCACTTGGTTCCAGTGCACCAGCCTCTTTATTACCACCTCATGCAAAAAACTAATCTTTTTTCTTTTTTAACTGTGCAATGCCTCAAGCATCACATTGCACTGGGCCCTCTCTGTAGGGCTTGATCCAACTTCCATTCACTAACTTAGGAAACACCGTGCCAGTTAGCTATTGCAACTATACTACACATCCCCCGGTAATGAAATTAATTATATAAGGATCCAACCAATGCATTTTCAACTTGCCTGGATGTTTCACAAAATCAACTGTCATATAGCATCACCAACTCACCTTGTTGAAAGTGCTTATTCTTTATGTGTCGATCATGCCAGTATTTATGTCGATCCTTCTCAATGCATTGATGAAATTATATAACAAACCGATCTTCTCCTAACTACGCCAACTGAGCTAGGAGTTCTTCCAATGTTCTGTCATCGTCCATCCCAGTCGTTGCTGCGATGCACAAACTTGGAACAATATATACCATTGGAATCACTGCCAGCCATTCATATCCTAAGACTCATAAGAGGAAATGGTTGATGACTACTATGGCGTGCAGCTATTCAGGATTGGAATGGTTGATGACTACTATGAGCAAATAGTTTAGTTTTTAGCGACAGGAATGGCACCAGAGGGATTCACTAGTTTCCTCTTCTCAATCATTCCAATCCTGAATATTTTCACTTAGCCATTCCTTCTTATTATCATAAGACTCTTTACCAAGTCCAGTAGACACCTCATAGAGATCTTGTCTATTGAGATATGCAATCATCTTCAATTTCCATTCTGAATAGCTTGTGAATAGGGTGAGAAGAGGAACTGATGAATCCATTTGAAGTTGTACCTACAAAAACACAAAAGGGGCATTGTAAGGTCAGGCAACCTTCACTTTTCAAGATTTCAACACAACCAACTTAGTTAATCAAAGAGAACTTGATCACCAATTCCTTTTCTTAGGATTTTTGTGGTAAAGTTGTAGCTTCCGGTGTAGAGCTAGAAGGAGCAATTTTGCTCAAAAAAAAAAATGATCCAACATGAGATATGTAGAAAGGATAAGTTCCTTGTCCTACTGAGGCTTTGATACCATATAAAACTCAGCACATAGATCTATGGATCAACACACAACTCACAAAATAGATTAGACAATTTTACTCAGAATTGAAGAGTGAAACAGTACAAAAATGGCTTACAACTGTGTAATGCTTTCATTAATCAAAAGCAATTGGATAATTAATTACAATGTAATACAATGGTATTAATAACCAGTCAATTTGAATGCATGAGAGAGGAATTCAAATTGATTGAATCTACCTAACTACATTTATAATTGGACATGTCTAAATCGTTATCGGAGCTCAACTAGTTAGCCCCGGTTTCCTCAATGAGTGCACCAGTCAGTTAGAATCAGTTAACTAGCCTAAATGAATGTGGTAGGTGAGGAATTGTGCCTTCTCACATGAAATCAAACAATGATTGGCGCTAAGTCAATGTAACTGGATGTAACTGACTCCTAACTAGGCTTAACTATTCACTAATTGAACTCAATTGAAGGAGGTTGGTTTCGGCACTCCCAATGGCTCCTAAATTGTAGGGATTGTTCTAGGAGGCTCCTAAACTGATGCATGCAAGTGTAGTCAGTGGAATTTATCCTCAAATAGTGTTCCCCACACTCTAGTAACTGGTACATGTCGCCCAATTAGGCCATATGGACCCAATGATGCTAATGACTAAATATAGACTAGAAGACTCCTAATTTAGACATGATTGACCAAATTGGATAAGGGAAGATTATAATCCTAACACCCCCCATGAATGATAAATTGGAAAATTTATGGGACCTGGTAACTAAGACCATAGGTCACCCATTACAGCTAAAGCAAAGTAACTTCTTAATACAAGGAACCGGGAAAAAACCACATGGGAAAAAATCCCTCCTCAATCTACGCAGGTAGTATCAAGATCAATCTAGTTCTTCTGTGCAATAGGTATCCTGGGGCCTGGCATGTGAAATTATCCATCATTATTTCTGAAGGAATATTCCTCTTTGGAAGAAGAATAATATGCTCAACTAAATCAGAAATATAGACAACTCCTAGATGAAAACTGGACCCATGTAGAGCAACTGAAATCAACTGATAAGAGAGAAAAGGTGCTTGATCATTCAAACCATGTGAAGAACACTCAATAAACTGATATGTTGCAGCCTTGAACAACAAACCATGAGTGGTAAAATCATCCCCAAGTGTTAGGATCAAGTGTCCAGGTGGATGCAGGATGTCTTCCTCTTTACTAGTTTTGTGAGGAGATGAGCATGTGACCAAAGGTAGAAAATCCTTGGGACTGTGGAGAGTGAATGCTTGACATACATAATATGATATAGCTTTATAAATAACTAATTATTCACAAAATAAAATATCAGAAACCTCATAAGAGGAAACTAACACCAAATCCCCAGCAGCAAATTTGAAGAAGACTTGCAGTACTTGATTTTTCACACCGAGATTGGTGAGAGCAGCTACAAGCATGACTGAAAGCTCTTGGAATCTAAAATTTGAAAGAAATAATATCAGATAATATCCAAATGATATCATATCATATCCAAATAATTTCATATCATATCCAAAAGTGTGGAATGAAATCAAATCCCCGGTAACAATTTTGAAGGAGACTTACGGTACTTGTTTCTTCACACCAAAATTGATGAGAGTAGCTACAAGCAACACTGAAAGCTCATGAACCTGAAATATTGAACCAAGTAATATCAGATAAGGTCCAAATAAGATCATATCAGATCCAATAAAGTTCATATCATATCCAAAAGTATGGCCCACCAAGACGATAGATCCACCGTTTTCTCCTTTTTCAAAATTCTGAATATTGGTACATGCAATCCCGTAGGAATTTGCCGGACAATCTAGCTCAAGGAGAGCGAATGGATAACTCCTAAAATCTGATATTTTTTCCAAAATATCTAAGGTATTACTTATCTTCACACTAGCTGCAACATTAGAGGGAGAAAAATCAAATTCCTCTTCACTTTCGGAAGCAATCATTGGCAAATTTTGAATAGAAGTTAATGGAGAATCACTAGAAAATGTTTGCATAGAAGTGAAGAAATGATTTTCTTCAATATCAGATATTCAAATTTATTATTCTATATCATCCATATGAGAATATGAGATATCATATATTTCATAAACTTCCGCAGCATCAGGAGAAGGAGTGGCTGCAAGGAGACTTTCTTCAATTCAAATTGACTGTGTAGAAGATTCTGGTAGTTCTTCATCTTGAACAACTTCAACAGAGAGATTAGAGGCCAATACTTTTGGATAAAGAACTCTTGTGGTGCTCGGTGTGCTCTCCAAAGTGCTATTATGATCCTCACTATGCTTGCCAAAGGTTTTGTCCAATTTTGTCCAGAGATCCTTTGGGTATTCAACAGATTTGAGGTAGCGCAAGCTAGGAGAAAGGGACAAGCCTATTGCTCCAAAGGATGCATCACCATCATTTAGCCAGTAATTCTCATTATCATAAGACTCTTTACAAAATCCAATAGACACCTCATAGAGATCTTGTCTCTTGAAAGATGCAATCATCTTCAACTTCCATTCTGAATAGCTTGTGAATGGGGTGAGAAGATGAACTGATGAATTCATTCGAAGTTGCACCTGAAAAAACACAAAAGGGGAACCGTAAGTTCAGATAGCCTACACTTTTTATTTTTTCATTACACCCGGCTTAAGTAATCAAGAAAGCTTGATCAACCGTTTCCTTTGCTTAGGATTTCTGTGGTAAACTTGTCGCTTATGGTGCAGTGCTGGAAGGAGCAATTTTGCTCAAAAAAAAATTGATCCAGCATGAGATCCGTAGAAATAAGAAGTGCCTTGTCTTGCTGAGGCTCTGATACCATATAAAATTGAGCACGTAGATCTATGGATAAACACACAACTCACAAAATAGATCAGACAATTTTACTCAGAATTTAAGAATGAAGTAGTGGAAAAATGGTTAGCAACTGTGTAATGCTTTCATTAATCAAAAGTAATTGGATAATTAATTACAACATAATACAATGGTATTAATAACTATTCAATTTGAATGCATTAGAGAGGAATTCGAATTGATTGACTCTATCTAACTGTATCGATAACTGGACATGTCTAAATCATTATCAGAGCTCAACTAGTTAGCCCCAATTGCCTCAATCAGTGCACCAGTCAATTAGAATCAGTTAACTAGCCTAACTGAATGTGGTAGGTGAGGAATTGTGCCTTACCACATGAAATCAATCAATTACTGGCTCTAACTGAATGTAACTGACTCTTAAATAGGCTTAAATAGTCACTTACTAAACTCAACTGAAGGAGGTTGGTTCTGACACTCCTAGTGGCCCCTAAACTATAGGTATTGGTCTAGGAGGCTCCTAAAGTGATGCATGCAAGTGTAGTCAGTGGAAGTTAGCCTCAACTAGTGTTCCCCACACTCTAGTAACTCGTACATGTGGCCCAATTAGGCCATGTAGAACCAATGATGATAGTGACTAAATATAGACTGAAAGACTCCTAATTTAAACATTATTGAACAAATTGGATAAGGGAGGATTATAATCCTAACATAGTCAGATAGAAATCTTGTTGTAGTTGCAACAGTGCAATATTCCACTAGTGTGGCTTCCTCCCACCTTGCCAAATAATCTATTTTTGTGATGATATACCACGTCCCGGTTCTTTTTCCTAGTGGGATGATTTGTCCCACAAATTTCACTGCCCATTTATCAAATGGTTGGAGCGTCACCTGAGGTACTAATGACATCTCATCCCTATGTGAATATTTCCATCTTATTTGACAAACATCACAAGTCCTCGCATAGTATGTTGCATCACCATTGAGAGTTTGCCACCATATCCCTGCGTAGAGTACCTTCCTGGCAATTGCGCGATCTCCATAGTGTCCCCATGCGACTCCTGCATGTGCTTCTGCCAATACCCTTTCTTGCTCATATGGTAGGACACATCGACATAATATCTAATCAGGTCCCATCTCATTCAACTCTCTAGAAATCAACTAAAAATTCGTGGCCCGAACAACCAAATTCTTCTTTTGATTTGTAGCGAATCCCTCTGGTGCCATTCCTATTGCTAAAAAATGAAATATTTTCTCATACTAGTCATCAACTATTCCAATCTTGAATAGCTGCACATGGAGTAGTCCATCCTCGATGTTCGTCGGTTCTTCACTTGTCTCAATTCGCGACAAATGGTCAGGTCCTGCAATCAAGCGACTTGACTTCACAATGACCTTGAAATCAAACTCTTGGAAGAGGAGTAGCCAATGACATATCTTCCCCCCCAACATAGGATTATTCACTTGGTATTTCAACATAGAGTGATGAGTAAACATCTTGAAATGGATTCCCAACATATAGTATCAGAACTTGTGCAATGCATAGAGGAGCACCAACCGTTCTCTCTCTACTGTGGTATAATTATTCTTCATAGATGACAGCTTTCGACTGGAAAAATAACTCGAATGATCAATATCTCCTATGCCTGGTTGCACTAATACTACACCCAACGTGATTGATGATGCATCGACATGAACATGGAAGTCCTTCATCCAGTCCTGAAAAACCAATATTGGTGTTGTCTCCATATTCGTCTTTAAGCTGTCAAAACTTCCATGACACTTGTGACCCCATTTGAACTGTGCATTCTTCTTCAGCAACTTCTCCATAGGTGTTGTGATTGCATCATATCCTCTAATGAACTTGTGATAGTGTCTAGTATGGCCTAATGCTGCTCTAAGCTGCTTCACATTCATGGGTGGCAGCAAGTTAACAATGAGTGCAATCTTAGCTAGATCGATCAGCACTCCTTCCTTACATACAATGTTCCCTAACAACATCCCAAATGGCGCACAAAATATGAATTTCTTTGAATTTAGTGCAATCTAATGTTGTCAACACCGCTCTAACATTAGTCACATATTTTCAAGATGATCCTTTACTAACCCATACACCATCCAATCATCCATGTATACCATAAAAAATTTCTATATAAAATCCTTAAACACAACAACTACAATCTTGGAGAATATCGTGGGCACATTCTTGAGGCCAAACAACATCAACATGTATTGAAAGCATCCCCACTTAGTCACAAAGGTTTTCTTATGTCAATCCTCTTTCACAACCTTTATCCGATGATAGTCGTAAAATCCATCCATGAATGAATATATCTCTTGACCATCTACTCCTTCCAACACTTCATCAGTGAGCGACGTCGGGAACAGATCATGAAAGCATGTGTCATTCAGTTTTCTGAGATCAACATAGATCCAAACCTCACCTATCCTCTTATCTTGCAAAACCATAGGACTGATCCACTATGATTCTTCAATTGGTTCTATGATTCCAACGTCTAGCATTCTGTCAAGCTTGAACTTTACTCTCTTATTGTATCATGGAGGGAGGTGGTCCTCCAGGGGGTGGGCCTTTAGGGGGTGGCCCTCTAGGTGGTGGT
Source organism: Pseudotsuga menziesii (assembly GCA_001517045.1). Classification (NCBI taxonomy): domain Eukaryota; kingdom Viridiplantae; phylum Streptophyta; class Pinopsida; order Pinales; family Pinaceae; genus Pseudotsuga; species Pseudotsuga menziesii. The sequence continues at coordinate 202,859 of LPNX011042183.1, read as the reverse complement.
CCTCCAGGTTGTGGTGGTCCTCCAAATGGTGGTCCTCTAGGTGGTGGTCCTCCAAGTGGTGGGCCTCCAAATGGTGGGCCTCTAGGTGGTGGGCCTCTAGGTGGTGCTCCAAGTGGTCTTCCAGGTCCTCTAGGTCCTCTAGGTGGTCCTTCCGATGGACCTCCAAAATATCCAATAGTGTTTACAAAAGGTCCTCCATAGGATGGGACATTAGACCAATTAGGTTTCCCCAAAGGGACATAAGCATTCCCGGGGTAAGGAATTCTAGGATAAACAACCCCCGACAGTGTTGGTTGATAAGCTTGATGAACCATAGGTGGTTTATTTCTAGGGTAAGTATAACCCAAAGAAATTATACTAACAACAGGATGAACCCATGAAGGTCCTCCCTGGACAGAAGAGGGTACAACAGTGTTGGTATTAGGAGGAGTATTTACTGCTGGAGGTTTTGCTGGTAGGTTTTCCCCATACTAGACACGGTTCCTCTTGTAGGTAAAACAACATGGGCCAGGGGATTCCCCCAAGGCATAGAAAATATCGGGTGAGTGGAAACTAATGGGGAATTTTGATTAGGTAGAGAGGAGGTAGAGGGTTGACCTGGATCTTGAGTAACCATATTTTGGGCCAGTGACCTTGAGTAGGAGCTACTTGGGATGACGAAAGGGAATGATATCCGAGTGGGGTTGTTTCTAAACAGGAGGGGAGGGGATAAAGACTTATCTTATTTAAATTGTTTCCTATATTATGCAAAAATTCAATGTATTGGTGGAGGGGCCTGAATAATTCTCGATTCGAAGGGGCCTCTCGAATGGGAGTAACATAGGAAGGTCTAGTAGTCCCATGTTTAGAAATGGATTTCTCTAGAGATGTCTCCCAAAAAGGATCATTTGAACCAAAATCTATTGCTACAGTATCATCTGATGGGTGATTGAAAACCTAATTCGATGAACCAGGTTGGCCTTCCATTGAAAATTGAAAGGCCGTATCTTTAGTGGAAGGTTGTTGAACTAATAAGGGATTATCATAAGAAGAAAATTCCTCCCTAGTTTTAGTAACTAGAACACCTTCTACATGAGAATCAACAGAAGCTGGTTGGTCCATGGTTTCACCTTTGTTTCCTTCCATAAAAGGATGAGAGTCAAGTGGTAAACCCTGCAACCAATGAGAACATATCACAGGAAGGTCAACCAGGGTGCTAGCTTAGGATTTCTACTCTAGAAATCTAAAAAAAGAAGAGATCACACACAAACAAACTTATGTAAGCTAAGGCCACAAGAAAACTTAAATGATAGGATGGGATTGTGATAGTTGATTCCTCACTAGCATTGTCAAGTTGTTATAACTCATGATATACCACAGGGTCCGACAGTAAAATGAGACAAGAAGGATTGGGACCATACCCTTGCCTGAATACCGAAGTACTTGGACGACACGTGCGTAGTAGATCCCTAATTGCTTTTCTCAGTGTATTGCTCCAACAAGACGGTCAAAAGGATTTTCTCAATTGGTTAGGATATCCTAGAGGGGTATCCTGATATACTCAAGGTACATGGGAGCTCAAATCCATATTAGTGTTGTCTAATGCACAACTGTACGAAAGGGGCATTCCGAGATACAATTGAGTACGTGAAGTACCTTTTGATATATCTCAAGGGTACGTGAAAGGTCGTTCGATATACCAGTGGTATGTGGAGGAACCACATAGTCTTTGGGATGTAGTGCAGGCAATAAATAGCAGCTCCTATGTTTTAAGATGTCGAAACACGTCTCTATCCTATCACTCAAATTACTAATAATTTTTTCCTTAGCTACCATTAATTTTATCTTGATGGTTAGTGAATGTCTGTGGAATGTATATCAAGATGCACAATTAAGATCTATATGCAATGCAATTTTTCTCTTCAAGGAAATCTAGCTAGAGTAGGGGAGAAACCTTTCTTTCTTTTAAAACAAAGATTCCATGCTACTTTCAACAATCTAAACTTCAATATCTATAAGAATTTATCAAACACACAATATTTTCACCATTAAGACTACAAAATCTCAGAAAGGGGAAAGGAATAAGAGCTTCTAATGTCCAAAAATTCTATTCTCTCTCAATCAAACTGAAAAATATTTATTTTCCTAATCACTCATGCAAACCAAGAGTAATGGAAGAAAAACAGGTTAACTAACTTCTTTTGTCTTTTTAATATGATTTGAAAAAGAAATAAAACTAAGCAACTAAAATGGACTAATTGTAGAGAAGCTACAGATCTTCTTTTCTCACAAGTATTCAATTAATTTCTAATATTGAACCAAATGAACCATGCACCCAAAACTTGTAATTCACACACAATTTCCTTAATTATGAATTCCCTATTGATCAAAAACTCTAAATATGAAATCAACAGGTGAGATCAGGCTGTCAAACTTTCAAATCCAACAAGAAAACAATAAGCAAATTACACAACAAAACTCGGAGAAACATACAAATATGAAAATACACATTGTAAGGTAGTGATAAACCTACCTCGACGCACTATGTAAGGCTGCACTCGAGTGCCAACAATAGGTCGGTGCACAATGTCCACTAATTAAAGGTGCCAATGATGCTCTGTGCTATATGGAAGAATGTGCTAACGGCGCTTACTTTCAGTATGCAATAGGTGCTAGAGAGGGATGGCACTCTGTAAACTTTGTCCAGGTGCACCAGTGGATCTACAAATGGAAAAATGCCAATCACCTGCAAAAGAAACCAAAAGTGGACTAAGCTGGACTGATAAAGAAGAAATGCAATCTTCAACAGAGGAAATTGACAGAAAAATAAGGTGGATCACTCACCTTACCAACTGAAATGAGCTGAGAAAAGAGAATGATAAGTTTACAAGAGTGTTACCAAAGATCTTAGATCTAACTGGATCTGCTCCGGATTTGACAGATCTATCCCAGATTTGACTGGATCAAGCTATCCCCAATATGGTCACCAATTTTGTTTATAGGAATTCTTCAACCAGTGTGGACACTACTTATTCCTATAGCCTACATGGTACAAGTCTTGAACAAAAAACCATAGTAGTATATCATTTCCCTAGATGCTTAATATACTTGAATGAAACAACTCGTTTATCTCAAATCTAAATGTTATGGTATTCATTTCACTTCTCTTCATGCGATCTATGGTACCAACAAAGAATCATTAGAAACAAGACAACAAGACAAGAGCAACAATATATATTAACAATCCACATTAGTGATCAAGGAATCTAATAATAATTGATAGACGTTATCACAAATCAAATATGGGAAAGGGGAGAACTTTTGTATTAATCAAATGAAAGAGAAAGCTACAACCAAATACTTGATGTCAATAGATTTGTCTCCACAAGGTATTTGACGTGCTTATACAACTCTTCACTCACAAAGCTCTTTTCTCCACATACTTACTCAACTTTTCCTCAATACCAGACTTCAATCCAACAGCATAAGGATGCCCTTCTTTATATCCCTTCACATGGTCCATGAAGCCTTCTTTTATAGGCTAAGGGAGGGTCATATGAGATGAGATATTTTGGGAAGAGGATAGGGTATGTTCCCTATGGGTGAGGAGGCCTAGTTCCAGCTCTCCCTAACTGATAGGAACTTCCTCCATGAGAGATTTTGCTTGGAAGCTTCTCAAAACTTCCTTTTTTCCCTTTTTAAGTCTGTCAATGCTTCTTGTAGAGAGGGTAAATGCGTTGACACTTTCTGTGAGAAGGGTAAAGGTGTTGGTGGCGCTAATGTAAATGAACAATAGGAGTTGGTATTCTGTCATAGGGAAGAAAGTACTCTAGCTTACTCAAGAGTGGAAAAAATATACCCAAAAGAATCCTTGGCCAAGTGCTTCGAAGGGTGCTTAGGCATCACTGGATATTTCATGTGCAATAGAAGGATCGTCTTAAATGTTGATCTTGATGGAATTGATCCTCTAATTCCAAAAGGAAGGATTGTCCAAAATGTTGATGTTGGGATTGATCATCCTTAGACTTGATCTCGTAATTCTGGAAAGAAGGATCGTCATAAATGTTGATCTTGATGGACTTGATCTTGTAATTTTGAAAGGAAGGATTGTCCAAGATGTTGATGTTGGGATTGATCATCCTTAGACTTGATCCCGTAATTTCAAAAGGAAGGATCATATTAAATGTTTATATTGATGGGATTGATCCCATAATTCCGAAAGGAAGGATCGTCCAAGATGTAGATGTTGGGATTAATCATCCTTAGACTTGATCCCGTAATTCCGAAATGAAGGATCGTCTTAAATGTTGATGTGGAAGGACTAATAATCCTTAGAATTGATCTTGTAATTCTGAGAGGAAGGATCGTCTTAAATGTTGATGTGGAAGTACTAATCATCCTTAGAATTGATCCCATAATTCCGAACGGAAGGATTGTCTTAATTGTTGATGTGGAAGGAATAATCATCCTTAGACTTGATCTCGTAATTCTGAAAGGAAGGATCGTCTTAAATGTTGATGTGGAAGGACTAATCATCCTTAGCCTTTGATCCCGTAATTGCAAAAGGAAGGATCGTCTTAAATGTTGATGTGGAAGGACTAATCGTGCTTAGACTTGATCCTGTAATTCCAAAAGGAAGGGTCATCTGAAATGTTCATGTGGAAGGACTAATCATCCTTAGAATTGATCCCTTAATTCTGAAATGAAGGATCATCCAGAATGTTAGTAGTGGACTTGATCCTATAATTACAAAAGGAAGGATCATCCAAGATGTCAGTGGTGGACTTGATCTCGTAATTCTGAAAGGAAGGATGGTCCTGTGTATGTATGTGTTAGCTATGAATAGTATTGGTAGCTTTGCAAATACTTGATTCCGCAATTCTGAAAGGAAGTACTGTCTGAGTACCACATATGTGTTGTCCATGATCTTGTAATTTCGAAAGGAAGGATCATGTTGGTTGTTATACCATAGATGATGTTACTCCAGCCTTGAGTTGTTGATGATGATGTCACATGTTGTTTTTGTGTTGGGCAATAGGGCAGACCCAGGTTTAATCCTTTAATGTCGCACCAACAAAAGACCCACAGTGTTGGCCCTTTCAGCAACAACCTGCGCGCAGGTTGCAGTCTCACCCGAAACAGCTATGGGGTGCCGCAGAATCAGGTTTCTGCAAGCAGAGAGGGGGATTACTGTACCTTATCCTTTTAATAACCTTGTTAACCACTACTTGTAAAGCTTTACCATTCATTCAAATATAACTTCGTAGATAAATAAATAGCCGTGACTTGCTCAACCCACTACAGGGAATTCACAGCGAAGCTAAATATTAGCAGCGATCTAACTTATCAGATGTATACAGTTATTAATGCATAAAAGACAACAGAAACAGAAACAGCACAAGAAACCACAACACCAGATATAACGTGGTTCACCCCCAGTGTAGGGGTTACGTCCACAAACTGTGTTTTATTCAACTTTCTACAAAACCACAGTTTGATCTACGCACTCAGCTGTAGATCCCTTCAGTCCTTAAAAATCCGCGCACACAGCAGCAGGCCCCTGCGCACACAGTTGCAGGTCTTTCCTCAATCTTCTTTACAAAACCCTCTGTGCACACAGCTGCAGAGGTCTTCCATGCACACAGCTGGGACTTAACCTTTTCTTACAAAATCCACCTTAGCTTCACCTTAAGCTTTCTTACATCATAAAACCTAACCTATCTTCTTTACACAAGCACTTATTTATACTATGCATTTTTACAAAACCCTGGTCTTAAACCATGGGTACCCAAAACCCTAAACCCTGAATTTCAACCAAGGGTTTATTACAAAAAAGGAGTTTTAACTTCCCCCAACACCCCTAAGACTGTTTTGACCCGTAACTCTGCTTACAAACTCTCTGATTAACCGCGGAGTTACCCAAACATGGAGTCTGTGTCCCAACAGGCCCCTAAGACTCACTAGTGGCCCGTCCCGTGACACTCTTCAGTTTCTCTGGTGATAGAATTCCGCTGACGGAGCATAGTGTACTGCTTGCTGAAGCTCTCCATGCTGCGGCCGGCTGCCTACTTCTGTCCTTTGTAGAAGTTTTGTTGATGAAAGCCGTCGCGATCCACCTGCAACACCATCCTTTACTCCAATTGCTGATGCCTGACCATCCACAACTTTGGGGTCCCCTGGGATTGCGTGTCCCACTGCAGAAGGAATATAGCTGCCATGGTTCTGCTACGCCGAAAGATTGCATGGTGGGATTCCCCAAAGTCTTTCTGCGAGGCCTCATGCCCTTTGTTGCTCTACGTTAGAGCAAACTCCTGTCCGTCTTTGCAAATTTAGAGAAAACTCCTGCCTGTCAATGTACTTAGACAAGTAGGGTTGTACTGGCGGAGTACTCAGAAGGTGCTGCAAACCTCTGTCCCTTACTTCTCGTACTAACTCCTGAAATTTACAATCGTTCGACATGGTTCGGGCTGAATATCTCATAGATTTACTTAAGACAAAAGACACAGGTCGAGATGGCTTCTTATAGAATCCCGACGCAGAATTTGTCATCATGGTGTAGTAATGACGCGAAATCTGATGAAGTTCTAGAAATCTTCTCCGCACAGCGCCGGATTTTCCCAAAATCTCATTATGACAAGTAATGAGAGCAGCTCTCGTGCCAGCGCCGCCGAATGCAGTATGTCCCATCCATCACATTTTGGGCTGTGACACACCTTGACAACCTTCGACTTCGACACAGTCTGACCCTGCAACCTACGACCAACCTGTAGCTTCGCATCCCTCAGACAAAACAGACTACGAGAATCCATAATGCTACGAGCATCTTCGCTTATTTGCTGGGTGCTACCTCCTATTCTGAGTATCTGGCCTGTCCGTGTACTTTTTTAAGCGGCTCCCATTTATCATAGAGGGAAAGAGTTCACCATTTAACTTAGCTAGCTGGACTGCGCCCCCATCAGTAACTTTCTGTACTACATACGGTCCTTTCCAATGTGTCTTAAACTTTCCCGGGAACCTCATGAATTTGCTGTCATAAAGGAGCACAAGATCACCCTGCTGAAAATGTTTCTTCTTGATGTGTCTGTCATGCCATGCTTTTTCTCGAGCTTTCTGCACCTGTTGTTGGAAGCCTGCAACAAATCTATCCTCTTCCAGTTCTAATATCTGTTTTAGTCTCTCTGTGATTATGGCTGGGTCATCCATGTCGGTGAAAGCAGATATCCGGAGGCTGGGAACAATGTATTCCATGGGCATGACAGCTTCTTTCCCATAAACTAGTCGAAAGGGTGTATGGCCTGTCAACTTTTTGCAAGTAGTTCTGTAAGCCCATAGCACTGCTGGAATTCGAAGATCCCAATCATTCCTGTTAGCGTTACAAACCTTTGTCAAGGCATGCTCAAGGATTTTGTTAAAAGCTTCGACAGTCCCGTTTGCTTGTGGGTGATATGCAGTACTCTTTTGGTGATACACCTAAAATTCTTCAGTCAATACTTCGATAGTCTTGTTCAGGAAATGTGACCCCTGATCACTCATAAGAACTTTGGGACACCCAAATCTGGATAAAATGTTGTCGAAGATGAACTTCACAGCAGTAGCAGCGCTACAGGTCTTGACTGGCTGAGCTTCGGCCCAACGGGTAAGATAATCAGTTGCTGTAATGATGTATCTGGCTCCTAATTTTTTCGCAGGGGGGTTGATAGGACCAACAAAGTCAATGGCCCATTTGTCGAAGGCCTGTAATGTTACTTGTGGAGCTAGGGGCATTTCATCCCTCCTAGATGGTTTACCTGTCCTCTGACAGATGTCGCAACTGTGGCAATATTCTCTTGCATCTTTGTGAAGTGTGGGCCACCATAAGCCGTCTGTCAAAATATTCTACGCTATGGCTTTGCCTGCATAGTGACCTCCTGCTGCACCAGAGTGTGCTTCAGCCAATATTAGAGGTTTTTCGTGTTCCAAAACACATCTGCGCAGTATCTCATCTGGTCCCATTTTATACAGCTGTCCTGCTATTAAAGTGAAGTCCGCGGGTCGAACCACCAACTGCTTCTTCTACTGTGTGGTCATCTCTAGAGGGGGAAGACCTGTGGACAAATACTGAACAATATCCTGGAAATATTCATCAACTATCTGGATAGCAAATAATTGTGCATCGGGGAGGCCTTCGTCCAAATTGGTAGGTTCTTCGCCTGACTTGAGCCTCGACAAGTGGTCAGGTCCTAGGTTAAGTCTTCCAGGCTTAACAATGATCTCAAAATCATATTCTTGAAATAGAATTAACCATCTGCATATTCTTCCACCTAGCACAGGTTTGTTAACCAAGTACTTCAAAGCAGAGTGGTCAGTAAACATCTTAAAATGAGAACCTAGCAGATAATGTCGAAATTTTTGTAATGCATATACCATAGCAAGACCTTCGCGCTCTGTCGTAGTATAATTTTTCTCTGCTATTGACAACTTTCTGCTGGAAAAGGAGATAGGGTGATCGATATTACCTTCGCCTGGCTAAGCGAGCACAGTACCTAAAGCAATAGAAGATGCATCAACATGCACATGAAACTCCTTGTTCCAGTCAGGGAATACTAGGATAGGGGCAGTGACCATTTTTTATTTCAGAGTGTCGAGGCTTGCTTGGCATTCTGGTGTCCATTCGAACTTAATATCTTTCTTTAGCTGCCTTTCCATTGGGGCGGTAATCTTGGCATATCCTTGGATAAATTTCCTGTAGTAACCGGTGTGACCAAGCGTTGTACAAAGTTGTTTGACAGACTTCGGGGGTGGCAGGTTCACAATAATAGCGATCTTCGCAGGGTCCATCATCAATCCCTGCTTACATACCACATGACCAAGTAGAATGCCAAAGGGTGCACAGAAAATACACTTTTTAAGTTCAAGGAGATTTGGTGCTGTCTGCATTTATCCAACATAAGTCTCAAACTAGTTATATGGTCTTTTACTAGGCCAAAAATAGTCCAATCATCAAAGTAAACTTCTAAGAATTTATGGATGTATTCTTTAAACGCGGAGATGACTACTCGAGAAAATATGGCAGGTGCATTCTTCAACCCAAAGGGCATGACAGTATACTGGAAGGATCCCATTTCGGTAGCAAAAGTTGTCTTATGTTGGTCCTCTGGAGTAATTCGGATCTGATGGTAGCCAGAAAAACCATCGGTAAAAGAGTATACTTCTTGACCTTCGACATTGTCGAGCACTTCATCTGTAAAGGGAGTGGGAAAAGGGTCATGCAGACAGGCATCATTGAGTTTCCTTAGATCGACACAGATTCGGATTTCACCCTTAGTCTTCTTTTCCTGGACGACCATAGGGCTGACCCACTCAGATTCTTCAATAGGTTCAATTATTCCTGCAGCAAGCATCTTATCCAACTCTAGCTTAACCTTTTCCTTATATTTCGGATTCAATCTATAAGGGCGCTGCTTCACAGGCTTCGCATCAGGCTTCAGGGGGATCTTCATTACACCGATATCTCCCAGGATACCTTTCATTTCCGAGAACTTTGTCGGGAAAAGATCTTGGTATTTGTGGAGAAGTTGAGTTACCTTGCTTACCATCTCGTCATCCCAATAGTCGCCAATGGTAGCAAACTTAGGTTGTGCATCGGATCCAATGTTAACTATGCGCGTCTTCAAGGGCTGCGTCACTTCGGGAACTTCGACTGCCAGTCCATGCACGTCGCAGTATCCTTCTGACTCAGGGATATCAAGACAGCGCGGGTCCTCCTCCTCATCAACTGTGAAGTTATAACATTCGACTGCGAGGGCTTCTTGTGTGGCCCAATCAGGGCAATTTTCTGTCACTTCTTGTTCATTAAAAAACTTAGTATGGTTGATACTGATAGTTGCGTCTAGGGATGGACTGACATCATTAGTAGAGAAAGTATTGATAAAGCTATGAACAAGACAGTCCCAAATTACAGTATCTTGGCGAAGTTCAGCCTCCATGTACCAGTTCTTCGCTAGTGGTCCCAGCGTGTGCACAAATCTATGTACCCACTCATCCTGAGGTACATACTTCCATGCCTCATAGCATTTTCTTAAGTGGTCCTATGGGGAAGTTTTTCCATCAAACTTGCTTCGTGCCTTTGCCAACTGGTCAGAGAACCTCAAGCGAAGGAGCTTCTGACATGCTTCCCAGGTAGGGATCTGCTTCTTATGGCTCGTCCACCATCTGACTGCTGTGGCTCTGAATGCTGACTCCAGGGCCTCCATTTTCTGTAGGTCAGGTATCTGATCCGAGAATTGGACAATAAACGGTTCAGGATCTGTCGAACCATCATACACAGGTATAGTTCTGGGTTGTGAGTTGACCCATCTGAGAGACTTGGTAGGGCAGACATTGCGGCCCCTATGGTGCTCAGATAATCGGTGTTGCCAGCTTTCTAATTCATCTTCAAAGTCCGTCATACAGGAGCTACCAGACTCCCACCCTGCGGCCAGAGGATCCTCATAACCTTCTGCTTGTGCAGTGATAGTAGAGATGGGTTCCGCATTGGCTTGACCCTCATGTCGGAGTGGTTCTATGTACCATTCCCCTTGTGAAGGATCCAGGGGAAGGATGACCCTGAAGTCTTTCCCTTCGAAGACCATCTGTCTCTTCTTTAGGTTGATGATTGTGGCATTTGCCATTGCCCATTCAATTCCTAGCAGGGCTGGGTAAGGGTTGCTGTCATCAATGATCTCAACTACTTCGAAGTCCGCGAAGGCGCTGACTCCGTCAATATCTATTTGGAGATCCAGGAATTTGCCTAAAGGTACAATCTTTTGCTGGTTGGCTAGCCTCAACTGTATAGGGGACCAGGCAAGGGTAGGTTTCCCCATTTGTTCCCAGGTTTGTTTGGTTAAAACATTTACATCAGACCCTAAGTCCAGAATAACATCGGTCATATCATATGCCCCTATCTGACCATTCAATCGCATTTCCCTACCAGTCCTGCTGACTCAATGAACCATTTTGTCCCGACCACAGCTTTGCAGAGATTCGTAGGAAGCGATGACGTTCTGCAGCTCATTCAGAGCATCTTGATTTCTTAAAAGTTTGAGGCAACTTTGTAAAAAGGTAGATAATATACTTACTTTATCCAGCGAAGCTTCGCGGGGCGGCGACTGAGGTGGCATAGGCACGCTGGGTGGGCTAGGGCCAGCAAAATCTTTCTTGGCCTCCAGGAATGTCTCTTTCTCTCTGATGATATCAAATGCAGGGATTTTCTCAGGAGCCTTACGAACTAGAGCTTCGGTAGGTCGGTTTGGCGTATTTTGGATGTGTGTCGTAACTCCACTTCTTGTAACGACATTGAGGGCTGCAGCAGGGCGGGGCTCCATAGAAATCATCTTGAGGTTCTTAGTAGGGGTAGTCTGTCGTGCCTGAATATTAGCTATCAACTAGGGGCACTGCTCAATCACATGATCTACTGCGCGGAAATACCGACACATCGTAGTGGGGTTCCGATAGTCGCGAGCCAAATGCCCAGCTTGGTTACAATTGTAACACACGAATTGGCTTTGGCCTCACCCGGCCATGCCACCACGGCCTCTAGAAGTACCTCGTCCAGAGGCACCCCCCTGGTAACCATAGCTATCATTACTTGGGCCTTCAGTGTGCACCCGGTAAGCATCATAGGTGCGGCACTCATCCTCAATATGACCTACAGATTTGCAAAAATTACAGTAGGAGTTCTTAGGTCCCTGGCCATACCTTTGCAGCAGGTAACAGTTCTCAAGTCGGTGCTGACCTGTCATTCTGCAGAGTTCACAATAGAGAACTTATGGTGGAAAGGGGTTCGGCGCACCTGTGTGCAAGTACTTGTTTACCAGAGGGCACCATTCCTTGTTGTGACCTTTGGTCCGACATTGCATACACCAAACCTCTTCGCGATCAGGTTTTCCCTTTTTCATCTTGCGAAGTTCTAGGGCCATCGCAGCTAGCTGCGCTTGGATTTGAGCAATACCAGAGTCATCTCCGACAGGGGCAGTCTCTAGTTTCATCGCGATTTCCAGAGCCTCTTGCTGGTCAGCAACCTTCTGTTGCATGAGTGGAGTTCTGATATGTGGTAACAATGCTGCAATAAACCATTCCTTGTGTTGCGCAGGACTAATTGTAAAGCTGACTTGGTCCAGTAGAAATTTGAATCTCTGATCAAAGTCCCACACTGATTCGCCACATTGTTGTTGAATTTCCTTGAGTTCAGTGATGCTCTGCGACTCCGATTTAGGCTTCTTAAATTCTTTGATTATGGCCGCCTTGATCTCGCCTAGAGTAGGGCTCTGAGTGTTGGAAAATTTCATGAACCATGTCAGAGCCCGGTCCCGAAAGGAAGTAATGAGCTGTGCGGCTCGCACATCCGGATCTGTAATTTTCTTCGCGTTCCATACTGCTTCGTAAAGAAACCAAAACTGTTCTGGGTCCTCTAATCCTGTGCCTTTAAAGATGGGGAGTTTAATGTATCAACAAGGTGGGCCATGGAGTTTTTGGGGGGGTTGGGAGGGGGACAGGACGTCGATGGGGGGGAATTTACAGGGGCAGACTGGCCTGTGGGCGGAATACTCGGACCAGGTTGACTCTCAGACTGCGATGGAATTTCAGGGGTAGCGGAGCGGTGTTGCGGGGTGACCGGATGGTTTTCTGACTCTTCAGGGTTTACAGGGGTGGACGTGGTAGCCTGACCTAAGGGAGAGGGGTCACAATCTTTCTTATACCTTTTTCCGTTTCGCAGCAACCCACTTTACTCGTCGAGGGAAGTGTCACTTGTAAACATATGTTAGTACAACTAAACTAATAGTCTAATTCAAACAGCAGTATACCCTTTTCGGCCAATAGTATTTTAATCCTTAAGCTTAATAAATTCAAATACTTACCACGGGGCCCTTGGAAGAACTATCGTTCAGCTTCGCTAAAGGAGCTACTTGCGTCAAGGGCAAACTCCATCACAAAAGCTTCCAATGTTCACGTCGTCCAAAAATCAACAACGCGAGATACCTCATTGTTGACGTGTTGCACAAGATTGACCCTCGCCGGAGTCAACGTGGAAACCCGTCGAGCTTGGAAGTTCGTCCTTCTCTCTGTCAACCTAGACAACCACTGGTGCAACTCTATGTGGATACTACCAAAGAAAATTTCATAAGCATCACAAAAAACATACCTTTGTAAAAAGTCACTTGCACTATACCGTGGATTGGTGTTCTCTTGCTGCGCAAATTGCAAACAGATCGCAGCAAACCAATCACTAATTTCCTTCACAAAGGGCCTCCAGAACATAGCCCTTGAGGTACAATGTAAACCCCTCTTGAGCAGGTACTGAGTTCCACCGGCAATGAAACCAATTTGTTGGGCAATAGGGCAGACCCAGGTTTAATCCTTTAATGTCGCACCAACAAAAGACCCACAGTGTTGGCCCTTTCGGCAACAACCTGTGCGCAAGTTGCAGTCTCACCCGAAACAGCTATGGGGTGCCGCAGAATCAGGTTTCTGCAAGCAGAGAGGGGGATTACTGTACCTTAGCCTTTTAATAACCTTATTAACCACTACTTGTAAAGCTTTACCATTCATTCAAATATAACTTCGCAGATAAATAAAAAGCCGTGACTTGCTCAACCCACTATAGGGAATTCACAGCGAAGCTAAATATTAGCAGCGATCTAACTTATCAGATGTATACAGTTATTAATGCATAAAAGACAACAGAAATAGAAACAGCACAAGAAACCACAACACCGGATATAACGTGGTTCACCCCCAGTGTAGGGGTTACGTCCACAAACTGTGTTTTATTCAACTTGCTACAAAACCACAGTTTGATCTGCGCACTCAGCTGCAGATCCCTTCAGTCCTTAAAAAGCCGCGCACACATCAGCAGGCCCCTGCGCACACAGCTGCAAGTCTTTCCTCAATCTTCTTTACAAAACCCTCTGCGCAGACAGCTGCAGAGGTCGTCCACGCACACAGCTGGGACTTAACATTTTCTTACAAAATCCACCTTAACTTCGCCTTAAGCTTTCTTACATCATAAAACCTAACCTATCTTCTTTACACAAGCGCTTATTTATACTGCGCATTTTTACAAAACCCTGGTCTTAAACCATGGGTACCCAAAACCCAAAACCCTGAATTTCAACCAAGGGTTTATTACAAAAAAGGAGTTTTAACTTCCCCCGACACCCCTAAGACTATTTTGACCCATAACTCCTCTTACAAACTCTCTGATTAACCGCGGAGTTACCCAAACATGGAGTCTGTGTCCCAACATTTTGTTATTCCATCTTTATGTTGATGAGCCAGCCTCGTGCCATCGTTATTGTTGTTATTCTAGCTTTATGCTGATGAGCTAGCGTCATGTCATTGTTATTCCATATTGATGCTTATGAGACAACCTTGTGATTTCATTGTTATTCCAGCTTTATGCCGATGAGCCAACCTCCTGCTGTCGATGCTAGTCATGTATCAGTTTTTATGTAGATGATGATGTTGCATACTGCAGATGATGATGCCTCAGTCCCATGCTGCAGATGATGATTTGGTTCCATGTTGCATATGATGATGCTCCAACTCCATGCTGCAGATGATGCTCCATTCTGTGCTGCAGTTGATGATGCTCCAGATCCATGCTACTGATAATGTTCTTGCAGATGACGATGCCCTAGTTCCATGCTACAAATGATGATACTTTAGCTTTGTATTGAAGATGTTGATGATGATACTTCAACTTTGTACTGGAGAAGTTGATGATGATAATTCGACTCATTATTAAAGATGATGATGTTTTTTAAAGCTTTTGATGATCTATATATGTACCAGAAAATATTCCAAAAGATGACGTTGATGATGCCTCCTCTCTCCTTCCGATGATGTTGTGTCAAGCCACACCAGTTGTTGTTTTTGTCAATAGAATACCATTCTTGTTAAGGGGGGGTGTTGAAATAATGTAACTTCAAAGAATATTCTACTTGTACTTCACATTATTATTATTCCTCCTTGGGAAGATGTTACTTATGTAAAAGGTCATGAGGTAAACTCTTAGTTGTAAGTCGAGTCAATAGCACCCATAAAAGAAGAATATAATTATTATTATTATGAAGTTTAACTAGGTAGGTCGGCCCTGTAAGTTACACAGGTCGGACCAGTTTGGATAAAATTCAGTTGGGAAGTTTAGTATAAATAGGGAGGCTCCATCCCTCATTTGTACACACTCACACACACTTGTGTTGTGCAAGAGAGAGAAAGGAGGGACAAAGAAGGAGGATGACTAAGTGTCTTTGGTTTTTTGGATCTTATGCTTGGGGTTTGGTCTCTTTATCTATGAGACCTTGTTCTTTGGTCATTGCATACTGCTAATCTATATTAAGGAAATTTTGTTGGGTTTTTCCCTTTAGGGGTTTCCCAAGATAAATTGTTGTGTACCTTGTGATTGTGTTTCTTTCAGTTATCCTCTTTATATTGTTATTACGAAAATGTATTAAATGTTAATCAAGTTAGGACTTAAGCTATGGAAGGATATAAAACTTAGCACTGTCGAACCTCCTCTTGAATGTTTCCCGTCCTTTTACACATCTCAACCATCACACTCATAGCCTTTGCTCGAGGAGCCATTAAAAGAAACATTAACCAGACTAATGTAACAAAAATAATCACCTGCTCCCAATCTACATGTTGGAACATAGGTTAGAGTTGGTCATGGTTCCCATGTGGCCCCGCGTGGACGACCCCCACATCTAGTGGGCCATATCTTGTTATGTTTAAATGCATCTTGATTAAGATTTAAGTAAGCTTTAGTTAAGTTAAGTAGTTAATGAAATGGTTAACAATAATAGCTTTTTTTATTAAATAGTTTTTATTTTTATGTTTATATTAATTAGTTTAATGTTTATATTATACCATAAATGGATCACTAGTCTTTGTTTAAGAGTCATTCATGTGGCTGGCTAGTATTTGTTTAAGAGTCATTCATAAATGGATCGCTAGTATATGTGATATGTGTTACTACTCTTCCCTATCTGAACTAGATTCCGACGAATAATTTGAGAGTTTTAGAAGTGAAGGGGAGAAGATTGAACATATATTAAATATGAAAAAATATATGTTTCCGTTTAATATTTTCATAAAATTCATTTTGTAGATTACGATCATAGATCTCTTACGTTAAGATATCAACATTGTAGGTGGTTCCTCTCCAACTTCTTTTGGGAACTTATCTTCCACATCTATGTTTGAGCGAGTGCGAGAATTTGATAATTTCCAACAGAATATTCGAAATATTTCTAGAACACTTAAATCTTTCAAAGTGTAAGCAAGAAGAATTACCTCCCTGAATCGCATATCAACGTTCAGTATCATTAGCGATTCATGGGTTGGGAAATATTGCTGAGCATGTAAATGTGAGCTCTCTGGACTAAAATTTTCTTCTCATTTTTTACTGCCATCAAAAATTGCAAGCAACTTATGCTACATTGCTATATATATGATCTAAACTGAATTGGTGCAATTTATGCGCTATTGTTTAGGATGTTTTACATTGCTATATGACCTAAAATGAACTATAAAGCAGGCTGGAATATTGGCCAATATATTATGTTATTCATTTACAATTGTATTTCTCTATAAACTACGATGGAATACTGACCAATATTATATTGTTGGTACATGTTGGATTTTAATAAAGCGGTATAATTTAATCTTATTTTGCTGAAAGAATAAACCATGCACAAAAACAAAGAGACAATAATTTTATCTTGAGAAACGTTTCTACTCAAGGAAAGAAAACCCAAAAACCTTCTTATGAGAGAATTAGTTCAAGATACAAGTATAAAAAGGTAACCAGATACAAAAAAATCCCAAATATTCTCTTGCTCTTACACACTAGATCATATCACCTGAAGCAAATTGCTTGGTTAAAAATGAGTGAGACTTCCTTTATTTATTTATACTTGTTTGATGGGTGACTTTTCCACTTTTCTCGGAACCGACACGTCCTTTATTTATACTTGTTCACATTTAATATATAATAATAATTGTTTATTATTTATTTCACTGGGTCAACTTGTGAGGATACCTCATAACCCTATAAACACCAACACTCCCTCTTACCTAGGGAGGTATCACCACGCTAGAACACGTATAGATATCATTTGAGCATCATGACTGTATTGAACATCTATTCATCATAATAAAGGTCTTCCGACAAATCACTCCATCGAGGAGTCAACATAAAGAACCACTAGCTTCCTCTCTCTTCCTTTCAAGGAGAGTCATACCATTCTCCCTGTATTAGGGAGAACTCTCCCTTCTAAATAAAAGAGGTATTCTTATTGCTCGTTCTGCTCAAACATATCTTGGGTTTTTTTTTAAAGTCTTTATGCCATGACTTGTCTTTAACAAATATTCTTACAGAAAGGTTAATCATGAGTTTGCTTCATATTAATATTTGTGAGGTCTTTTAGCCAAGTCTCATGGATAAATCTATGCACTTTCATGAGTGAGCATCTAGGGACTAATCTCCCCACCCCGTCACAAAGTGTCCAGGATATCTCTCCACTCCATTACAGAGTGTCTAGGAGAAAGAACTACCCCATTCTGAGTCATCTTAGGGACTAGTATCTCCATCCCGTCATAGGGTGTCTGAGAGATCTCCCCACTCCATCACTAAGTGTCCAAGAGAAGGAATTTCCCCATTTTGAGTCATCTTCGGGACTAGTCTCTCCACCCCATCACAAGGTATCTGAGAGATCTCCCCACTCTATCATGGAGTGTCATGGAGAAGGAACTAATCTCTCCACCCCATCTCAGGGTGTCTGATAGAAGGCACTATGCCATCTTGACTCACCCCTATCCAAGTCACATGGCTAATACTAGGGAAGTATCAATGCATCAACACTAATCATCATGTAAAGGACAATGTCCCCACCCCATCGCATGGTTTATGAGAGAAGATACTTCCCTACCTTCGAGCCATTCACCCCTAGCCAAATCACATGGATAATACTAACGAAATGTCTACTCGATGATGAAAAACTAGAGAAACATCAACAAATTGTGTTGTGTCTACTCCCTCTGTGCATAAGCACCCTAATCTCTCTACAACTAGGTATCCTTCTCCCTCTACAACGTTGATCCCTTTGTATCCATATGTGCCATATCCTACTGAGTGGGTTCGCTGAGACGGGCCTCCTTCTCCCTTGAGAACATTGAATACCATCCATGGCCTAAAAAATAAAAGAAACCATGAGCACATATGCAAATCAAACATATGGCTCAATTTATCCTAGACTAAATATAAATGTATCATATTTGGTATTCACTACCATGTATCTTGTCTACTCTTGTTTGGGAATTCTTCTTCTAGTGTAATTTCTTATTACCTTTGTCTTGCTATTTGTATGAATCTCTTTTTTTTTATCCATTTATGTTGATTGTAGTACAATCCTAGATCATAGTTGCATCGATTTAGATTTTCAATTTTAGGAAGATATTTAAGTTTTAGCTTTATTCCATAATCATGCTAAGGGTTATTTTGAAGTCACAATTAAAGCGTTATTCAACCACTCAAGTGGAAAAAAAACATGTTTTATTTTTCAAGTCGTTAAGTTATGCTAATTTGGTGGATCTAATTATCAAGGTTAAAGTGCATAATTTAATCAAGGATTGGCGTAGTATTTATCTTTCCAATTGTATACTAATGTAATTAGTTTTTGTCATTAAATTTTCATATATATATATTTGTTTTAATTATGTTTGTCAAAAAATTGTTTTTTCCCATGATATTGCAACCAATATTGATTATTACAAAACTAGGGAGTGAGAACTAGCCACTATGTATCCCTTATTAATATTATGATTTGAGATGGATTTATATATATAATTATTTTATTTCTATAGGGTTTATTATGGATGTCATGTGGCAATAATAACAATCTCTAAAAAAAATGGCACACTCCTAAATATGGCAATCTTGTGTTTTTTTTTGGAACCATTTATTTTTGTGGTGGTTTGCACCATGTATATATGCATTAAATGCTTTTTAAATTATTTTCAAATTTTCTTATAATGCCCAACATCCCAAAATATCAATGAATTTAGAATTAGTTATGGCGGCTTTCATGATACATTATGGAATTCATTACAATGCCAACAATCACATAAACCCAATGCATGTAGGATTTGTGTCATAAATTGCATCATACACCATGGAATTCCACATCTCTAATCAACACGAAAGACAAAATCTATCACAAGTTCCATTGTTTCATTAGAAATATTACTGCCACTTTCATATCCCCCCCATATACACAACTTTATCATCATTATTTGAGAATGAAGGATTCCCCAAATTGTTCACAAATAGTTGTACTAATGTAATGCTATAATGACACTTTCCTTGTAGTATAACCTTGAAATCTTTCTTCTTTTTAATCAATACAATCAACAATCAAAAAAATAATTGACATTTTATAACTTAACATGTTTACTTGTTTCCATTTTTTTAAAGAATGTTGAGTAGACTATTGTTACACCTAAGCTTGATTAAAAGTCCTCATGATGATGGTGTAGTCCGATATAAGCATGCTTAAAACCATGGGGTCTTCACTCAGTGAAACCATGTCATAGCGCCTTCGTTCATGGGATATTAAAAAATACCCCTAATTTCACTAAATATTGATAATTACCTACAAAGTCCTTTTGTTGATCCTCCTCTCAATGTGTATCTCATATTAAAAAACCCAAATTTTTACTAGAAACCCCTTTTTATACCCCACATTACCAATAAACCCCCCATACACTACTCCAAATCCCCCCAATACCCACAATATATTGACCTTATTTTTCACAATAAAAAAACCCCCCTTTATAAATGAATGGGATAAGATATTGCTCAAGAAGGTGAATCCCTCGTGGTTAAAACCTGCTTTTCCCTCTCATGTATACAAAATATCAATTTCACCATTAAAATCCTCGAAATCAACCTCTTTATTATCATCTACCATATGTTAGGAGATTCCACTTTGATTTTCAAAGTCTCATCCATGGAAAACCATGTCTTGACACATAAAAGTAGGTTGTAATGAAAAATCCATATTCTACATGGAAGAAAATTTTCATTTTTTACTTTTGTCCATTATGCTCAAAGGAGTATTATAGTTGGAATATGTGTTCATGATTACTCATTGTACTATTAAAGAAAAAAAAGGTGAGGTACCGACCTTCATCTGAGAAGAACATTGATGATAGCGTCAACATATCTAGACTTTTGGGAAAGAATTAGGATCCACGGTCTCCTATGCTTATTTTCCTTGTTATTTTCACCCAAATATTATAGCATAATTTCAAAGAGCATTGCAATTCTAACAATCACATGAAACATGGTAGATTTAGTTCACAATTTCTTAGTGTGCATTGTGAATCACCACCCTTTTGAACTAGGTCATTTTTTTTAGGATCAATCCTACAACCCATGTCCCTAATAGATTCCCTTTTTAGATATAATGAAGATTGATAAAAATTTCATGTAGTCGTAGACCCTTTAAAGTGAATTGCTGGAATAAAAGTGGGATGTGGTGTGATGAGGAATAGGTATCAAGGCCTTTACCATAGTTAAGGGAGGAAAACAAAGTCCTTATAAAATAAATGGATTGCTAGGGCTCATTTACATTGAACATGATAAAAAACCACAACACAAACTCTTTAGAGGTGATATTTGGCCTACAAATGGAATATGGGTATCAATATCAAGTTTTACACACAAGGGAAGGGTCTTAAGGAATTGGTCATGGTCATGGAAGAAAAATAAGCCCCTTGTTATTTACATGAAGTATTTAGGGATCAAGGGCCATAAATAATGACATAAAACATATATCATGTCCCATATCAGTATCATTATCCTCCAAATGAGATATGGGTACCATTATGATGTTGTATGAATTGAGGATGGGTATCGATCACTTAACTAGGGTTGGAGGAGTAATCCAGGGAATTAGACCATAAATGAATATTTTTGGGCTAGTGGGTCATGAGTAAGGCCTTAAAATACAATGCACAACTTTCTAAAAGGGATCTTTTAGATACAAATCAGATATGGGTTGCATTGGGAGTTTTTCTATAGTAGGGATGAGTCTCAAGGTTGCAAGTATGATTAGGAGAGGAACATAAGGTACTTAATATTTAAATGAATCTTATAGCTGTTATGGGATATGGAATATAACCACCATAAAAACCATTTAGAAAGTACACATTTCGTTCAAAGTGGGATGTGGGTAACATCAAGAAGTTTTACACACAAGAAATGGGTCTCTAGCCTTTACCCAAAAAATGAAGCTTGTGGTGATTTGATCCCTAAAATAGGACTCAAACCACTATATGACCTAAATCATTGGCCTTTTGGTGGGATATGGACATTATTAAAATATTTTGCATACCAAGTATGGGTCTTGGGCCTTGACCATGGTCAACCAAGAAAAACAAGGGTTCTAGGATCTAAATTAATCTCTTATTCACATAATGCACTAATGACACCATGAACCTTCAAATAAATCCTCTAAATGAAATCTTTGGCATCCTAATGAAATATCGAACCATTAGAAAATTGTAGACACAATACATTGGTCCAAGGTCCTTGACCATTGTCGAGAGAAAATAAAGGTTCTTGGAACCTAAATTATTATTTTAAAGTTCATTGTGACGAGTGACTCCTTAAACCACTACAAATGACATTTAGAGGAGATATTCAGTGTTTGATTGGAATATGGATTCCATTAGGAGGTTTGTGCACAAATGATTGGTATTCGGGTCTTGACCATGGTAAGAGGAGGAAATAAAGGGCCCCAAGTACTATATAAATATTTTAAATATTTGGTCTAGGAGCATGGTGCCAAAGGACCAAATAGGCTCTATAAAATTGATCTTTGACCTTTGATTGGGATATTGGTTCCTATAATAGGATTTCTATGCTAGGGATGGCTCTTAGCATCTTGACCATAGTTAGGTGAGTAAAAAAAGGGTCATATGACCTAAGTGAAGCTTTTAGGCATGATGGAACAAAAGGAGGCCTTAAACCACTACACATATCCCTTAGAGGGGATATTTAGCCACCATATGAGATACATACACCATTTAGAGATTTTGTTCACTAGGAATAGGTCTCAAGGCCTTAATCATCGTCATATGGGAACCGTTACAAAATTTTCAACAGTAAATCGTTTTCGAGGTACTACCCATGGTCAAATGATAAAACCGAGTGTCTTGGATGCTAAAATATGTTTTTATGGTTCATGGACCATTCATAGGGTTCAAAATAACCACTTAATCCCTATAAATGGAATATTCAGCCCACTTGTATAATATTGGTGCGATTATGAGGTTTGGCACACTAGAAATAGGTATCAAGGCCTTAGTCATAGTCTAAGGACAGCCAATAGGTCCTAAAAGATACTCTTATAGATCATGGTTGTTTTCCCAACCTCTAGATTTTGCATAATTATTCCATTTGATGACAATATTGTCAGCATCCAAGCCACTGATAACTATGACTCGATTATTTATAAGAATTTGCACCTTCCATTTGCATAGTACATACATATATTAAACTATTAAAAATTCAAATTTTTATTGTAAAATCTCCATATCTTGGGATGATTTAATCCCTCAATAATTATATTTAGTTTAGTTTAGTTTCAACATGTTTAACATGAACTAAACTAGCTAGGAACGAAACGGCTCACAACGTGTCAATCTACTTACACATCACGTCCGGCACGTTGACCAATGGCTCTTCTGCAAAAGTCCAGTCCGTTTAAGAGACAGTGTAGTCCTTTTCAGCGAGGTAATATGACTTTTATGTTAAGAAATAAACACAAAACAAATCACGTATCTATAGATTGGAAGTTTCAATGGTCAAAACAATTATGAATTCTCACTTGCACGTGAACTTGATTTAAAATAGTCATTGTGGACTAATAAAATTGGAAGTATCAATCGACAAAATAATTATGTGGTGTCTATGTCATCTCTTAAAGTGCAATTTTGAAATATAGAGCAGATAAAATTCTCTGTTCGACTTTTTATAATGTTCAACGTAATAAAAAACGCATCTTGAAAATTAAAATTGGATGTTGACTTGACGTCTGGGTAATGGAAAGGGCGAGGAACAGGATGATTAAATCTATGCGCGTGCTGTAAAAATTAATCAGTATGTGGTATACATGTTTATTGTTAATAGCTAGATTTTAGCATTTTTATCTTTTAATCTAACTGTCAACAAGAAACATGCGGTAGCAATCATTACTCCAGAACAAGTTGATTAATTTTTAGCAATTTTCATTTATGTTGTTATCGATTTGATTTTCACTTTCCAATATAATAATATGAATTTCCTGGATGGTTCATCACACTGAATTTGATCGCAAATAAATAAAGTGCATGATGCAATGTATTTTGCAATTTAACTTTAGGCACTTGTTTTATTCTCTCGATATGATTTCAAAAGATATAGGAAACGAGGTGGATAACAAGGTCCATAACACAATCGTCGACATTCGATGAATCTTCTCCTAGTCGACTTATACTACAACCTTCCTCACTTGACCATGTAAGTAGGGTTTAGATACCATCTCCCCTTGTATCGATCCTTTTCTTTTTAAGCTTTGATGATGTGAGAGGCCCATGAAGGATATCCTCAATAACCTATATGCATGAGTCCCTTTCTCATTCAACTTTGTCATGTAGATATACTCAATAACCTATATGCATGAGTCCCTTTCTCATTCAACTTTGTCCTGTAGATATACTTTTATGATACAATTAGGAATGTCCAAAAGTCCTAAAAAAGAAGGAAATGGTGATGGTGATGTTGAACAATGTCTATCCATTGCAATAAGAATGAATCTAAGAATGAGTTATAAAAAAACCTAATAGCATTAGATATAATGTTAGCAACAAGTTCATTATAATTGTATATCTACTAACATGTTGCGTATTATTTAAATGGATGAATGAGTGAAGGTGCTTAAGTCATTCGACCAATTGAGTGTAAGGTGAGCCAAGTTACAAATAATGTGTGCTTCAACATTGTAGAATTATTTGTTGCATCCAGACTAACATGTTAACTTCACTTGACTTAGTTTTCATTATAGATGTTCCCATTGAAATCCTTCTTAAGTACGATGGAAATTGGTTGTATTATCAACCAAAATTGTTGGAACTATACCTTGACATTGTACTTCAACTTTGTTATAGTTAACTATCTCACAAGTTAACATCACATCCATAGACAAATCCAATTTGGAGCATCAACTTTGGAGGTTGTGCTTTAGAGAATGTTGTTGATGTAATTGTAACTTCGGAATGTATTCATTTGTATTTCTTATCTATTGTAACCTGATGTTTATTTCGGGATGTTCTTGTGTCATGTCATGCCCTCGATGTTCCGATCGGAAGGATCTATAATGTAAACAAGTCATGTCAAGTTATTGTGGGTAACCCTCCTATTGTCTAAGGGTTAAAGTCCCCGTAGTTCCAAGGAACTAGGGTTATTAGACTCACCTAGTGAAGTCGGCCCTAGTAGGGTTTTAGTCATGTCGAGAATTAGTATAAATAGAGAGGTGACTTCTCTATTTATCACACACTCATCCACACTTAGTTGTAGCGCATAGCTGAGGAAGAGAAAGACATTGGGGCAAGGAAGAAAGAGGTTACTGCTGTCGGGAGATCATCTTACTGTTTTGGGGTTTTACCTTTTGTGTTGATTCTATCTCTGAGGAAGTTGCGGGGTTTTCTCCATTTATGGTTTCCTCGAGGAAAAACATTGTGTTCATTGTCTCTTGTGTTTGATTGTTGTACTTGTTGTTCTCTCAGTTAAAGATCCTAACATAATGCTAGCTTCAATGATTAAAAACCAACATGGTATCAGAGCTAACCTAAGAAGAAGACATTGTGCAGCTGCGGGAACTAGGGCTTCCTACTTTGTGGATCTCTCTCCATATATTTTCAGCAAAAGAAGGTTGGAATAACTCTCCTCCCTAGGCCACATCTTTCTGTTGAAGCAGAATCCAATTCTGAGGTTTTTCAGTTTTGGACCTGACACTGCTGTCGAAAATTAGGGATTTTCACAGAAGAGGAATTTTTCAGTGAGCGCAGGCCTGGATTGATCTCCTCCCTAAAATCGAAGTTAGGGATCAAATTCAAATCAATTGGTCAGACATAACTCTGGAAAAGAAAAACCCTAATTTGCTCATAAACGAGCTCTACAGGATTTTAGCTCCAAATCCAGATCCGACATCTTGACCCGGTAAGATATAAATCTTTTGTATTTCCATTTGAGGTTCTTAGTTAAGATGTCTCATCATACCAAGCTTGATGAAAAGCTTGAAGGAGCTGATAAATTCCGAGCTTGGAAGTATAGGATCTCCCTGGTCTTGGAAGAAAATGAGTTGGACTCCTATATCAATGAGGAGGTTCTAGTTCCAGAGGGAGATGAGGAAAAGGCCTTACATAAGAAGAAGTTGGTTATGGTAAAGAGGATCATTGCTGATTCTATCAAGGATCAACTCATACCACATGTGTCCTCCCTAAAGACACCTAAAGCTATGTTTGATGCCCTGACCAAATTGTTTGAAGGGAAGAACATAAACCAGAAGATGACTTAGAGAAACGAACTGAAGAATGTGAAGATTCAGAATGCAGAAACAATCCAGTCTTACTTCACAAGAGCTTCTCATATCAAGGAACAACTAGAAGCAGTAGATGAAGAACTGGAAAATGCAGAGAATGTGATGACCACCTTGAATGGTCTCCCTAGATAATGGGACTCCTTTATTCAAGGGATCTTTGCGAGAAAGAAGTTAGTCAAGTTCAGCAGACTATGGGAAGAGTGCTCTCAAGAATAAGCTCGGATAGCAGCTCGAGAAGAGAAGATGGGAAGTGAAGATCAAGCTCTCACGGTACACTCCAAGTCAACCAAAAGAAGATCTCATCACTCCAAAGGTAAGCACTCTCACAAAGATAACATTAGAAAATATTTGTCTAAAATCATATGTTATACATGTGATGAAGTGGGACACTTTGCAAGAAATTGTCCTAAGAGACAGAATAAGAAAAAGAGAAACAAAAGAAGACATAATGCTCATGCTACAGAGGATGATGAACCATCCAAGAAAAGAACCAGATATGAAAGTGAAGATTCTTCAAGCGAGGATGAATATGTTTTATTTTCTCTCTCATAGGAAACATTACTCATGGAAGCAATGATTGGCTCATAGATAGCGGGGATTCCAAACATATGACAAGATTCAAGGAATCCTTTGTGAGACTCTCAAAACATGAATCACCTCACAAGGTGAAACTAGGAGATGACTACCAATATCCAATAAAAGGTAGTGGGGAATCCTCCTATAAGCTAGACTCTAGAAAGTCTATGACAATGAAGGAAGTATTGTTTGTTCCAGGACTCAAGAAGAACCTCCTCTCCATATCTGCATTAGACGGAAAAGTAATGAGAGTTGCATTCATAGATGGTCAAGTCATTATGTGGCCAAAAGGAAATACTATCGATGATACGGTGGTGATTGGAGAATAAGAAGGAGGATTGTACAAATTGAAGGGCCATCCAAAACAAGCCTTGGTCCATGACATAGTAGAGCCAAATGAACTTTGGCATAGAAGGCTTGCACATGTGCATTACAGAGCACTACCTCTTGCAAGCAAAGCTGTTGAAGGTCTTCCAGAAATCCAAGCAAAACATGATGGGGTCTGCAAAGGATGTGCGAAAGGAAAGAATCCAAAGAAGACATTTCCATGTAGCAAAAGCAAAGAAAAAGGAATCTTGGAAATCATCCACTCCGATGTATGCAGTCCTATGTCATCAAACTCACTAAGCGGGTATGCATATTATGTTTCTTTTATTGATGACTTTTCTAGGAAGACATGGGTTTACTTCATGAAGAACAAAGATGAAGTATTCAGCAAGTTCAAGGAATTCAAATCCTTGATTGAGAATCACACTGAAAAGAAGATCAAGACCTTTCGATCAGATAATGGTGGAGAATTAACTTCAAATGAATTCAAAGAGCTATGCAAAGACTCAGGGATTAAGAGGGATTTTTCCACTCCTTATAATCCACAACAGAATTGGATTGCAGAAAGGAAGAATAGAAATATCATGGAAGCTGCAAGAGCAATGCTTCATGATCAAGATATTCCTATGCATCTTTAGTTAGAAGCTGCCAGAGCAGCGATGTATGTACAGAACCGTAGTCCACACAGAGTACTCGAGAACAAGACTCCTGAAGAAGTCTTCTCCAACAAGAAACCAGAAGTCAACCATCTCAGAATATTCGGTTGTCCAGTGTACATACACATTCCAAAAGAGAAGAGGACTAAATTAGATCCCTTAGGAAAGAAGGGTATATTTGTGGGATACTATGAAATCTTGAAGGCTTACAGAATATACTTCCCAGGATTCAAGAAGATTGATATCAGTAGGGATGTGACATTTGATGAAGACACAGCTTACAACAAATCCAGAAAGAAAATTACTGAAGAATTTGAGGAAATAGAAGCACCCAAAATTCATGATACAACCATGAGTGAAGAAGCTCAAGAAGAAGAACGAGAATTTGAAGAACCAGAAAGACCTGTAGATCCACCTCAGGAAAAGAATCCTCATAAGAGGAAACCTGCTTGGGTACGAGAAATTATCCAAGGTGCAGAAAGATATGGGGCTCTAGAAGAGAATCACAGAGAAAGAAAAAGAACCAGATCCTACTCCGAGTATGTAGCATTACTATGTGATTTTATTGATAAAGAACCTTCCAGTTATGAAGAAGCGGCAGAATGGAAAGAATGGAAGGATGCTATGATCGAAGAGTACCAATCGATCATGAAGAATGATGTTTGGGATGTTGTCCCAAGACCATAAGGGAAGTCAGTTGTAACTTCCAAATGGATCTACAAGATCAAGCATGTTGCAGACCGTAGCATTGAAAAATATAAGGAAATATTTTTCGCTCGGGGTTTCTCTCAGAAAGAAGGAATAGATTATGAAGAAACCTTTGCACCTGTAGCCAGATACACTTCCATCAGATCATTACTTGCTCTGGCTGTATTAATGAAATGGAAGATACACCAAATGGATGTCAAGACTGCCTTCTTGAATGGTGTAGTGGAAGAGGAAGTGTATGTAGAATAGCCACTCAGTTTTGAGACACATGATAGGGAGTATCATGTGTGCAGATTGAAAAAATCCCTGTACGGTTTGAAATAGGCAGCCAGGACATGGCATAGTAGAATTGACAGCTTTCTATCCAGTTTGGGCTTTACCAATAGTAAAGCATATTCCAACCTTTACTAGAAGGTTGAAGATGGAAACCCAGAGATGCTTCTACTATTTGTAGATGATTTGTTTGTGACAGGTATGGATGGGTTGATTGCTGATACAAAGAGAAATCTTGCTGCCGAGTTCGAAATGAAGGACTTGGGTATGATGTATTATTTTCTAGGTATGGAGGTGTGGCAGAGTGTGGATGGAATCTTCCTTGGACAAGGGAAGTATGTAGTAGAGATCTTGAATAGGTTTGGTATGATCGACTGTGAGACTATGGCCACACCTATGGCATCGAACCTGAAGCTATTGAGCGATGCTTCATCAGATTCAGTCGATGCTACGATGTATCATCAGATTATTGGGTCCTTGATGTACCTGACGA
Organism: Pseudotsuga menziesii; assembly: GCA_001517045.1. Lineage (NCBI taxonomy): Eukaryota > Viridiplantae > Streptophyta > Pinopsida > Pinales > Pinaceae > Pseudotsuga > Pseudotsuga menziesii. Next base: position 174,180 of record LPNX011042183.1, on the reverse strand, counting down.
ACACAAGACCAGATAGTTGCTTTGCTGTGAACACCTTAAGCCAGTTCTTGATAGATCCAAGAAATGTTCACTTGATTGCTGTAAAGAATATTCTAAGGTATCTAAGGGGTACAATTGATTATGGGCTCAAGTACGATGCGAATTAGAAGATCAACCTAGAGGGTTATGTTGATTCAGATTGGGTAGGTAGTGCCATCGATAGGAAGGGCACTTCAGGATGTTGCTTTAGTATGGGATCAAGTGTGATCTCTTGGTTTAGCAGGAAGCAATCCTGTGTGGCACTGAGTACAGCTGAAGTAGAGTATGTCATAGCTTGTTCAACTAGTTGTGAGGAAGTATGGCTAAGGAAGCTACTATTTAATTTATTTGATCTCCAGTTGGATGCTACTTGTATACATTGTGACAACCAAAGTTGTGTGAAGTTGTCAGAGAATCCAATGTTCCATGACAAGTCGAACCATATCGAGATCAAGTATCACTATATCAGGGATATGGTGCAGAGGGAAGCAGTGAAGCTCTAGTATGTTGCGACGGACGATCAGATAGCTGATGTGTTGACAAAGCCATTGGCCAGAGTGAATTTTGAGTACTTCAGGGAGAAGCTTGGTGTTCTCTATATCGAGGTCCCTGGAAGTGATGAGTCTGGAAACCATTATGACGAGCAAGTCAAATATAAGGGCTGAGCCATTCTGTCATGGTGAGAGGATTTGGTTCCTTCCATGTCAGATATGAGTACTGAATTCCATTCTTGGAATGGAGGTACCTGGTCAGTTACCAGGAACACTCAGTCTAGGACTGAGAGAGCCATTCTGACGAGCAGGTCAGATATAAGGGCTGAGCCATTCTGTCATGGTTAAAGGATTAGGTTCCTCCCATGTAAGATGTGAGTGTTGGCCATTCTAGCGAGTAGGTCAGATGTAAGGGAAACTACCACTCTCCGAGAGAGTGGAGGCACCTGGTCAGTTACCAGGTAGCTCAGTCTAGGACTGGGGGCCAGAACTGTAGGATTGGTTCCTACAAGATCAGATGTGAGTGCATGCCCTTCTGGCGAGTAGGTTAGATGTAAGTGTTGGGCCATTATGGCAAGTAGGTCAGATGTAAGGGCAAATTCCATTCTCCGGGAGAATGGAGGCACCTGGTCAGTTACTAGGTAGCTCAGTCTGGGATTGGGGGCCATTCTAATGTGACTTTAGGATTGGTTCCTACAAGATCAAATGTGAGTGCATGCATTTTTGATGACTAGGTCATATGTAAGTGCTGAGCCTTTTCATAGATGATAGTAGTTGTGTCTTATCATGCTGGTGAATGTGAGTGTTGGGCCTTTCTGATGTGATTGTAGGCTCCTACATGATCAGATGTGAGTGTTGGGCATGCCTTTCTGATGAGTAGGTCAGATGTAAGTGTTGGGCAGGCCATTCTGATGAGTAGGCCAGATATAAGCGCTGAATAAGACCTACATGATGGCTAGGCCTACAACCAGCATGAAAGAAGGCTGGCTTTGTAGAACTTCCTGTGATGAGAAGAATCATGAGATAGCACATATGATGATGACCCGAGATGATCCAGATCGAGCTATGATTTAGATCTAGTTATGATGTCTCCGAGATGATCGAGATCGAGTGATGATCCAGATCCAGCAATGATGATCCAGATTGAGTGATGATCCAGATCTAGTGATGATATCCAGTGATGATCCAGATCCAGTGATGATGATCCAGATCGAGTGATGATCCAGATCCAGAAATGAAGATGACATGAAGATGAAGATGACATGAAGACGAAGATGAATTGAAGATGCAGATGACGAGAAGATCCAGAGAAGAAGACCAGTGATGAAAATTGTGTCGAGAGAATACCTTCCTATTTAAGAGGGAGTGTTGATGTAATTGTAACTTTGGAATGTATTCACTTGTATCTCTTATCTATTGTAACCCGATGTTTATTCCGTGATGTTCTTATGTCATGTCATGCTCCCAATGTTCCGATCGGGAGGATCTATAATGTAAACAAGTCATGTCAAGTTATTGTGGGTAACCCTCCTATTGTCTAATGGTTAAAGTCCCCACAGTTTTGGGGCACTAGGGTTATTAGACTCACCTAGTGAAGTCGGCCCTAGTAGGGTTTTAGTCATGTCGAGAATTAGTATAAATAGAGAGGTGACTTCTCTATTTATCACACACTCATCCACACTCAGTTGTAGCACATAGCTAAGGAAGAGAAAGACACTGGGGCAAGGAAGAAAGAGGTTACTACCATCGGGAGATCATTTTACTGTTTTGGGGTTTTACCTTTTGTGTTGATTCTATCTTTGAGGAAGTTGCAGGGTTTTCTACATTTATGGTTTCCCTGAGGAAAAACACTGTGTTCATTGTCTCTTGTGTTTGATTGCTGTACTTGTTGTTCTCTCAGTTAAATATCCTAACATAATGCTAGCTTGAATGATTAAAAACTAACAAAGGTAGACCCATGAGATATAACGTTATCCCTTCCACTTCAACAATATACAATGACTTGTAACCATAGAGTATGGGTTTGCATTCCTTGTAGTTTCTCACTTATTTCTTGTTGTTTTAGACATTTGAAGATGAGTATCATTTGATGGAAATGTCAATTAAATCAAACCAACAAATCATATTTTTTTGATCTACTAGTAGGAGGTATTCTAGAATACCTCTTGATCAAACCTAGAGTTTCTGATAGTCAACAAATATCACTAACAAATGAGGTTGATCTAGTCCATTTAAATGAGAATTCATAGCACAATCCAACCCAAATGGTATCTTTCTTCAATGGTATTTCTTAGCTAGTATTAGCCTTCCTTCTAACTATGTCCCTTTATATTAAATGAGGTTTAGTTTATTTTCTTGTCATTTATGCCACTCCCTTAAGTGTTAAGTTTTTAATGGTTATACTAGATCTAATAACATTTAGCATTATAACATCATAACAATTTGCAAAAGGATCACTGAAAGACAGACAATTACATCCACACAAAAGAACACAAATATTTATCCTTGGAAACCCTCATGGGGAAGAAAACCCAACAAAAATTTATCTATATAAGATGTGTCAAAACTACAAGACAAGACCCTAGACAGGTGCGCCTTCTTCCAACAGATATCTCTCTCTCTCTCTTATGTGCTATACACAAGCTTGTACTTTTGATACATCTTATACAGAGGAAGTTTTGATGGGTTTTCTTCCTCATGAGGGTTATCCAGGATAAATCTTTGTGTTCTTTTGTGTGGTTGTACTTGTTTATCTTTCAGTGATCTTTTTGCATATGGTTATGTTGTTACAATGCTAAATGTTATTAGATCTGGTATAAACATTAAAAAATTAACATGGTATTGGATCTACCCTGAAAGTAGTCTTTGTGCAGCCGAAACACTGCTACAACTACAACTATTGAAGATTAGGGTTTCATGCATAAACACATTAGAAGACTAAAACTAGTCATGTTGGGACTTTCACTATATCTCGAGATTCGAGAATGCTCAGGAGCTGAAACGTTAATAGGACGAAGATGAAATTTTTTTGTACCTTGTGTAAACGTTTTAGCCTCGTTTTCGCTATAATATAGGATATAAGATTCCTCCAACTTAGGGTTCTAGCCTCTCCCAAGATTTAACCTTTAACATGTGACCTAGGGAGAATTTCTATATCTCGGGATAGGAAGGTCCAAATGAAATTTAGAAAGATGTTTCATATAGGAAATAGTCTTTAGTTTATGTGGTAAAAGTTTCAAATCCCTATAGTGAAACAGTGACATGTGGAAGTCCATACAAGTTCGTTATGATGAACAATCCTGAAATAAGCCACCTTGGGAAAATTCGCATAAGTCCCACTTGGTGAAACCAATTTTTCTCTAACCTGTGGGGCTGGAAACAAGACAAACTAGGATACCTCAGTATGAAGTTTTATACTCGTAGGAGCATGAAGTTGAAAGATGAAGCGTAAATAAGATCAGATAATGTTACAGAAGGAATTGAAGAAAACTAGGGCATCAAATATTTTGTAGTTCCGATCACTGTTTTGGAAAAATGAGTATGTTGCTCAAATTTCATTGAGGAGGTGTGTGTTTCTATCCAACCAAGTTTGAAATATACACAAGTTGAAAAATTAGGATTTTTCTGTTAAACCCTAGGTCCGCCATAAGCAGTATTCCAAAAAATATTTCAAGCAAGCATCAGATTAAAGCAATCTCATTGGTCAAAGAAGAAGTTGCAGATCTAGAAGGAGATGAAGACAAATCAGAAGAAGGAATATACCAAACAAACAAATCTAAGTATTTGAATTATCTTTGCTATATATGATGTGTATTATGCATGATAGAATGTTTGCATTAATGACAATATACTACTAATATACATGTTATGGGTAATTATCCCATGGTGCTATACAACACTCCATTGTTACTTATCTAGAATGAAACCTCTTTGCTGACATATTGGATTAGTGCACAATATTAAGGATGTTATGGTAGAGATGGAAGGAATCTATAATGTTTCTGTGAGATATGGATGAAGGTTGTATTGGCTAAAATAGTAGCATGATTGTATCGTTATCCATAAGAATTTGCCGTACAGTTGAGTGACATCATTGATGCAGACCCTTCCAACTATGGAACAATATATGATCAAAGTGTAACAATTGATCATGGGAAATGACGTGTAGGATATGGTTCTAAGACCTGAAGGGAAGTCTGTAGTGGATTCCATGTGGATATACAAGAACAAGTATACAAAGAAATATTCATTGTTTGTCTCGAAAAAAATGGAATAGACTATGGCATGACATACTCTATTGACCAGACACACTTCTCTAGTAAAGTAGAAGTATATATCAAACAAAGAACCACCTGTGCAGAATATGATTTGTACGAGATAATAAGGCACCCATAGATAAGCACATCCAATTACAGAAGGATCTTGAAGATCACCTAGATTGATTAATATCTTATCCTTTTCTAAAAGGTTGAAGATGGAAACCTATAGAAGATAACAAGCTCACAGATGGGTGCAAGATCAGATTTTTTCAAGATAAAGGGATCTTGGTATCTAGTAATCTAAGATGGATACATAGAATATCGGTAGAAGAGGATGTTACACGTCACTCCAGTACATAATACAAAGGGAGGATGATTCTTCGCTTCAAGGGGAGTGACTGCAAAATATCTTTGAGTTCAACATGGTATGACATGATGGACAACTTCCTGATGGACTAAGAATTTACCAAGAGTAAAGTGGGTTCCAACCTTCAAGGTTGAATGTGGAATACTAGGATGTGTCAATGACCTAATAGGATGAACTCATGGTAGAAGCAATGATGGAAAAATACCAATCATTAATGGAGAATGATGCTTGGGATATAGTACCCAAACCAAAAAGGAAGAGTGTGGTATCTTCCAAGTGGATTTACAAGATAAAACATGATTTTGATAGAAGTATTGAACAATACAAGGAAATATTTGTGGCTATAGGATTCTCTCAGAGAGAGGGGATTGATTATGGAGAGACATTTGCTTCAGTAGAAAGGTACACTTCCATCAGAACCATCAAGGCACTTTCTTCCATGATGAAGTGGGATCTACCCCAGATGGATGCAAAGATAGCCTTCTTGAATGGTATGATTGAGGAAGAGGTTTACATAAAAAAATGACAAGGATTTGAAGTCGAATATAGAGTGACTCATGTATGTAAGTTGAATAAGGCTCTGTATGGACTGAAGAAATATCTTAGATCTTGGTATGGAAGAATAGATAGCTTCTTAACAAGCTTGGGATTTACCAAAAGTAAAGTTGATCCTAACCTTTACCTCAAGGATATGGATGATGAACCTGTCATACTATTGCTGTATGTGGATGATCTATTTCTGACAGGAAACGAGAAACAAATCACATAAAGGAAGAAGAGTCTAGATGAAGAATTTGAGATAAAAGATCTTGGATTGATGCACTATTTCCTTGGGCTGGAAGTGTGGCAGAGCCTAGAAGGAATATTTCTTAACCAAGGAAAGTATGTAGTGGAAATATTAAAGAGATTTGATATGTTGTATTGTAAATCCATGGCCACACCCATGGATACCAACCTGAAGTTGTTATCTAATGAATCATCAGATTTAGTGGATGTGACTCAGTATGTACAAATTATTGGGTAACTGATGTATCTGACGAATACAAGGCCAGATATATGCTTTGGTGTGAACATCTTGAGTCAATATCTAGTTAAACCTAAACATTTTCACTTGATAGATGCAAATCATGTGATGAGTTACCTAAAAGGAACAATAGACTTGGGACTTTACAATCTAGAGATCATGACTACAAATTATATGGGTATACGGATTCAGATTGGGTAGGAAGTGCCACATACAACAAGAACACCTCATGTGGATGTTGTTGTTTAGCATTATAACATCATAACAATATGAAAAAGGATCACTAAAAGGAAAACAATTACATCCACAAAAAAGAACACAAATATTTATCCTCAGAAACCCTCATGGGAAAGAAAACCCAACAAAAATTCCTCTGTATAAGATGTGTCAAAAGTACAAGACAAGATCCTAGATAGGTGTGCCTTCTTCTAGCAGATATATATCTCTCTCTCCTATGTTCTATACACAAGATTGTACTTCTGATACATCTTATATAGAGGAAGTTTTGATGGGTTTTCTTCCTCATGAGGGTTTTCTAGGATAAATCTTTGTGTTCTTTTGTGTGGTTGTACTTGTTTATCTTTCAGTGATCTTTTTGCATATGGTTATGTTGTTACAATGATAAATGTTATCATATCTGGTATAACCATTAAAAAATTAACATGGTATTGGATCTACCCTGAAAGTAGTCTTTGTGCAGCCGAAACATTGCTACAACTACAACTATTGAAGATTAGGGTTTCATGCATAAACTAGTCATGTTGGGAATTTCACTATATCTCGATATTGGAGAATGCTCAGGAGCTGAAACATTTATAGGACAAAGATGAAATCTTTTTTTACCCCATGTAAACATTTTAGCCTCGTATTCTCTATAATATAGGATATATGATTCCTCCAACTCAGGGTTCCAGCCTCTCCCAGGATTCAACCTTAAACATGTGACCTAGGGAGAATTTCTATATCTCGATTAGGAAGGTCCAAATGAAATTTAGAAATATGTTTCAGATATGAAACAGAATTTAGTGTATGTGGTAAAAGTTTCAGACCCCGACGATGAAACAGTGACACATGGAAGTCCGTACAAGTTCGTTATGATGAACAATCTTGAAATAATCCACCTTGGGAAAATTCACATAAGTATTACTTGGTGAAGCCAATTCTGCTCTAACCTGTGGGGTTGGAAAGAAGACAGTTTAGGATACCTCAGTACGAAGTTTCAGACTAAGAGGAGCACCAATTTTGAAGATGAAGAAAAAAGAAGATTAGATAATGTTGCAGAAGAAATTGAAGAAAACTAGGGCATCAAATATTTTGCAGTTCTGATCACTATTTTGAAAAAATGAGTATGTTGCTCAAATTTCCTTGAGGAGGTGTGTATTTATATCCAATAAGGTTTGAAATATACCTAAGTTGAAAAATTAGGGTTTCTTTGTCAAATCCTAGGTCCACCATAAGCAGTATTCCAAAAAATATTTCAAGCAAGCATCAGATTAAAGCAATCTCATTGGTCAAAGAAGAAGTTGCAGATCCAGAAGGAGATGAAGACAAATCACAAGAAGAAATATACCAAACAAACAAATCTAAGTATTTGAATTATCTTTCCTATATATGATGTGTATTATGCATGATAAAATGTTTGCATTAATGATAATATACTACTAATATGCATTAGAGGAAATTTCAACTCAAAATGGGCCTCCTAAGGAAAATTAATAAAATAATAGTTAAAATAATAAAATAATATTTATTAATTTTGGAGGAAGAAAAGAAAAAGCTACTTTCTTTGTTCGTATTTTAGACATATCTCCCTGTATTTTTACTCAAATTTTGATCGGGAGATCTCATTGGATGCGTAATTAAATTCTGTATCCAACAAGTACCCACTCGTTATACTTTTGATGGGGCCCACTACTGCAAAAACAAGAAATACCTGAAAAATCGTGATGATGACATCATCATCATGTTTTTTTTTCCAGGTATTTCTTGTTTTTGGGGTAGTGAGGTTCGTCAAAAGTATGTCGAGTGGGTACTCATTGGATGTGGAATTTAATTACGCATCCAACGAGCTCTCCCGATTGAAATTTGAGTAAACAAACAGGGAGATATGTCAAAAATACGAACAAAAAAAGTAGTTTTTTATGATACCTATCCCCAAATTTATATTAAAAATTTGTTTAAGAGGTGCTCCCTTTTTTAATTTTAAAGCATTTTGATTGGCTAATACATGATGAGATGGAATTTGTATTATTTTTGGAAGGCTCATTTTAAATTGAAATTTCCTCTAATGCATGTTATGGGTAAGTATCCCATGGTGCTATACAACACTCCATTGCTACTTATCTAGAATGAAACCTCTTTGCTGACATATTGGATTAGTGCATAATCTCAAGGATGTTATGGTAGAGATGGAAGGAATCTATAATGTTTCTGTGAGATATGGATGAAGGTTGTATTGGCTAAAATAGTAGGATGATTGTATCATTATGCATAAGAATTTGTCATTATCGATATGTCTTATGAAATGTTTATAACCATGCAACTGGTGTATGTGACTTGTAAGAAAGGTCGTGTACAACTGCCTACAAGAAAAGGAGGATAAGACTTGTTCCAAAAAATGAGTGGTGACAATTAAAGATTCACTCGAATAAACATACATGAAGATGAACTTGAAGCTACCAGGGTCAAAGACACTATGATAGAAGAAAGAGCTTTAGAAGAATATAAGTGAGTAGTATATCCACCTCGAGAGCTGAAGACCATATTGGGCATGAGAGATAATTCAAGATGAAGAAAAGTATGGTGAGACTTCCAAAATAAAGTAAAAGGCCTTGGATACACTCTAGTTTTGTGGAACAGTTGAGTGACATCATTGATGCAGACCCTTCCAACTATGGAACAATCTATGATCAAAGTGTAATAATTGATCATGGGGAATGATGTGTAGGATATGGTTTTGAGACCTGAAGGGAAGTTCGTAGTGGCTTCCATGTGGATATACAAGAACAATTATACAAAGAAATATTCATTGTTTGTGTCATAAAAAAGCGAATATACTATGGCATGACATACTCTATTGACCAGACACACTTCTCCAGTAAAGTAGAAGTATATATCGAGCAAAGAACCACCTGTGCAGAATAGGATTTGTATGAGATCAGAAGGCACCCATAGATAAGCACGTCTAATTACAAAAGGATCTTGAAGATCACCTAGAGTGATGAATATCTTAACCTTTTCTACAAGGTTGAAGATGGAAACCTATAGAAGATAACAAGCTCACAAATGGGTGCAAGATGAGATTTTTTCAAGATAAAGGGATCTTGGTATCTAGTAACCTGAGATGGATACATAGAATATCGGTAGAGAAGGATGTTACATGTCACTTCGGTACATAATACAAAGGGAGGATGATTCTCCACTTCAAGGGGTGTGACTACAAAATATCTCCTAGTTAGACACGGTACGACATGATGGACAACTTCCTGATGGACTAAGAATTTACCAAGAGTAAAGTGGGTTCCAACCTTCAAGGTTGAATGTGGAATACTAGGACGTGTCGATGACCTAACAGGATGAAATCATGGTAGAAGCAATGATGGAAGAATACCAGTCATTAATGGAGAATGATGCTTGGGATAGAGTACCCAAACCAAAAAGCAAGAGTGCGGTATCTTCCAAGTGGATCTACAAGATAAAACATGATTTTGATAGAATTATCAAAAAATACAAGGCAATATTTGTGGCTATAGGATTCTCTTAGAGAGAGGGAATTGATTATGAAGAGACATTTGCTTTGGTAGAAAGGTACACTTCCATCAGAACCATCATGGCACTTGCTTCCATGATGAAGTGGGATCTACACTGGATGGATGTAAAGATAACATTCTTGAATGGTATGATTTAGGAAGAGGTTTACAACAAAAAAGCACAAGGATTTGAAGTCGAATATAGAGTGACTCATGTATGTAAGTTGAATAAGGATCTGTATGGACTGAATAAATATCTTAGAGCTTGGTATGGAAGAATATATAGCTTCTTAACAAGCTTGGGATTTACCAGAAGTAAAGATGATCCTAACCTTTACCTCAAGGATATGGATGATGAACCTTTCATACTATTGTTGTATGTGGATGATCTATTTCTGACAGGAAATGAGAAACAAATCACATAAAGGAAGAAGAATCTAGCTGAAGAATTTGATATGAAAGAGCTTGGATTAATGCACTATTTCGTTGGGCTGGAAGTGTGGCAGAGCCTAGAAGGAATATTTCTTAACCAGGGAAATTATGTAGTGGAAATATTAAAGAGATTTGATATGTTGGATTGTAAATCCATGGCCACACCCATGGATACCAACCTGAAGTTGTTATCTGATGAATCATCATATTTAGTGGATGTGACTCAATACATACAAATTATTGGGTCACTGATGTATCTGACGAATACAAGGCCAAATATATGCTTTGTTGTGAACAACTTGAGTCAATATCTAGTTAAACCTAAATAGGTTTACTTGATATATGCAAAGCATGTGATGAGGTGACTAAAAGGCACAATAGACTTGGCACTTTATATTGTAGAGATCATGTCTACAAATTATATGGGTATACGGATTTAGATTGGGTAGGAAGTGCCACATACAACAAGAACACCTCATGTGGATGTTGTTTTCTAGGATCCTCCATGATATCATGGTTTAGTAATAAAAAATCTAGTGTTTCTCTCAGCACAGCTGAAGCAGAGTACATAGAAGCTTGCTCCATTAGTTGTGAAGCGATATGGATTTAGAAACTGATGTCAGGACTATTTGACATGGAGTTGTATACCACAGTGATTCTTTGTGACAACCAGAGTTGCATAAAGATGACAGATAATATTGTGTTCCATGATAAATCAAAGCACATAGAAATCCAATATTTTTATAAAATGGATATGGTACAAAAGGGATCTATAAAACTACAGTATGTGAGTTCCAATGATAAATTTGATGATGTGTTGACCAACATTCTATGACAAGCTTTGTGTAGTTTGAAAATACTTTCCTCACAAGGAGGAACAATGATGATGATACAAACTTTCCTCGCAAGGAAGAACAATGATGATGATATAGAATTTCCTCGCAAGAAGGAGTAGTGACGATGATACAGACTTTCATCACAAGGAGGAACAATGATCATGACACCGACTTTCTTCGCAATGAGGAACGATGATGGTATGGACCCTTCTCGAAAAGGAGAAATAGGTCAAAGATATAGACTCTCTTCAAAAAGGAAGAACGAGTCAAAGATATAGACTCTCTTCAGAAAGGAAGAACAAGTCAAAGATATGGACTCTCTTCGAAAAGGAGGAACATGTCGAAGATATGGAATCTCCTTGGAAAGGAAGAACAACTTGAAGATGTGAACCCTCCTTAGACAAAGGAGGAGTAGGTTTATAATATGGATCCTCCTGAAAAATTGGGAGTGATGATAAGACTGATATCGATAATGGGATGACAGTGATGCTCTAGTATGAAAGAGGCCAAGTGTTTCCTGAAGATACTAGAAAGGTATGAAATTCACTTGTGGACAACAGTATGGTCTGGCAGGAAATAACACTCTATTCCTGAAAGTGTTCCTTACTAAGGATGTCCCTGTGGATGTTACTCTCTCATGGAGGGTATCCATATTTATTTATGGATACCGCAGAGTAACACTCGCTTAGGAGTGGTCCTAGATTTGGAGCTGAGGATGCTCTACGATGAGACCTTATGGATGGTAGGGATGGCATTTACATGTGGTCAAGATATTCTTTTTATAAATTACTCTTGCATGGAGAGTATACGTACATTTATATGTATATTCCATAGAATAACACTCGCTTAGGAGTGGTCCTATAATTAGTGGAAAGGATGCTCTATGATGGGTCCTCATGGACGCCATAGTATAACACTTGCATGGAGTGGTCTCAGATCCAATAAGATGAGGATTTCCTATGATGATGGCCGACGCCTAGGCGCGGTCAATATCTACAGCTACAAACAATATTCTTGTATGGAGAGTATGCCTACATGTATATGTAGATGTCGTAGTATAACACTCACTTAGGAGTGGTCCTAGCTTTGAAGATGAGGATTCTATGATGAGTCCTTATAGAGGAAAGGGCCTACATCTAAGTGCAATCGAGATATACATTCATTTGTATACGATTTAACTGGTCGATACTATGGACCCTCCTCGTTGAGGGGGAGTAGGATGATGGAGGATTGCATCATCCTTGGACCTATGTCCTAAATTTATAGGTATTGATCATCCTGCAAAGATATCATGTGCACTGCAAGTAGTGTGGTGATGAAGGACTGAAAAGATATAAGTGCAGAAGCAAAGGATCAAGAAGATCAAAGTGTTGCTATAAAGGATAAAAAAGATTGAAGTGCTACTACAAAGGATCAAGAAGATCACATTGTTACTGCAAAGGATCAAGAAGATCACATTGTTACTGCAAAGGATCAAGAAGATTGAAGTGTTGTTGCAAATGATTGAATATATTAAAGTGTTGTTGCAAAGGATCGAGAAGATCAAAGTGTTGTTGCAAAGGATCGAGAAGATCAAAGTGTTGTTGCAAAGGATCAAGAATATCGAAGTGTTGCTGCAAAGGATCGAGAAGATTGAAGTGCTGCTACAAAGGACCGAGAAGATCAGATTTCTGTTGCAAAGGATCAAGAATATCGAAGTGCTACTACAAAGGATAAAGAAGATCGAAGTGTCACCACAAAGGATCTTGTGATCGCATGATGCAGAAGATAAAAACTCAGTGTTGTAGAAAACAATGTTTCGGTACTTAAGATATTGAAGAGTAACTGTTATAGATGCTGATTGTGAAAACTTCCTATGAATTATAGATGCATCACCTTGATGATGTTGCATATTCTCTCTCTCGTTGACGATGATGTTGTCTGTATAATACCATTCTCATTAAGGAGGAGTGTTTAAATATTGTAAATTCAAAGGATATTCTAAATGTATTTTATTGATGTACCCCAAAGGGAGATGTAGTATTCCTCTGTCGAAATGTTACTATTGTATTTGGTCATCATTGAGTCATGAGGTAAATACTCCATTGTAAGTCAGGTCAATAGTACCCTAATGAATATAATATGATATTGTATTAACTCTTCCTAGGTGAATTCAGACCAGTAAGCTAAGTGGGGTCGACTTGTTAGGCTAAAAGTTAAGTAACAAAAAGAGTATAAATAGAAGAGTTGTGTTCCTCATTTGAACATACACTTGCTTGTCTATAGCACATAGGGGAGAGAGAGAGAGAGAGAGATAGAGAGAGATTTATTGGAAGAAGGAGCACTTGTCTGGGGTCTTATCTCGTACTTTTGATACATCTTATATAGAGGAAGTTTTGCTAGGTTTTCCTCCCCATGAGATTTTCTTAGAATAAATATTTGTGTTCTTTTGTGTGATTGTATTTGTCTATATTTCAGTGATCCCTTTGCATATGGTTATGATGTTGTAATGCTAAATGTTATCATATTTGGTATAACCATAAAAAACTTAACATTAAGGACAATACAAAAAGAGGCTTTAGCCAATAACTGTTATATATTATGAATACTCTATTGTAGAATGAATTTTTTGGTAGGCTATTATTTATACCCTCTATTCATAAGAAAATAACCCTATCCACTTCCTATATCCATGAATTTAGAGTTAAACTATCCTATATCAATTCCAGTTTGAAGGAAATTAGTTGACAATACTTAGAACATGCTATAATTATTGACTCCCAACACTGATTTCCATATGAAATAGTATTGACTCCTCATGCCAATTTCATTTTAGATAATGTTATTGAATTTTGGTTTAGATGGTGACCTCTTATGTTTCCCATAGTACCAAAAATTTCCTTCTTGAAATTCATCAAATTGTATCATTGTGATTTTTGTGGCATATTAATTCCCTAACACTATAACTTAGGGAATCCATTGTGATGTTCATGGCTTGAATTTTTTAAAATAAAAAAAATTCAGAATATTTATATAAAACCTAAAAACAAATGGAATCTAGTTGTGGTCAATTTAATCATTTTATAATTTCTACCTTGGAAAACTATAGGGTATATGAAATATCTACCAAAATACTCTATTAAATCATAGAACCATGTTCAATATCAGGCCCATGTTCACAATCACGTGTGACTCCACTTCACCTCATCTGGTTGGAAGATTTTGTTAGTATAGGGATAAAGTATATTGGATTTTACTTGGGTCAATATCATTGCAACTGTTCTAACTTACAACATCATTGTGAGGTGATGACTCAATGAGAAGTCCAAATTATCCAACTTCATAAACCAAACAATGGTTACCCTTTCAAGACTAAAAGTGATATATACATTTAAGCACCATGAAGACTAAGCATACCTTGCATATTGATGTTTTGGAAACTACTTGTTCAACCTTAAATTCTTTGTCTTCACCAATTATATACCTATAACAATAAGAACTAATTCTGCAATATCTTGTTCCTTGTAAAACCATGTGAGTTCTCATTCTCGTGGCTAACAATTTTTCTTTCTAGGAATCATCTCCTATGTAAGGAGAGCCAAATTTACAATTTTAGCTTCTCTGAGGAGTCTCTTATCAAAAACTCGATATGTTTTTGTAGGATCTCTTTTTGGGAAGGAACTGGTGTAAAGTACCACCTCATCTCGATTTGTGTTTGGGAATTATACAGAATCACCTTATCATTATAGTTCAATATAGTGATCAATGGGGATGACCAATATTCTCTTCCAAATATCTGATGTAGGGTCATGTCACAGTGATGTCATCACCATAAGGTGACTTCATACTAATTTCCAACTATCATCTCAGGGAAGGATAGACCACCCCTCCCAAAAATGTGCTCTCGGGGTTAAGCATCATTTAGAGGAAGGATCGACCGACCCTTCCTCAAATGTGCACATGAGGTCAAGAATCATCTAGAGGAAGGATCAATAGACCTTTCCTCAAATGTGCAGTTGGGGTCAAGAATCATCTATAGGAAGGGTTGGTTTATATTTACTCAAATGTGCATCTCGATTCAAGAATAATCTAGAGGAAGGATCGATCAAACCTTCCTCACATGTGCACTTTGGGTAAAGCATCATATAGAGGAAAGATCAATTGACCCTTTTTCAAATGTAAACCTTGGGTAAAGAATCATATTGAAGAAGGATTGGTGAGCACTTCCTCAAATGTGGACCTTGGTTCAAGAATAATCTTGAAGAAGGATAAGCAAATCCTTTTTCAAATATGATAGCCAAGAAATATATCATATAAATGAAAGATTGGCCAACCCTTCAATATGGTCAAGGAGAATTCTACCATCTAGAGGAAAGATCGACTGAACCTTCCTAAAATATGGCATCCAAAAAATGTATTATTGAGATGAAAGATTGACAGATCCTTTCTGAAATATGATAGAAACCAATTGTTCTAGATAAAAAAAATATAGGTCAACCCTCCCTAAAGTACAATATGCAAAAAAAGTATCATCTAGAAGAAGGATTGTCCAATTTTTAGAAACCAATTGTTCTAGATAAAAAAAATAGGTCAACCCTCCCTAAAGTACAATATGCAAAAAAAGTATCATCTAGAAGAAGGATTGTCCAATCCTTCCTCAAATATGGTCATTTATGTCCAAGCATCATGTAGAGGAAGGATCAAGGAACACTTCCTAAAATGTGCATCTCAATTCAAAAACCATCCCTAGGAATGATTGATCAACCCTTATTCAAATGTGGATGTATCAAGGATCATATATGGGAAGGATCAATATACCCTTCTTTAAATGTGGACCTTGGGTCAAGCAAACTATGGAGAAAGGGTTGGTCTACCTTTCCTCAAATGTGCACCTTCAGTCAAGAATCATCTAGAGTAAGGATCAATTGATCCGTCCTCAAATATGGACCCAAGGCCAAGAATCATCAATAGGAAGGATCTACAAACCCTTTTTCAAATGTGTGCCTTAGGTCAAGGATCATATTGAAGAAGGATTGACAAACCCTTGTTCAAATGTGGAACTTAGGTCAAGCATCATTTTTAAGGAGGATCAGTCGATCTTCTTTAAATGTGGTATCCAAGAAACCAATCATCTAATTGAATTATCGACTGAACATTCATTAATTACAGTAGATGGGAATTATACTAGCTAGAAGAATGACTGACCAAACCTTCTTAAAATATCGTAGTGAGGAAACGTATCATTTTGAGGAAATATTGGTTGACCCTTCCTTCAATATGGATTTTAGGTCAAGCATGATATCAAGAAATTATCAATCAAATCTTCCTCAAATGTGGCTTCCATGGATACGTGTCATCCAAAAAAAGGATCAGTCGACACTTCTTCAAATTTGATGACCGCTAAAAGTGTGATCTAGATGAATGACCAACTTACCCTTCCTAAAGTAGCATATCTAGTAATGCATCACAAATATGAAGGATCCTCCTAGCCTTCCTCAAATATAATAGCTACACATAATCAGTCGAAATTTCTAATATACCCCAGGTAGGAAGTCTATAAGATAGAGAAATTTTTGACCAATTTTTTCTCAAATACGACACCCATTAAGAAAAACCATTGGATGACCCTTTCTAAAGTATGGTACTCAAGAAACTTATTACTTAGAGGAAGGATCATCCTAAGCTCCCTCAAATATAGTACTTAGAAAAAATTTCTTCTAGATGAAGGATCGACCAATCCTCATTATATAGGGTATCAACAAAACACATCATATAGTGGAAACATTAGTTGGCCATTCCTAAAATTCTATATCCAGGAAACACATTAGCTAGAGTAAGCATTGGTTAATATTCCCCAAATAAGTTTCACAGGAATGATTGATCTCCCTGTCCTCAAGTATTCTACCCATAAAATGTATCATTTTGAGGAGAGATCATTTGGTCTTCCTCAAATACAATACATAGTAAATTCATCTTCTCCTTGAAGTATTTTCCAACATTTCCTCAATTATTGCATCTAGAAAACCTATATGCAAGAGGAAGGATTAGTCAACCCTTCCTAGAATATAGTATCTTTGAAATGTATAACATAGGGGAAGGATCCACCAACCATTTCTCAAATACAGTTCCCAAGAAATATATCATCTAGAGGAAGGATTGACCTATCCTACCTCAAATACAATACCTAGTAAATGCATTGTTTAATAAAAGGATTGGTAGAACCTTATACAAATACAATGGTTAGTAAACCTTCATTCAAGTTGAATGAGGAATTGACCCTTCCTCGAATATGGTCACAAATATCACATAATATAGAGTAAGGATATTCCTACCCTTCTTCAAATATCTTAACCAAGAAACATATCAACAAGAGGAAGGATCGATTGATCCTCCCTAAGAACAGTACCAAAATACCTATTTTCTTGAAGAATGACCAATCGATCCTTCCTCAAACACAATACCTAGTAATTGTACCAATTAGTGGAAGTACCAGTCGACCCTTCCTTTAATATAGTAGCCATTGAACCTATCTTCTAAACAAAGGATCATTCAATCATTCCCTGAATTCAACAACTAAGAAAATTTTTAAGTAGATGAAGGATTGGTTGAAATTCCTAAAAACAATACCAGTAAACATATCATATTGGGGAAATTTCGCTCAAATATTCCTCAAATACATATTTAGTAATTCCTCAACAAGATAAAATATTGGTCAACCCTTCCTCAAATACGCTACCCAAGAATGTTTTATCTAGACGAATGCTCGAATGTTCATTCCTCAAGTATGGTCCCTAGGAAACATATCATTGAGAGGAATTATTGGACAATCTTGACTCAAATAGAGTACCTAGCAAATGTATTATCTAGTGAAAGGATTTTATACCCATCCTCAAATACAATAGCCAGTAGGATGACCTTCTAGACTAACGATATGTCAACCATTTCTAAAAAATGCTACGTAATAAATCATCATATAAAGGATTGATCTATCAATGTTTACTAAAATATTGTATCCAAGAAACATATTAACTAGATCAAGGATGATTTGATACTCAAAAACATATCTAGGAAACATATAAAATTGAATAATGATTGGTTGACCCTTCCATGAATACACTACCCAGTAGACGTATCATAAAGAAAATATCAGCCATCAATTTCTCAAATAAGGTTCCCAAGAATAGATCATCTATCAGAAGGATTGAACAGACGATGTTAAAGTATGCTACCCAAAAAATGTATCAATTAGAATAAGGATTTTATGTAACTCTCTCAAATACATTGCTCATTACATATACAATATAGTGGAAGGGTCCTATGACCCTTCCACAAATACAATAGCTAGTAAACCTACCTTCTGAATGAATATTTGTTCAACCATTCCATAAAAAATGGTACCCATAAATCATTATTTACAGGAAATAAGTTTCCACCCTTTCTTAAATATGATATCCTTGATACTTTTCAACTAGAGGGACGATTAGTCAATATTTCCAAAAAATTGTACCAAGCAACATATATTCTTGTCGAATGGTATTTCAACCCTCCCTAAAATACTATCCATTTTATGATTCATCTTGTTTAAGGATCAACTAACCTTTCCTCAAATACATTAACTAGAAAATTCATCTTCTAGATGTAAGATCAACTGACCTTTCCTCATATATAGTACACAAGAACATACTATCAAGGAGGGAGTGTGACCAAGCTACTATATTTGACAAAGGGTGATGCAATACTTCCTCTTCAACCATATTTTTGAGAATATGGATATTGGGAATAATTTATCGATATTATGATTACATATCTACCCAATAGGGACGGGTTTCGATTACAATATCTGGGGAAGGGTTGACTAATACTTCACCTTGACCATTGGCGATAAGAACATAACTATATAGAGAGTTTGACTCGATGATATACTTGATGAAGGATCACTCAAGCCTCCCTCAAACCACCCTTGATGTATACTATTATGGTGGAAAGATCGAATGAACCTTTTCTTTGATATTATTGTAATGTAGGATGCATGGATTGAGTCATCTATTATAATGATAGCCTAAACCTTCCTCAAAAAATGTACTCCATTAATGCATAATATAGATAAGGGATCGATCAACTTTTTTCCTTGACCCACATTTTGCTGGACACTATTTTGGAGGAATTGTAATCATTTACTTTATCTAAATAAGGGTATCATGCAACTTCCTTTTGCACAATTTTTTTAGGATACTATTATGCAGGAAACCTTTATCTATTTTTCATTAGCATGTCTACCTGAGTGGAACTTCTAACTGGTTTCTATATCTATAAACCAAATTCAAATTGCTTATATGAATATCATACCGAAATATAGTGAATATATCTATGTTTTCCCCAAGAAAATTTTTAAGGATCAAGAAGTTTCCTAAAGTGTAGAAACCTTGGAGAATCTTACTAATTCTCAAATTTTCAAGCACTAAACATTGGGAAATATTTTTTAAAAATGATCAAATCTCTAAGGGTTTTATATAGTTTTTGGATAATTTTAGCAATTTTTAGAGTAAAATTATTTTATACCATTAAATTTGGGCGAATCAATTTATAAAAAAATGGAATTTCACCCCTAAAATTTTCCCTTGTTTTTATTTTAATATTTCATAATTTCTTGGCAATATTTTGCAACATGACATAATGTCCATTTTAGTAGCTCTAAGACATTTCATATAATTTTTTTCCCTTCAAATACATCCTAAGCACAACATAAGACTGAGTGATACTGATTGGTTTCTTGAGATGGAAGAACTTGATAATCCACATCCATATTTCTACCTCTATGTGTTTATTAAATAAAAATAAAGAAGGATTGGCATCATCGTATCTACATATGTCTTTCGCGAAGAGATGTTGTGTGTTCGGGTAGAATTTGTTGAGGGAAAATAATTCTCTTTATTATAGATGGATCTTCTAATTTGTAAGTGTCATCCCAAGTTAATGAAAATATTTGATGCAAATGATCAAGTGTCTTATGAAAAACATGGTTTGATATTGCCATCGAATGATTTATCTAATATAGATCTAATAAAACCACCAACCTGAAAAATGGAATTCTATCAGTATTTAAAAAAAATTACTACGAAAAGACATATTCGAATCTTCATTATATGAATTTTAATGACAATATTATGGATGTTTATCTTGAAAATAATCCCTTCTACCTTAGAATATTTAGCATATATTTTCCCTTGAAAAGTGTGACACTAAATTATCATTCAAGACATTGAAATAAATCCCTTCGAAGGTAATAATGGAGAAAGAAAGAAAAAGTTTTGAGAGGTAAAAAGGCAACCAACAAAAACAAATACAATATTTCCTTTTTAATATTTTTTTTCTACTAATGTCAAGAGATGTGTTCTTGCACCTATGAATTTGGAATTTGAAAAAGTGAATGAATATGGTGTGGCCAGAATGGTTATGTTATCACTAGAGTTTGTACCTAGACTACTTAGGTTCAAATACTAGAGAATCTTAAAATTGCTTAATGGTCATGACTAGGTTGGTAAGCTTATAAGCATACAAGTGTAATAGAGATCAGGCTAACATATATCAAATGACTAGACAATAGATGTATAAACATGATAAACTAGGACAAAAGAGTCCGAGTATGAATTTATAAAAGGAGTGAGCATGTTTTGTTCAGATCATTGATAAATATACAAATTATTCATAAGAATCCAAGCATAGGAAACATCTATCCAAGGAACATAATTATGAAAAAACCATAACATTTATCTATTCCAATATTAAAATAAAAAATGGCTCATCTCGAATATAATCATTTCAAAGCATTCTTTATATAAAGTGAAAATGAAGTACATGCCTGTAAGTTAAAAGAGAAATCTGATCTCCACCATTCCTAATGCCTTTACATTGTTCATCATTGCATCTTATATACAAAAAAGTTTCAAAACTGAAGTAGTTTGAGATCCATATTTCATGGATATAAATAACTAAAAATAGACAATCTAGTTACATTCAATCTATATCGAATGGCTTGAAAACTAAGCTTGACGTCTAATACTAACAGCTGTAAATACTAACATTATCTAACTAACAACTTTCGAATCATGATTTTTTATCAAGCATATCTAGAAAGCATGACCTGGCTCTTGATTTGGACTCATTCTTGAACAACTTTAGTTTCCTGGTTGCATCAGCTAGAATAGTAAACCATCCAACGCTTGAGATCACCTCTCTAGCTGAGACTTCTCTCCCTCCATAGCTCGAATCTTATCTAGAATTTCTTTGTTTTGATTTACAAGTTCCTCATATTGCTGTTGTGTATCCCTTTTCCTTCTCAAAGCTTCTTTGGACACTGTGATAATTTCCTGGTAACTTGTATCTATTTCTTCCAAGTCTTCTCGCAACCTTCTATTAACAATCATCAAATTTTCATTTGAATCATTGAGATACATGTTTTTATCTTTGAAATATTGTAAAGAATTATTTAATACTTCCATCTCTGATACTGATTCCATTATTTTAAAATGTCCAGGAACTTCCTTAGTCTCTAAGGTTTTCGAACCTGAACCAACCTCAATCTCAACTACTTTTTTCTTTTATCCTTGCAGATGTTTTTAAGCAGATTTGGTGTATGGATTAATTATTTTTGAATTTATGCTAAGGTTTGTTCTTATTCTTGATAAGCTTCCTTTGTAGCCTATAAATACTCCTCACCAGATGAATATTCTATAACAGTTATAAGGTCCTTTTAAAACTTAGGGTTTAACATTTCCTTCATGTTCATTCTCAATTCATTTTTAGATCTAGTCTTAGACCTCCAACTATTTTCAACATTGCTTGCAAAAGGAGATTCCACCTGTTTCAAATTCAATGAAATTTATCGAACCATTATATTTTCCCTGATATCCCTAGGAGTATTAGGATCCATGACTTCTTCTTTCTAAAACTCAACAATTAGTTTTTTTTGTACTTTATTTCTGGAAATTTATGTCATGGATACAATATCACATACCTACTATGCATGTTTGTCTTCACCTTCAACCATATTCCTTTCCTGTCTTATGTACTATCTTTTTATCCCTTCATCACCATGATCTTGATTTTCAGGTTCAAAACAAGACCAAAAATTAAATGTTTCCAAGATCTATCAATCTTTCCCAATTTAGAAGTTATCAATAGCTTAATCAAACCATGATGAAAAACTGAATGACTGCTATGATCGGGGTGATTTATTACCTACAGAATCATATTTTCTATGCTCTTAAATAGGTAATAGGGTAAGTGCAATTTATATTCCCCATTTATATGTAAAAAGAACCTTAAGTGGAACTTGAATACAGTTGCAAATTGTCCTTAACATGTGATATAACGTTGAACGACCTTTAAAATATATCTCCATTCAGGCTTAACCATGTTTCAATGAATTCCTTTACGCAAGAGAAACCGACTGAGGTCAAATTCGAACCAATGTTTTTTTAAACCATTTTTCACCTTTAGAAGGTATGTGAATGGATTCTACGATGTTAACTTTATCTACTGTAAGGAATAGGTTTTTCAAATCCACTACAAAATCCCTGTAATTGTTTACAAAATCATTTGTTACCTACAAATTGTAACGTTTCATTCATTCACATAAGGACAACCAACCCTCGGTCTTCATCATTTCTGCACATCTGGGAAATTCATCCATCCACTTGATATTATCTGGCTCCAATCTACAGATTTTTCCACTAAGATTTTTAACCACTGCCATCATGATCTAGAGGCTCTGCTAGCTCATATTCCTATTAAAAAATTCAAACAAACACAAACTCTGCATAGAAATCCGATCAACATTCTGTAAGGTTAGTTGAGATATGAGTTTGGATTCATGTCATTTGCAAATATAGAAACCCTTTTGTACATTCCTGGCATAATTAAATTGCACTCCTTCCTTGAAACGCATCCTGGGTTCCTATTAGTTTCACTATGAATATGGAATACTTTTGAAACATGCGTCCTATACATGTCATCTTCTCTCAATATATTAACAAGTGGAAACAATCCAGCAACACCATCATATCATCTATTATTTAATGTGTTGTTGGTATGTACCAAAACTCAAATGAAGTACCATCAACATTTAAACACTCAAACCTTCAGCATGTATGAGTCAAACTTGATTTTATTTATTGAAAAATCAACCTACTCATACATTAGGCTATGCATTATTTCAATAAATAGCTTTGAGAACTTGAAAGATTAATGAAAATGAGGCTTATTTGTTTTAATAAATAGAACAATGATAAAATAACCTTTCTAAAAGAGTCTAAGAACTAGGGTAAAACTAAAGTAAACCAACATTCAAAAGATAAACTAAGGTAATGCTAGAGAAAAAGGTCTTCTAGGAAAAAAATATCTAAAGTATAACTAAGATACAAATATATAGATAACATATGGCTCTGATTGGGGATAAAGCTCTCCTTGTGAGGTTTTAATAACATCTTGACCATGTTCCTTCAGAAAACCTACTAGAATCATACCTCTGATATCAAACAGCTTTATTGGGCTGGAGTCTTATATACAAATTCTGTAATGATATATACAATGAATATGAATACTTTAGTATGTATGGAAATGTTTCATGAACCGCCCATTTACTGGGCCTGCAACCTCATCGCCATTCATATTTTGTAAAACAAAATTGTTATTTCCTTAAATCTTAATTACTGTAAAAGGTCCCAGCCACAAATTATCAAATTTTCCATGCTTACCTTTTTCATCATTTTGTGCATCCCATCTGAGAACTACATCAATGACTAAGAAAGTGTCTTTCTTGACCTTTATGTCAAAACTTTATTTTACCTTCTTTTTATAAATTTCATCTTTTTCTATTATTGCTCTCCTTTCTTGCTGCAACTTGACTACCCGAAACAACCTTCTTTTCATTTCATCAGGTTCCTCTTCTACATCTTCCAAAAACTTGATTACTGAAAAACTTAGTTGTACAGGAAAAATTGCATCAATTCCATAAACAAGTTGCAAAGTTGATGTTCCAATTGATTTCTTTAAAATTACCCTATCTTCCCAAAGATCATATTTTAATTTTATATCCCAAGTCCTTTTATTTTGAAACAACATCTTCTTAATATTATTCACAATGTTCTTATAAGTGGATTCTGCTAATCCATTCCCTTAAGGATAATAAGATGTTATTTTCTTCTAAAACATTTACCATATTCTTGGACTTAAAGGCTGGAGCATTATCAGTAACTAACTTCCTTGGACAAGCAAATATGCTTAGAATATTATCTTCAAGAAAACTGATACTGACTTTATTTGTTTCTCTTCTCGTGGGAATTGCTTCCATCCACTTTGTAAAGAAATCAGTGGTAGTAAAAATCCACTTATGTTGGCCACTAGAAGTAGGATGAATTTTTCTTATAAATACTAAGCCCCATTGCTGGAATGGATCATGTGCTACAATTGGTTTTAAAGGTAAATATTGTAACTTGTGCTTACCTACAAATTCCTGACATTTAATGAAAGCTTTGACAAGGAGATACACATCTGTAAAAAGAGTGGCCCAATAGTAACCTGCTCTTAAAATCTTAAATGCAGTTGCTTTCCAATACTTATGTCCCCCACATGCACCCCCATGTAATTATATAGTAATACCATCAACCTCTTATCTATCCAAACATTTAAGCAATATGCCTCCAGGATCTTTCCAATATAAAACTTGATCAATTAAAACATATTTCAAAGATTTATGTTTTAATGATCTATCTTCATTTTTATTCATATCAGGAGGACATTGTAAATGCAGCAGCAAATAAATAATTTTCTCATATCATGGAGAATCAAGATACCTGTTATAAATCCACTCTTTGTCATATTCACCATATGAATATCTAAAGCATGACAATTTGATTCTGCCAAAACATTTTCTAGACCTTGTCCCTTTACCAATTTGGTAGTATTAATATCAACATCATACTCCATGATTTTAACAATCCATGTTCCTCTTTTTCCCTCACTATGAGTTTGCACCATAATTTCCTTAACTGCTATCTTTGGAAGATAAGAAACAACTTTAGAATGTAGAACATAAATCCTAAACAATTTCAGAGCCTTAACCAAAGCATAGGCTTGTTTATCCATTGTACTATACTTTAACTCTGAATCTCTCAAGGTTTTGCTAAGGAATGAAATTGGTTGCTATAAACCATCTGAATTCTTTTGTAATAAAACAACAGCTATAGTATCTTCAGATGAAAATGAGAAAATTGAAAATTCTTTAGCAAAGTCAGGAATGATTAAAACTGGTTCTTTTTATAAGTGCTTTCTTGATATTCTCAAATGAATCCCTACCCTGAGCTGACCACTTAAATTCTTTTTCTTTCTTAATCATTTCCATGATTGGTTTGATAATTTATGAAAAATTAGGAATAAACCACCTTAAGAAATTTATTTTTCCATGAAAAGACGGAATTCCTTTCTTATTTTTGGGTATACTGATTTTTAGGATGGGCTTAATGTTACAGAGAGAAATTCCTATGGCTTGGGGTACCAAAATAGACAGCTTGACTCTAGAAATCAATCCTTTCCTATATGCAAGAGAAACCAAATATCTAACACTAAAGGATCTCGTTTCGTACCTTATTCCGGATGGTTGATGTAGATCCCCATTGAGCTTTCGAACTCCAGCTTGAATTGATAAATTGCTTCCTCAACATTCAATAAACAAGACAAGCATGCTATATATAATCATGTTAGACCTACTCTAGCATATATAATCAATAACATATAAGCATTTAAAAGCATCCATGGATTACATACTCATTTAAACACATATTATTGGACAGGAAAATATATTTCTATTAATATAAAATAGAGATTACAATAGTGACAACCTCTATCGGCACGTCTGCGAATCGGAGAAACTGAGTCCCCCACTTGGGCCTCCACCACTTCAATCCTCCATCTCTCGATAGCAAGCTCACAAGCAAAAGGAAAGCTTGGGAAGAACACAAAATTGCTCCAAGGGACAAAGGGATGTAGACTCAAGTATAAGTTCCGACAACAATGGACTATAGTTTTCTTGCTCTTCAATTCCTCATGCCTTCAATGTATCCAAAGGGTTCCTTATATAGCTATTCAATGGGGTAATGAAAGGTTGAATTCGAGCGATCTCAAGGCATATGGAAGGCCAGGAGACAAGTGAGTCGGATCCACATTAAGGAAAACTCCAAAAGAATTTGGCCTTTTGCACACATCCCAATGTACGTGGTTTTAAGGGTCAAATCCACGTATATACATGAGAAAGGGATTAAAAGTCGCGTATGGCAATTTTTGCATGTTTTTAGGGATGATCTTGGAAACATCAAAGGTATAAAAATGGTCCGTGGGGTCTAAGGAGTCTATAGAGGGATAGGGAAGTCCATAAAAGTGTGATTCACCGTGTGTGGTAAAATCAGTGATAACAGATGCCCCCTAATGTGTGAGGTCAGAGGGGTCATATGATGGCCGAAATAAATTATAAGTCCATCCCAGAAGTGAAGTGATGAAGAACCCAGTGGAATAACCAGCCATCCAATCAGTACAATACAATGATAAAGATCTGCATATAACTGCAAGTAGATACAGCAGTCCTGGATACATAAGAGTACAATGGCCATGAATAGGAATGATACAATATGACATGTGTGGTCATCACCACGTACAATATAAATAGATCAGAATCTCCATGATAAAGATATACAAAGGATCATGATCTCCCTAAATGCTAAAGATATATAATGGATCAAGATCTCCATAATGGCTGGAAATGTTTGACATATGCTGGAATCAAGTCACGAGAGCTGAAATCTCATGAACACTGGCACGATCAAGGAGGTAGCATATAAGAGATGCCACCAATCTGGAAGGTCTTCCACACAAACTGCTACGAGTACATGTCCTACTATGTGAATAGAGGTGTCGAGGTCGAACATAGTAGTCCATCGTTTGATTACCGGTCATTGATGTATTTCGTTAACCGACGCGAGATCACCCATTGAGAATGAAAATGGGAATCAAGGTACTATAGTGCAAACTAACAAGTGTGAATAAATGTGTTGAGGTCGAACACTTGAGAGGATCCATGGATCAGGGGACATTAATGTATTCCCAAAAAAATTTGATGGAAAGAGAACCTGCCACTGATGACTGCAAGTCTCAAGGCACTCAAAACTGACTCTAGATTCCTATCCCAGAATAAATGATCTGAAGTTGCTGGGATGAAATCTGCTGGAAGGAGGGCATTAAGGCATCCCCCATCATCCAACATGAGGTACTCAACAAAGCTATATAATGTGGAAGGACTCGATCATAAGGTGCACGAACCAGTAACTGTACTAGGAATGGCCGAGATGCAAAGTCAAGATAACTGAGGAATGGCCGACTTAGGCTTCAACTTCCTTTGAACAAGAGAATAAAGGTGAATGGTGACTGAATGTAGGCAGCATAGACTTGATGTATAAAACTGGTACATCTCTATGACACAGGAGGCATCGACAGAGGCTCCATAGTGACTGGAAGCTTAACTAGTCGGTGGAGATAAACTCAGATAAACGAGTACAACTCCTAAAGTCAAACTATTAACCCAACCAATAGATGTGATATACAATTCTATGTTCAAAGACAGCACGAGTCGACTGCTGCCAAAGATAACAACTTTTCTTGTCTGACTTTTTGGTTTTTAAATTTATTTTTTTTGGACTTTTTCAAATATTTAAAAAGCTTGAAAAAGAATAAAATTGCTTTAAAGTTAAAGACTAGGAGGAGATGAGTGTCAAATAGGCAAACAAACTAGTTCCAATCAGCGGAACATACCTATGCTCAATGCAAGGACACATGTGTAGGATAGAGACACTCGGGGAAAATTCACCTCCCGGTAAAAATAGGGAATCAAGCTGCAAAGGATATATGAAATGGCTCTGTGTGGCTAGACATGAGACAAGCTCAGGCTGTATGGTTGATACTCAAAGTCAGGGAAGCCGACATAAGGGTCAATGAGGTAGGCAAAGCTCATGATAAATCAATTACAACTTGACATAAGGGAGTCCTAGGGAAACAAACCAGCAAAAAGATCAAGAGGAGTATGAGGTTCTTGCAAAATGTCATGGTGATACTATACAACGGACTCCCACACTCTAAAGGACAAATTGTCAGCATGGGCACCAAATGTAAACAAGGAGCTAACTAGGGTACCCATGTACAATCAAGCTCTACCATTCACATCATGCACTTCTAAAACAACAAGAAGGTTCTGTGATAGGATAGAACGAGTTCGTACCTAAAGTTATAATGAAATGGTCATAAGGTCATGCAAAATGCAAACGATAGTGAAATCTAACCTATATTCTAGTTTAAACATCATACCTGAAATTGGCATGAACGAGTTAAAACAATGGTCGAAACAGTGCTTAAAATGGTCTCCTACATCATCATATTAGTCAAAAACGGTCCAAAAGGATCAGAAACGGTCCAAAACTATAGAAAGGGGGTAAAATTTTTCAAAAAATTGAAAAATTTCTATAAATAGTAAAAAATTCAAAACATTATATAACATTTGAAATTTTTACCCAATTGAGCTCAGAACTTCAAATGCAAATTCCAGGAGTTTCAGTCAGCGGAATCCGACACCGTTTTTTCCAGGTAACTTCCCATGCCCTGTTCTTTCATTTTCATGTAAATTTTTGAAATTCCATGGTCCAAATCAATTTCTAGGCCACTCTAAAATATGCGCCTTGGCCCATGTAGAAATTGAGGATTTTTACACATATAGGGCTGGCTATACGCGGAAAAATGCCTCAAAGTCACATACATACGCGGTTGTTTAGCAAACAGTCACGTATGCGGCTGCATTTAAGTTTTTCTATGACATTTAATGACTCAAACTTAAATTCAATGTGCAGGATGGTTCTAGAATAGAGGGAACGAGAGCACAGGGATGTAGAAGAAGCAGTACAGGGAGATCTAATGGCACAACAAGCTCTTCGTGCATGCGAGCTCTACAAGTTTTGGTGTCTTGGTGGCTTAAGGGCCAAACCAAGACTGTTGTAGATGCTAGTAGACTACTGGGATCCTGACTTAGAGTCTTTCCAGATTGACGAGATTTCCCTCACTATAGAGGTGGAGGACATATAATTCATTACAAGATTGTCTTGACAGGGGGAAGTGATGAACCTACGGTCTCGCGGGCTCGGAGGTGGCCTCACCATAGACGAGTATATAGCTGTATACTATTATCCAGACATGGAGAAGGTCAGGATTCAGATCCCAACTAACTCCATATAGGTGCTAGGCCTAAAGGCCATACTACTGACACTTGGCAGGATAGCAGGGCTAGCCTCACTCCACTAGGGCTCATGGCCCTTGATGTTCTATGCAGTGGAGTGCATGACCCAGAGTTTACGATTGGAGTACTGCGCTATTGAGAAACATGAAGTAACAACTCAGCAACTGCAAGATGGGAAAGGTACAAAACTTCAGTTTCAGTAGTATACTGAGCACATTCTTCTTTGAGCGTGTTTTGGGACTGATCCCTAGAGTTGACATTCCTCTTCACGGGGTTCGATATCCAACCCAACGATGTTGGGCATATGCGATGTGCAGACTGGGTGGAGGTAGGGTGTCCAACCCCTATCCAGTTGATTTCTTTCCATGGTGGTGGCAGCAGATAGTTTCCATCGATGATTACCCCTATGCGGGGATATATTTTCGGGAAGATCTCGACATGCCTCTACCACCAGGATCAGCATACAGTGACATTGGTAATGAATCCCAACCCTCTTTTTAAGTTTTTTGAATTATTTATTTTTTGTGTGTTTTTTGATATATATAGACTCAAAAGACATGTTTTTTTGTGACAACACATAGTGACATCCTGTCATATGTATGCAGATGTAGGACCACGATATCCTGACGGTTTCCCTCGTCATAAATGAAGGGGAAGAGGAGATGATATTATGGGTGTGGATGCGGAGCGGATTCTCCAAAGCATTCATACCAACTTTGTGTGGCTGACACACAGCGTACCCATGGCGCAGGTCACGGACCTGCCTGAGGCCATGCAGCGTCAGGTGGTGGGTGTACCACGAGCATGGGTGTGGTTATTTCGATGGCTAGCTAGAGCCATGGTGACATTCCATGATCAGAACCCCCCTCCTCCTCCCTAGGCTTAGATACCTGGGAGTGATACATTTTGTACTACCGTGTATTTATATTTTGGTCGCTCGGAAGCCCCATTTTTGTATTATGATACTTATGTATTATCACATTTTGGATGTTTAATGAAAAACTTTTATGATGATCGATTTATTTATTTACATGTGTAAAAATGTATGTTTGTGATGAGCTTATTGTCTATGAATGAAATGCCAATCTAACACATAGTTAGTATATGAGTCAGCAACTTGATTATAAATTCTTGGAACATGTATGTATGTTATGTTGTCAAATTGCCATTCTAACAATCTCACACGTAAGAATATTTGTAATAATGTTGGATCCCTCACATGATACAAGCAATTGAGCTGTGACACTACTAACTGTGAATCAAGATGTACCTCAAGAGAGAGAACACCATGTGAAATGGAATCTCACAGAAGCTCGATAACGACACTATACTCAACAACATTGTTCGAAGAGGGCCATAAACATACGCCTCTTGAAGACAATACCTAACCCGTAGGAGTATAAATCACCCAAGCAGTAGAGGATGAGTGTTGAGTGTGGCAGCTAGCACCATCCGTGAATCCCATATAGATGGAATACTCCATTGACATCTTCCATACGAAATGAAAGCTAATCACAAACTTTATCACCCTAAGAAAAACCTAACTATGCAAAATAATGTACAATAATATACAATAGTCATCCTAGATGAGAATCGTGCATAGTACTTTTTAAGGTAGAGCCCATTTCTAGGCTCCGCCAAGGCTATCCCCTCATAATATACTAGCTCATATGCACCCTTCTCTAACACACGTTTAACAACGTAAGGACCATGCCACATGGGGTTAAACTTTCCTACCCCTAAGGGTTCTTTAGCTTGATCCCACAAAAGGACCAAATCTCCTTCACTAAGCTTCCTTGGACGGACAGATTTATCATACTGGACCTTAACACGATGCTTATTCACTTCTAGAGCCACCAAGGAATCTCGGTGCTGCTCATCAAGTTGCTCTAAGTGGACCAAACGTTCCTCCAATGGGGAAGTGTCAAGTAAGAGATCTATGGCTAGCTTCAAAGAACAGATTTCGCACTCAACTGACAATACAGACTCCACTCCATGTACAAGTTTATATGAAGAAAAATCAGTGGCAATCTTAACTACGGTCCTATAAGCCCACAAAGCAGGATATAACATGATATGCCAATTGGTCTTGCTTTGTATGATGGTTAGTTGGAGAATGGAATTTAGTGATTTGTTCACTGCTTCAACCTGTCCATTCGCTTGAGGGTAATAAGAAGGGGAATGCTCCTGCTTAAACCCTAACTTCGAGGCCAATTCTTCCATCATTCAATTCTGAAAGTGCCTATCATGGTCAGTGACAAGCTCCTTCAGAATACCGAACCGAGTAATGATCTGGTTGAATACGAAATGTGCGGCTGTGTCACCATTGGATTTAATCGTGGGCATAGCCTTAGCCCATTTCATGAAATAGTCAACAACCACTATAATATGATGATGCCCCCCAGCTGAAGCTGGGTTGCAATCCATGAAATCAAGTCCCCACTTAGTGAAGGTACCAATGGTGATAATTGGATGTAACGGGGTAGGACGCGAGTGCATATTGCGTGCAAACACCTGGAAAGGGTGGCACTTCTTGACTGCATTGACACAATATTTAAAGATCGACGACCAGAAATAACCCACTCTCAAGAT
Organism: Pseudotsuga menziesii; assembly: GCA_001517045.1. NCBI lineage: Eukaryota > Viridiplantae > Streptophyta > Pinopsida > Pinales > Pinaceae > Pseudotsuga > Pseudotsuga menziesii. The sequence continues at coordinate 142,108 of LPNX011042183.1, read as the reverse complement.
TTTTTGGGTTGTAGAAAGCCCAGATAAATGACTGCCACATGCCCCTCCATGGCAATCATTTACCACAAGCTCAGCCTCCTCATTATTTAAACAATGGCGTAAAATGGAATCTACCCCGCGGTGGTATAATGTGTTATCCACTATGAGGTAATTCTTGGATACGTGACGTAACCGTCATCTCTCATCCCATGAAAGGTGAGTAGGTACCTTCAATGTTTGTAAATATGATAATATCCCCGTACCAAGGATCCAAAGTTGAGATCAGGAAAATGTGCTCATCGACAACGTATCTTCACAAACTTCCTCCTCCTCCTCACTTGGGAAATCAGATATAAGCTCCGCAAAAATCAACGATTTCTTCAATTTTGCCGAAACAAACTCAAGATCAAATTCTTGAAATATGACAATCCACTTATTATACTTTCCCCCTATCATCCTTCTAGTGAGGATGAACTGAAATGGATTGACATGGGCTACCACCAAGGTCTAGCGAAGGAGAATATAATGTCTCAATATTTGAACCGCATGAACGGTAGCTAAGGAAAGTTTATCCACATGGGAATAATGGATCTCTGCATCTATAAGGTTTTGGCTCAAATAATATATGACATGCTCCTGGAGATCCTCATCCTCTTGAACCAAAACCATACCAATCGTCTCCATGGACGCAACCACATAAAGTAAAAAATCATGGCGATAGTCGGGTGGGCTAATCACCATGGCCGATGCTAATGCTTGCTTAAGCTCATCAAAGGACTCCTAGGATCGCTCATCCCAACAAAAGGTAGTGTCCTTCAAAAGACGCATAAAGCCTCTAGTCAAATTGGCAAATTTAATGATGAATCTCCGTCAGAAATTTTCCATGCCTTGCAAACATTGAAGATGTCTAATGTTTCTTGGGGGAGACAATTGAAGTATTTCCTCAACCTTTAAAGGGTCGACTCTTATACCCTCCTTGGAGACAATGAATGCTAATAAGTGACCAGACTTCACACGAAAGAGGCATTTATGAGGATTTAACCTAACCAAGTAATGGCGACATCTTTCGAACACTAATATCAAATGGTAGGAATGACGCATCCTCTGACGAGAATGAGCAGCAAGGTCATCCAAAAAGACTTCAATAATTGATTTGAGATAATGGAAGATCAAGTTCATAGCCCGCTAAAAAGTGGCTCCAGTACTTTTAAGGCCAAAAGGCATCTTCTAATATGCAAAGGTACCCCAAGGACAAATAAAGGCAGTATTATGTTGGTCCTTGGGTTTGATCTGTATCTGATTGTATCCGGAAAAGCCATCCATAAAAGAAAATACCTCGCTTCCTGCACACTCATCCAAAATTTGATCAATAAATGGTGTAGGAAAATTATCCTTAGGATAGGAACGATTCAAGTCACAAAAATCAGTACATATACAGATCGTTCCCTATTTCTTATCAACCGGAACGGGATTTGAAACCCATTGCGTCAAGGGAACGGGATAGATAAAACCGGAATTCAACAGTTTTTCTATCTCAGCCTTAATTGCGGGTGCTTTTCTAGGATTCACCACATGCAAGCATTGTCAAATAGGCTTAGAATTGGGATAAGTTTTAATCTCATGTTCAACAATGCGAGGGTTGATACCTGGCATTTCCTCCTATGACCAAGCAAATATGTCATGAAACTATTTGAACAGCTCAGTATACTCTTGAATCTCAGCATGGGAACATTCTGCCCCAATATAGACATTCTCAATCTTGCCAAGATCGCAAGAGATATTGATAGGAATGGTAGGATATATATTCGCCATGTTTCCATCAGCCATCGGACCAGGAGAGCTTAATGGAACCACGGGACTACCAATTCTCTCACTAAGAATCTCCCTAAAGTCTTCACACTCCAAACAGTCAAGCTTGGGAAGAAAATAATATCTATGATGCAACTCTTCCCACGGTGGCTTAAGCCCAGACATAGCCTCAACAATAGCTTCATCTGATGGGAAAATGCTATCAAAGAAGTCATGCACATGAGAAGACTCAACTTCCCATGTAGGTAGCACATATGGGTCCTCCTCCTCCGTCTGCGAAGAGGAAGGACTGGGATCTACAACACATTCAAGATTCTCTTGATATACTATCATTGCTGCAAGCAACGACACATCCATTTCAATAGGCTCACACAAAGGACTTGGTGTAGGAAGAATCTAAGGATCTTCCATATGAGTGGTGTGAAAAGACACCGAACGCAATGACGACAAAGCCTCACCGAAACTATACCCGATCATAAGAACAGGTGAAGGACAACTAAAGGATCCCATAAGGGATGGATACATGCCAACACCCACACTCCCAGTTGCTAACTGAGAGTGCTTGACAATCGGGACAGAAGCTCCCGAAGATGCGGTAACACACGGATTCTTGAATGACATTTAATCAATTGTAATTATCTTTCCATTAAACGGAAAGCATACTACTTGAAATAGAGAAGAAGCTATGGCTTGCATACTATACATCCAATTCCTACCCAGTAATAGATTGTATTCAAGGAGCGCATCAACCACCTCAACCTCAATCACGATCGTCTTCCCTCCCAAATGGACCTTAAGAGAAGGAAGAATGTCGTGTAGCTGAAACAATCTACCATCAAAAGAAGTAAACATGGTAGCGGATTTAGACAACTCGGGGGAACCCAAACCCTTCCAATACACCAAAGACATCATGGAAGCAGCAGTGCCTTCGTCAATCACAGTGAATTTGATGGTCATGCTAAGACATTCCACATGAATCAAGAGAGACACATAGTAAGGCAAGCGAGGCTGTAGTCCCACGGTTTCAAATTTGAAGATAGAGGAAGAGTTATCATCGTTAACACCAAGAGAAGAAATCAAAGCCTTCCTTTGTGAAGGACAACTCTAAAGTACTTCGAGTGCAGACATTGCACAAGGAGTGTGGCCCAAATCCTCGACAGCAGAATAGTTCTGAGCGGCTCGGGCATTAGGATTGTGCCCCAAACACTTAAGGACTCCCTTAGGAATGCGAGGTGCAACTTTAGGTTTATCCACAGGGTTTTCAATATGTAAAGGACTCCTGGGTGGAGCAAGTTCCTTTCCAAGGTCTGGTTGTGATGAACCATAGTCCTTCGCACGAGTCACAACCTTAGTAGCACATACCATATTGATGCAACCATGACCACTACTGGCTTTCAGCGGATCTTGATCTCCACCAAACTGATCATGGGTCCTTGAGTTCATGTTTTGATTATGAGGTAAAGGGTTGGTCAGCATAGCTAGGCCCTATGCTATGAACCTTGAGGTTTCTTCTATCTGATGGCACAAGTGAGTGAGGTGGTCATCCTTACACAACTTGCAAGGAAACTGAACCTTACATTTAGACTGATTGTCCTCCCCAACAATATAGGAATTCTTGTCATTAGAATTGACATTTTCATTCCTATTCCCACCCTTATGATTGTTTTTACCCTTCTTCTTATTCCTTCTGGGTTGCTTGTTACCCTTCTAGTCCGACGATTGCACCGAAAGCACATTCGCCATTTGGGTGGGTTGAGATGAAGTCGTGGCATGTCCCAAGGCAGATTGGTTGATAGATAATTGACTGACCTGTTTCACAACCGAATCCATAGGTTTGGTACTCGTACAACCAACAATGCCATTAGTATGTGGTACAGTTTTGACCTTAGGGTCGAAACTAGAACACTGAGCATTAGGAATGATCTCATATAACAAACCGGATTGAGCATAAATCAAATCCAATTCCTGCACCCTAAAAATGGCTTGTTCCTCATTCTAAACTCTGGATGTAGAAACATCCTTCGCTATATAAGGTAGTAACGATTTAAGGAACCACTCGAGGAGAAACTCTGACGGTATGAAGGCTTTAATCAATCTCTTCCGTCTATGCCACTCTTGGATATGGTCTGAGATATGCATGGCTTTGTCTTGCAGAAATGTCGACAAGAGTTCCATACCAACATCGTAACACATTGTTAGCTGGAAGTGGTTGAGAAAAGTCATAGCTAGGTCATCGAACAAAGTGAATGCCCCCCTAGGTAGCTCTATATACCATTTCACTACAGGCCCAGTGAGGGTGCGTTGAAATAGCCTTAAATGAATTGAATCTTCATGTAAGGAATTAGAAGAGCACCAAAGGTGAAATGTAGTAACATGTTCACTAGGATCTTCTCCTGGTTTTCCCTTGAATTTGGGAATGTCCGAGGGAATCTTGGTAGGGACAGCCGTCCAAGTCGGGTCATAAGATACTGGATCGTTTATTAGTCTCGACAAGTCAGGAAAATTTAACGTTGCGAGGAAAGGGAGCCTAGGTTGAGTAGGTCGATGAGACGCTCCCTGATAATTTTGGTTCACATAGGACTAATTACCGTAACCACCATGGCCATGGCCATAGTATCCTCCTCCCATTTTACCCATGTAGGGTGGCATGGAAGCACCATAATGTGGTCTACCTTGACTATTTGGGGCTACAAATCCATAATTCGGGGAGTAAGTGGGTTGTTGATACCTATACCCATAAGGTGAATAACTCTGTGCATACTGTGGTCCATAATATGGTCCATAAGAAGTCCCATGAGATGTCCCATGAGACACTCCATAAGTAGGAATATGACCTCTAGAAGTAGGAATATGACCTCCCGAGACAATAGGAGGTACTTGAATCTGAGACACGAATACGCGAGTAGTAGCAGTACAAAAATGACTCGTAGCAACATTCTGGCCCGAAGGACCACGTGAATGAGGGGGAGGAATAGCATTCGAAGAACTAGGAATAGAGGATGAAGGGACATGTGAAACTATGTAAGTGGTATTTCCTACCGTCACTCGTCTTGGTTCTGGTATCCAAATAGGACTACTAGCACTAGGTCTAGGATGAACATATGATGCATATATGATGTAACCTCCACCACCGAGATGGAGGGTGCAATGTGACTCGTTTTCCCAAACCTTTCCACATGGAAATGACTAGGAATGCCCCTAGGCATAGTGTTAGGTTCAAACTCTGACTGGGCATGCTGAGCCAAATCATGTGTAGGAATACCAAAGATATCATAACTAGTGCTCACAATTTCATGATGAGTCTCGTCGCCTGAAAACCAATACCGACGACCTGTGAATGAGGGATCATACCCAATGTGTGTAGGTATATCAAGTGAAGGATCATATGTAGGAGTAGGATCTTCTTCTCCAACCTCATGAGGTGGAGAAGGAAAGTCAGGAATTTCATCTTCATGATCTCCCATCGTGTGTGAATTAATGTGAGAAATATTCTGCTTGGACTGTCTGTTTCTCTCTCCCAAAGGAGGAGGAGATGTAGAAGGCAGAATTCTTGCTAAACGACGAGAACGGCAAAGTGTCGCACCCGAATCCACAATGTAACACCCCAATTTTTACCCCGTTGCATTAGATGTATATGATGTATATATATTGTAAATGATCATGGTGCGGAGCTCAAGGCCAAGGCCCCACCATGATCGGTTATGCTATGTTTTGGATTTAAATTTGTCACCGATGGCATATCGGGGCATGCAGCATACATATTATGTTTGTCATCATGTAAATATGCATCTATAATTAATTAAATGAACTCGACCAGCTACGATCGCGGCAACTAAAATGAGAAGGGGCATGATTTTCACAAGGATAAGGATGTGGGGGAATTTGCCAAACCTTGGCCAATGGGGTAAAAATACCCATGTGTCTTCTTCCCCTGTTTTAATTCCAACCACTTTCATTAAGAATTGCTGCTAGTGGTTGAGGCAATTATTGTCTTTGGGAGTGGGGTGGCAGGACTGTCAGTCCTCACCCACACGCACCCTCCACCCATGGTTGACTCCACAATGGTAAAAACACTCACGCACTTCCAATTCACGTCCTCCCGGTTGTCTGTTCATCCACGTGCAGAGGTAGAGCTGCTAATCTTCACGCAGGGATCGTTGTATATTCTTTTGTTCCCATGCACAGACTTCTTTCCGGCTTGGTCTCACGCAGCCCGGATAGAGGAGTCGTTCCCACTGCCATTCACGTTTTCCCCACAAAGGAATCGACTGTGTTTTAACTCATAATTGGAATTGGGTGTGGATTTCTCTCACGTGCTGTGTTTTTCCATTGTCGTTACTCACGGAGCCAGCTGGGAGCCGTTCAGCCACTATCACCCATGATTTTCCTGTGGAAGGCCATTTACACCCAGGGACTGTGTGTAAGTTTTGCTTGCTGGTTTGCGGCTTGTGCGTATGTTTTTCCTCTGTATTTGGGAGTCTGGGTAAGTCTCCCTGGTGGCTTTGTTGCCAAGGACGGGTTGTTGTTTTCCCATGTTCTGAGTCGCACTCACTAATACAGTTCGGACTGTTAATTTCCCCATGCCATGAGCTGTGTTTGCTGTTACGTTTTGGGGCTACTGTAGATTGTTCAGAGTCATTTTCCCCTGTTCAGCTGTAATTCTGATTGATTGCATACATGCAATGGTTGGTCTTCGGACTGTGTAAGGAGTAGGGATGGGGGCTTAGTTTTGCTTGATAAACCTGTTGGCTGGAAACCACACAGACAGAGCTAGAGGGCTGGCCTTCTTCTTCATCACCCCTGAATAGCACTGGAAGGGAATGCAGAGCCTGAGGGACTGTGTAGCAGAGAAGGGACTGATTCCTTGTGTTGGGTGTGGGTGGGTGTCTTAGAGGTCAGGCTAGTTCTGGTGTAGGTGTTCTTGGCTCTGTAATGAGCTCACCAGCTTAGCATTAAGCCTTTCCCAACTCCTTGATGGCCTGATAAACCCAACTGTGTTGGCCTCGCTGTGTTTTGTTTATCCTTGGCTATGTGTAAGCCTACTAGTTCCCTTATTCCTTGGTGAATCATGCCCGGCTCGGGGGTGGCAATGTTGCTGAGAGATTAAGGAGCACGCTGGCCTACGGTTGGGTGGAACATTGCAGCGACGTAGCTGGTTGCGGAATGACTCTTCATAAGATAAGTGATCTTGTCCATTTTTACTTTTGCAACCATGTTTTCTGTTAATGAATGTTATGAACATGTTGAATGCTGTTGGTTTCCGTTGTGTATGATGATTAATTGCATATGTGCATGTTTTAGTTCGAAGTCTTTGTTTAAGCATGTTGTTTTAGCAATTTTGTGCATGCATATGTTCATGGGGCTCTTAGCCCGGGTGGTTGAAGCTTGTAATCACGTCCTCTTCACCGGTCGGAGGCATGGGGACGTGACACACAATGACTCAAAAAATGAAAAAGACTCTTATACTTACGCAAACCCTAAGCAAGCTAGCATGCAGAGAGAATACACCTATATAATCTAAAGCCGATCACAAGAAAACAAGGGTAGGATATGTGAGCTCCCGAATGAAGCAGGTATGTCTCGCCTAGGAGAGGCTTGAGACTCCCATACACAAGAAGCGGAGGTTCGTAACCAATTATTGTGGCCCTTAGCTTCAACGCATATAGCGACTGTGTTGTCCGACCCCAACCTGGCCGGGACACCTACAGAATAACCCCTGCAAAGTACCCCCTCGATAACCTAGGTAAGGCAACTAAGGTCACCTCAATATAATCAATGCTCAGGTGGATAGTCGCAGGAGGGATTGACTGTATGGGCAGGGTAGCAAAGCCCAAAACTCTCGAAAGAGCCCCCAGATACAAATACAATCCTGGACATATCTCCAGTGCTACTCAGTTATGACTAGGGGTCATCCCAATCAATAACTGCTCACACTGCCTCATGCTTAACTCCCTTGTAAGAGGAGGATCCTGAGAAACACTAATTATACCAAGGAATTTCACACTCTCACCTGGATAGACACATACATGTTGTTGTTTAGTGGTCTTGGAGAATTTACTCACAATGAACTATTCCAAGACCCTAAAACCTAATCTTGTTGGTGTACCCTCTCAAATAAAATAGTGTAATCCATTTTAATTTAGCGTTGATTTTATTTGGCTTTATTACTCAAAAAAGGTAGATGACCGTGCAACCAATGGTGTTATGACGCAACATGAAGCAAAATGCACACCTAACAATCAATGCAAATGCATTGTGTCGAATGAAAAATAGGGCATGCTACTACGTGAAATGCAAAATTTTATTCAAATGACAAATGCAATCATTCCTATTTGAAATCATAACTAATACTTCTCTAAGTAAACCTAGTACAAGTACCATGCAAAATACAAAGTGCAATGATGCATAAGGATGCAAAGAAGCAAATATTTTTGGATTTCTTGAATAAAAATGAGATAATAAAACAAAATAATGAATCTACCACCCCCAGACTCTGCAAGCACAATAAAAAAGCACTCACGCAAAGCACTCAGGTAAAAGAGATCTAATGCACTAATCCCAAAAAAAAAAAACCGAAAATGCAATGACAAGAACAATTTTAAAAATAAAAATTTACCCTAAAAGGCATCTCTGGTCAGAAACAGAGGTGTAACAGATTCTAGAAGCATTCTCAGGGAATACGGGACTGTGTGCAGAAAACGTGCGTATGTACACGGATATCTAAGTCAAAACCACATGTACACGCAACTGTGAGGCAAAAAATCACGTACAAGAAGAGAAAGAGATAAAAATGAAGGCAAATAGATAAGTTGAGACAAAATTCACACCTATCAGACACTACCAGGCCAACATGCCCCTAGACCCGACTCAGAAATAGAGAAATCAGAGCAATTCAAGAACATTGAAAGCCGATAAAAACCCCCAAAGGACAATTACTAGGAACTCCCCAGCGGAGTCGCCAATTCTGTTACGGAGAGAAATTCCTATGGCTTGGGGTACCACAACAGACAACTTAACTCTAGAAATCAATCCTTTCCTATATGCAAGAGAAACCAAATATCTAACACTAAAGGATCTCGATTTGTACCTTATTCTAGACGGTTGATGTAGATCCCCATTGAGCTTTCCAACTCCATCTTGAATTGATAAATTGCTTCCTAAACATTCAATAAACAATACAAGCATGTTATATATAATCATGTTAGACCTAATCTAACATATATAATCAAGAACATATAAGCATTTAAAAGCATCCATGGATTACATACTCATTTAAACACATATTATTGGACAGGAAAAGATATTTCTATTAATATAAAACAGAGATTACAATAGTGACAACCTCTGTCGACACGTCTATGAATCAGAGAAACTGAGTCCCCCACTTGGGCCTCCACCACTTCAATCCTCCATTTCTTGATAGCAAGCTCACAAGAAAAAGGCAAGCTTTGAAAGAACACAAAAGTGCTCCAAGGGACAAAGGGATGCAGACTCAAGTATAAGCTCCAGCAATAATGGACTATAGTTTTCTTGCTCTTCAATTCCTCATGCCTTCAATGTATCCAAAGGGTTCCTTATATAGCTCTTCAATGGGGTAATGAAAGGTCGAATCTGAGTGATCTCAAGGCATATGGAAGGCCAGGAGACAAGTGAGTCGGATCCACATCAACGAAAACTCAAAAATAATTTGGCCTTTTGCACACATCCCGATGTACGCGGGTTTAAGGGTCAAATCCACGTATATACGCAAGAAAGGGATTAAAAGTTGCATATGGAAAATTTTGCATGTTTTTAGGGATGATCTCAAAAACATCAAAGGTACAAAAATGGTCCATGGGGTCTAAGGAGTCTGTAGAGGGATAGGGAAGGCCATAAAAGTGTGATTCACCATGTGTCGTAAAATCAGCTGTAACACTTAACCTATTCTGGATCAATTTTAATTCCTTTAGCAAAGACTATATGACCTAAGAGCTTACCTTCTTCCATAGAAATATAATATTTTTTAGGATTCAAAGAGAATCCATATTTCCTACATTTAAGAAAAGTTTGTTTTAGATGCTTAAAATGTTCAGCATTATATTTAGATAATACTATTATGTCATCTAAATATATAACCACAAACTTTTCTTTTTCACCAACGAAATCTATATCCATTGCTATCTAAAATGTAGCACCTACATTCATGAGCCTAAGATGCATCCTATCATACATAAATGTTCCCTAGGGATTTTTAAAGGTTGTATTTTCCCTATCCTATGGCTGCACTGAAATCTTATTATAACCAAAGAATCCATGAATCATAGATATCGTCTAGGAACTTACCACTCTCTGCAAAATTTGATCAATCTTGGGCAAGGGATAATTATCTTTTAGGGAACATCTGTTCAAACTATAGAAATCCATGCACTATCTGATTTCTCCATTTGTCTTACATATTGGTACCAAATTTGCTATCCAAGATGAAAATCTAAGAGGTATAATTATTTTTTCATCTAAGATATTTTTAATTTATTTTTCAATGACTAGAAGTAATCCTGGATCAAGTCTCCTAAGCTTTTGTTTGAAAGGCTTAGTATTTGGATTTAGAGGAATCTTATGTTGAATTATGCTGGTATTGTAAGTTTTCAAATCTTCATATGACCACGCAAATATATCAACAAAATATTTTAGTAACTTGATGTACCTATTTATTTCATTTCCTGGAAGTGTCTTAGATATCTTAATCATTTTAGGCTCATTCTAAGAACCAATATTATAACTTAAGACAATTTATTCAATAGATTGCACTGTAGGTTTTAATAAGGTGTCATCCTTTGAAAATAGTCTTTCAAGAGGTACAATCCCTTTAGGAATAAAATTCCCTTTTAATTCAACTATCGTATGATTTTCAATTGAATTATTTATACATGAATGTCTTCCATTCCAATCAATATCTTGATCATGATCAATCAATGAATCAGAAAAATCCTCTGTTAACTCTATAAATAATTTAAGTTCTTGATCATCATGAAAAACTTTCCAATGTTTAATATTATCTGGAACTAAGGGTCTGTATCTTACTTTAATTCGATACTTGAGATGAGTTAACTTTGTAATTTAGAAATAAGTTTCTTCCGAAGTCAATCAATCGGTTGTTTGATTATGATCTCTTGGTATATAAGTTATGTTGAAAGCTATGAAAAAATTATCAATCAAATCCCATACCTCATTCTGTTATACTTTCGACAAAGACTGCTTAACCTGATATACATCCTTAACTTTGCATTAGAGGAAATTTCAACTCAAAATGGGCCTTTTAACTTTAACTCAAATTCCATGTCATCATGTATTAGCCAATGAAATTTCTTTAAATTTGAAATACCATATAGGTCTTAAACACTTTTTTAATATAAATTTGGGGATAGGTATCATAAAAAAAAACTACTTTTTTTTGTTTGTATTTTCGACATATCTCCCCATGTTTTTACTCAAATTTCGATCGAGAGAGCTCGTTGGATGCGGAATTAAATTCCGCATCCAACGAGTACCCACTCGGCATACTTTTGACAGACCCTACTACCCCAAAAACAAGAAATACCTGAAAAAACATGATGAT
>LPNX011042183.1:64870-130641 GCA_001517045.1 Pseudotsuga menziesii | reverse complement strand
CCCAAAAACAAGAAATACCTGAAAAAACGTGATGATGACATCATCATCACGTTTTTTCAGGTATTTCTTATTTTTGGGGTAGCGGGGTCCATCAAAAGTATGCCGAGTGGGTACTTGTTGGATGCGGAATTTAATTCCACATCCAATGAGCTCTCTCGATCAAAATTTGAGTAAAAACACGGGGAGATATGTTGAAAATACAAACAAAAAAGTAATTTTTTTCTTTTCTTCCTCCAAAATTAATGAATATTATTTTATTATTTTAAGTATTATTTTATTAATTTTTTTTAGGAGGCCCATTTTGAGTTGAAATTTGCTCTAATGTGTACTGTTAATTAGGAGTCTCCAAATACAGTAAGTTGTTGAATGCCTAAATATTTTACAGCCCTTAATCCAAGAATTAAAGCTTCAAATTCAGTAATATTATTTGTTGTTTGAAATTCCATCTTATACATCAATGAAATAATCTCCCCTCCAGGAGAAATAATTACAATACCTGCTCTTGCTCCTTTTTTACATGATGCACCATCGAAGTACATTTTCCACAACTAATCTTAATCTCTTATCTTAGGATTTTCTGCATGTTTCTTATCCGATGATTTCAATATTTTTACTATCACTGACAAGCTGAACTTCTCTATAAAGTCTTTTGTGCTCACCTCCAAGCACCGATATGGTAGCATAAGAAAGATCCATTTGAAGGGTTCCTCCTACTTTTTTTTCCTAAGATATTGATAATAACATACCGAATTTAGGATAAATATCAGCTATGACTACATCCATGAGTACACTTTTAATGGGAAATTGTGTAACACTGACTACCATATATTTAATGACTCCAAGGCACTTTACTGCTCTAGGTTCAAAGGCATAAAGAACATGGTAGGGTTTAGTGATAGCAAGCCCCAATGCTTCCATAAATGCCTTGGGCATGAGATTATGTGAAGCACCAGAATCTAGAAGGCAGTTGTGTAGAATCTGATCGTGAACCGTGAGTGTGATATAAGATGGAGGATTATAATAAGATTTATCATCTGGTTGGTCAAATGTTTTGGAACCAAAAATAATGGTCAGATTCTCATCCTACAAATTAATCACATCTGAAGGGATAGGATTAGTTGAAGAATTTAGTATTTTAATATTAAATTGAGCACATGGATCTATGGATCAACACACAACTCATAGAATATATCACACAATTTTACTCAGGAATTGAAGAATGAAACAGTGCAAAAAATGGCTTGCAGCTGTGAATGCTTTCATTAATCAAAAAGCAATTGGATAATAATTACAATGTAATACATTGGTATTAATAACTAGTCAATTAGAATACACGAGAGAGAATTTGAATTGAATGACTCTACCTTACTGCATGGATAACTGGACATGTCTAAATCATTATCGGAGCTCAACTAGTTAGCCCCAGTTGCCTCAATCAGTGCACCAGCTAGTTAGAAGCAGTTAACTAGCCTAACTGAGTGTGGTAGGTGAGGAATTGCACCTTCCCACATGAAATAAATCAATGACTGGTGCTAACTGAATGTAAATGGATGTAAATGAATGTAACTGACTCCTAACTAGGCTTAACTAGTCACTAATTGAATTCATCTGAAGGAGGTTGGTTCTGACACTCCCAATTTCTCCTAAACTGATGCATGCAAGTGGAATCAGTGGCAATTGGACTCAATTAGTGCTCCCCACACTTTATTAATTGGTACATGTTCCCCAATTAGGCCAAGTGGACCCAATGGTGCTAGTGACTAAAAATAGATTGAAAGGACTCCTGATTTAGACATACTCCATATTTAGACATAATTGACCAAATTAGACAAGGGAGGATTATAATCCTAACACCCCCCCTGAATTCTAACTTTGAAAATATGTGGGCCCTGGTAACTAAGACCATATATCACCCATTACAATTAAAGCAAAGTAAAGTAACTGCTCAATACAAGGAAATGGGGAAAAAACCACATGGGAAAAAAGTCCCCCGTCTAAATAAGCAGGTAGAATCAGGATCAATCTGGTTATTCTATGCACAGGTATCCTAGGGACTGGCATGTGAACCTCTCCATCATTATTTCTGTAGGAATATTCCTCTTTGGAAGAAGAATAATATACTCAATTAAATCAGAAATATAGACAGCTGCTAGATGAAGACTAGACCCATGTAGAGCAACTAAAATCAACTAATAAGTGATAAAAGGTTTTTGAGGATTCAAACCATGTGATTAACACCAAATAAACTGATATGTGTCATCCATGAGTGGTAAAAAAATCCCCAAGTGTTAGGAACAAGTGTCCAAGCAGATGCAAAATGTCTTCCTCTTTACTAGTTCTGTGAGGAGACGAGCATGCGCCCAAATGTAGAGAAGCCATGGAAATGTGGAGAGTGAATGCTTGAGCTCCATAGTCTGATATAGCTTCATAAATAAATAATGAATCATGAAATAAAATATCATCAACCTCATGAGAGGAAACTAACACCAAATCCCCAGTAGAAAAGAAGGATTGCGGTACTTGTTTCTTCACAAAATTGACGAGAACAGCTACAAGTAGTACTGAAAGCTCATGAACCTGAAATATTGAACCAAGAAATATCATATCAGATCCAAATCAGATCATATCAGATCCAATAAGGTTCATATCAGATCCAAGAGTATGGTCCACCGAGACGGTAGATGCACAGTTTTCTTCCACTTCAAAATTCTTAATATTTGTGCATGCAATCCTGGAGGAATTTGCTGGAAGATATAGATCAATGGGAGTGAATGAATCACTCTGGTAATATCATATTTTTTTCAAAATATCCAAGGTATTACTTCTTTTCACACCAACAACAACATTAGAGGGAGAGAAATCAAGTTTCTCTTCACTTTCAGAAGCAATCACTGGCAAATTTTGCACAGAATTCAAAAGAAAATCACTGGAGGAGGACTTTTCTTCTTCTTCATTTTGAACAACTTCATCAGAGAGAGTGGAGGCCAAGAATTTTGGATCAAGAATGCTTATGGTGTTCGATGTTCTCTCCAAAGTTCTATTATGATCCTCATCAATATTTCCAAAAGATATGTCTAATCGTGTCCAAAGTTCCTTTGGGTATTCAATAGATCTACTAAGGTAGCACAAGTTAGGAGAAATATCCAGAGATATTGTTCCAAAATATGCATCACATTTGTTCAGCTAGTCATTCTCACTCTCAAAAGACTCTTCACCGAGTCCAATATATTAATTCTTGCACATGATATAGGAACTAGGAATCAAAATCATCAAAGAATTATTAACAAATACTCATGAATTGGAAAATAACTGGATTACCAAATAGGTTTCCTCTCTGTATATTATATAAAAAATAAAGGATTACAATTTCCATGCATAGCAATAGCTTAACTCCATGAAGAATTCGAATACCTAAGGGACAATTCGAATTTAGTGAGTGAGTCTAGCTTAACTGACTCTTTGCCATGCAATCTCACTCAGTTAACCACTTGAACAAAACCCTAATTGACTCACCAAACCCTAACTGAAGTTGGGGTGCAATAAATGACTGAATCTCAACTGAAGGAGATCAAACACATGTCATAGTAATCCAATCATCAAGTGCTAGTACTGCATGACTCCAATAAACCCTGATGAGGTTAACTGAAGCTGAACTGACCATCAGAAGTTGGTGAAGGCGCCTTGTTCACTCCAGTTCATTAGAATAATAATAAATAATAATTAAATAATATATTTAATGAATGGAGGCACCTTAACTGACTGTAACTGATTGGTTGAACTGAAAGTAACCACCAATTAGCAATTAGGTGCCTGAATATCACACAGATCACCCCTGGAGTGCTCCAGTTAGCCTCCTTGACTGTAGGTAGGCATGGGAGTGACTGGGATGATGGTAATTAATGCTCCACTGATGTCAATTAAAATTATGATAGTGGTTTAACTAGGCCAATTTGACCGAAAGAGTGTGTATGATGGTAGATGTCTCCAACACCCCCCCTTAATCTATACTCAAGAAGAGTTAGAAAACATAGATGCATAAAATTCTAGGGCCTTGGAAACTAAGGCCATAGGTCACCCTGTATAATAAATTAACTGCTTAATATAACCAAGGAAACGGGAAAAACCTCATGGGAAAAATACGCCCCCTCAAACTAAGTAATAAATCAAGAATTGGTTCTTCTATGCAGCAGCATCCTGAGACTGTGCATGTGAACCTATGAATCCAAAATAAATGAATATGTCTGGAGGAATCTTCCACTTTGGAAGAAAAACAATGCACTCAACTGAATCAGAAATATAAACAGCTGCACGGTGAAAACTGGACCCATGTAGAGCAACTGAAATCATCTGAAGAGAGAGCAAAGGTTCTTGAGGATTCGAACCATGTGTGGAAAACTCAAGAAACTGATATGTTTCAGCTTTGAACAGCAAACCATGAGTGGTAAAATCATCCCCAATGTTTAGGAGCAATTGTCCAAGCAGATGCAGAATGTCTTCCTCTTTACTACTTCTGTGAGGAGATGAGCTTGTGACCAAAGGTAGAGAATCCCTGGGACTCTGGAGAGAGAATGATTGAGCTCCATAATCTGATATAGATTATAAAATATCTAATGAATCACAAAATAAAATATGAGCAACCTCACAGGAGGAAACTAACACCAAATCCCCATCAGCAAAATTGAAGAAGAACTGCGGTACTTGATTTTTCACACCGAAATTGGTGAGAGCAGCTACAAGCATGATTGAAAGCTTTTGGATTTTAAAATATGAACAAAATAATATCAGATCAGAATTTAAATAATATCTAAATAAATAATTTCACAACAGATCCAAAACTATGAAATGAAATCAAATCCCCAGCAGCAGTTTTGTAGGAGACTTGCGGTACTTGTTTCTTCACATCGTTGATGAGAACAGCTACAAGCAGTACTGAAGGTTTATGAACCTGAAATTTTGAACCAAGAAATATCAGATCAGATCCAAATAATATCATATCAGATCCAATAAGTTTCATATCAGATCCAAAATTATGGTCAACCGAGACGGTGGATGCACAGTTTTCTTCTTCTTCAAAATTCTGAATTTTGGTGCATGCAATCCTGCAGGAATTTGCTGGAAGATCTAGATCATGGGGAGCGAATTTGTCACTCTTATAATCTGATATTTTTTCCAAAATATCCAAGGTATTACATATTTTCACACCAACAACAACATTAGAGGAATAAAATTCAAATTTCTCCTCACTTTCGGAAGCAATTACTGGTAAATTTTGCACAGAATTCAAAGGAAAATCACCAGTGAATGTTTGCATGGAAGTGCAGTAGTGTTTTTATTCAATATCAGAGATTTGAATGTCTTCTTCTATTTCAGAAATATGAGAAGATGAGATATCAGAGATCTCATGAACTTCCGGAGCATCAGGAGAAGGAGTCACTTCATGGAGACTTTCTTCAATTCGAATTGAATGTGTAGAAGATTCTGCTTCATCTTCATCTTGAACAACTTCTTCAGAGAGAGTAGAGGCTAATAATTTTGAGTGAAGAACTCTTGTGGTGCTGGCTGTGATCTCCAAAGTACTATTATGATCCTCATTGTGCTTTCCAAAGGTTCTGTCCAATATTGGCTAGAAATTCTTTGGGTATTCAGCATAATCAGTAAGGTAGTACAAGATATCATCAAGGGCCAGACATATTGCTCCAAAAGCTCTGTCACTGTCATTTAACCAGTCATTCTCATTCTCATAAGTCTCTCTTCCAATTCCAATAGACACCTCATAGAGACCTCATCTCTTCAGAGAGGCAATCATCTTCAACTTCCATTCCGAATAGCTTGTGAATGGGGTGAGAAGAGGGATTGATGAGTCCATTCGAAGTTGTACCTATTAAGACCTACAAATCAAAACAAAAGAGGCACCATAAGGTCGGACAGCATGCACATTTAGTCTTTCATCACACCCAGCATAGTCAATCAAGCAAGCTTGATCAACAAGTTCTTTACTTGGGGTATTAAGTGGTAAGCCTTGGCTTCTGGTGCAGTGCTGGAATTTTGAGCTATTGCTCACTTTCCATGGAGAAATCTGTCAAAAATCTTGTTCTTGAGAGATTGTTCTTCATCCCGCCGTAGGATCTGATACCATATTAATTATTGCACATGATCTAGGAACTAGGAATCAAAATCATCAAAGAATTATTAACAAATACTCATGAATTGGAAAATAACTGGATTACCAAATAGGTTTCCTCTCTGTATATTATATAAACAATAAAGGATTACAATTTCCATGCATAGCAATAGCTTAACTCCATGAATAATTTGAATACCTAAGGGACAATTCGAATTCAGTGAGTGAGTCTAGCTTAACTGACTCTTTGCCATGCAATCTCACTCAGTTAACCACTTGACCAAAACCCTAATTGACTCACCAAACCCTAACTGAAGTTCGAGTGCAATAAATGACTGAATCTCAACTGAAGGAGATCAAACACATGTCATAGCAATCCAATCATCAAGTGCTAGTACTGCATGACTCCAATAAACCCTGATGAGGTTAAATGAAGCTGAACTGACCATCAGAAGTTGGTGAAGGTGCCTTGTTCACTCCAGTTCATTAAAATAATAATAAATAATCATTAAATAATATATTTAATGAATGGAGGCACCTTAACTGACTGTAACCGATTGGTTGAACTGAAAGTAACCACCAGTTAGCAATTAGGTGCCTGAATGCCACATAGATCACCCCTGGAGTGCTCCAGTTAGCCTCCTTGACTATAGGAGAAGGCTAAGTTAGCCTCCTTGACTATAGGTAGGCATGGGAGTGACTGGGATGATGGTAATTAATGCTCCACTGATGTCAATTAAACCTAGGATAGTGGTTTAACTAGGCCAATTTGACCGAAAGAGTGTGTATGATGGTAGATGGTATGGTGTTCGATGTTCTCTCCAAAGTTCTATTATGATCCTAATCAATATTTCCAAAAGATATGTCTAATCGTGTCCAAAGTTCCTTTGGGTATTCAATAGATCTACTGAGGTAGCACAAGTTAGGAGAAATATCCAGAGCTATTGTTCCAAAATATGCATCACATTTGTTCAGCTAGTCATTCTCACTCTCAAAAGACTCTTCACCGAGTCCAATAGACACCCCATAGAGACCTTGTCTCTTCATAGATGTAATCATCTTCATCTTCCATTCTGAATAGCTTGTGAATGGCCTGAGAAGAGGAACCAATGAATCCATTCGAACTTGTACCTGCAATTACACAAAAATACAAAGTAAGGTTAGATAACCTACACATATCAGGTTTTCATCACACCTAGCATAGTTGATCAAGAAAGCTTGATCAACAATTCCTTTACTTTGGGTATTAAGTGGTAAACCTTCGGCTTCTAGTGCAGTGCTGGAAGGAGCAATTTTGGTAAAAAAAAGATCCAGTAGGAGATCTGAAGAACAAAGAAGGTCCTTGTCCTACCGAGGCTTTAAAAACATTTTAAATTGAGCACATAGATCTATGGATCAACACACAACTCACAGAATAGATCACACAATTTTACTCCGGAATTGAAGAATGAAATAGTGCAAAAAATGGCTTGCAGCTGGGAATGCTTTAATTAGTAAAAAAGTAACTAGATAATAATTACAATGTAATACAATGGTATTAATAACCGGTCAATTTGAATGCATGATAGAGGAATTCAAATTGAATTACTCTACCTTACTGCACGGATAACTGGAAATGTCTAAATCATTATCAGAGCTCAACTAGTTAGCCCTAGTTCTCTCAATCAGTGCACCAGTCAGTTAGAATCAATTAACTAGCCTAACTAAGTGTGGTAGGTGAGGAATTTCGTCTTCCCACATGAAATCAATCAATGACTAGTGCTAACTGAATGTAAATGGATATAACTAAATGTAACTGACTCCTAACTAGGCTTAACTAGTCACTAACTAAACTCAACTGAAGGAGGTTGGTTCTGGCAATCCTAGTGGCTCCTAAATTGTAGGAATTGATCTAGGAGGCTTTTAAAATGATGCATGCAATTGAAATTAGTGGTAGTTGGCCTCAATTAATGTTCCCCAAACTTTAGTAATTGGTACTATCGAGCACTCTAAATGCAGATAAATTATTATCAACACACAGAGCATATGAGATTTATTGTCAACCCGCGAAAGTCTTTTATTTCAAAGGATAAATGCACAATTTATGCTTAAACACCAGATCATTGTAATTAAAAACTTTATCCTTTAACCACCATGTTCATCCCTCAGAACCTATGTAATCCCACCAATCTTCTAAACACTACAAATTCAATTTCTTCCTACCATGTACCAAAAAGAAATGAAATCAGATTCAAATGACAATTGCAGACAGAAAGAAAATCCTATTCATCTCCTAGAATAAATGATTTGCTTACTCAATCTAACCACTCTTGAAATCCATAACATAAACGGAATGTAATCTAGAAATTCAATTGCAGCAAATCAAGTTCAGCTAATCTAAAGAATTGAATTGCAGAAATGAAAGTTAACAATTGTAACAGTAAAATAATTGCAGGGACTCGTGGGATAACAATCTGAAACCGTGAGATGAACAAATCTGTGTACAGCTATTGAATCAATTGCATAAAGGAAACTTCCTATTCAGTCGACTGTTAATCTATAACAATTATCAATTTCAGGAAAATATAATACTGCAAATTCACATAGGCTACTGCTGCGCACACAAGCAATATAATCAGGAGAACATCACACGATAATAAATTCATAGATCCTACTTTAACTCAGTAATATCTGCGGAAGGCGGGCCCAGCCTTCACACAGAGACGCTGGATGAACAATGTACAGCTCCCTTAAATCAGCGGTAACTCCTTGTATTAAAAGAAAGAATGAATATAGATTACTTCCACTGTCAATACAAGAATGAATTATCTATTTTCCCACAACCCTGGGTCGAGGAAGCCTCTCATTTTTATACATACGGACCATAACAGCCGATCCTATTACATAGGGAAGCCATGAAGATCTCTGATCTTCAGGTGCCCTGAATAACACGGGTTGTTACAAAACATGGCGTGGTGCAAATATAGAAAATGAGAAAGAGCTATAAGCTGGCCCAGAAGTGGCGATCTTCCCAGATCACCATGATATTTGAACAGCTATACTAAAGATCCCCCAATCGTATCACATTCTGTTACAGCTACTTTGTACAGCTCTGTCTGGAGGGTTGCATAGAAACCACGTGCCTTAATTGATGATTGAAGGATTGAGGGTCTTCTTGAATCACGAATGCCCCTTGTTTCAAGACTTGTTCAGCTCCACTTTCCTGCAGTCAACTCATCTTGCGCTATTTTTATAAATCCCAACGTATTAGAACAATTTCGAGAGATAAACAGCCTTAATTGTCACAATCATAAGCATTAATAGGATAAAACAATAATCAGTCTTACCTTGGAAATTTAGGGCATAGAGTGAGGAAAACAGGTCTGATTAGCATGTTGAATAATGTAAAACAAGGGAAGAAAAGGTGATTAAGGAGGGTTAAAAAGGGACCAATTGTGAACTCAACATCTCCCCCCAACTACCCTGTTGCATGTCCTCATGCAACAACCTACATCATTCGGAATCTAAGTCCTGCATTGAGCTCTGTTCATGGAGGGAAGAAAAATTGTAAGGAAACTCGGGCTCCTCATCTGTCTTCAGAAAACCCCTGTGAATAACCCAGTACTGCCAACATTTATGCTCCTCTACTCTAGTCAAGGAAAAATCCATGTTATATGGTTTTGCTGGCCACCAAATAAGAGGAAATTTAAACTTTAAACCTAGCCAGTTAACTCCACATTCCTTCATACTCCCTACATAATCCTTGACTCTAGAGAGTGCATGTTTAAAATTCTTAAAGCAGTAGGGATCCCGGTTTCTAAGTGTAGAGGAGGTAGCCTGCCATCTGTGCTTGCTGCCTTCCAATGCAACCTGCTGCTGCCTAGAAATGAATTTGGTACAAGTGGAGATCACCTCTTCCTACAAATTCATAATATGTTGTACCTGGGAAGGGCTGGAAAGGAGACTTCTGTACTGTGCCAAAAGAATGCCAGGATTATGGGGCTCACTACGAATCCATAAATTAGTATGAGCTTCATTGTGGGAAAAGGTCTGAAAATACCTTTCCCACTGAACATGGTTGCTCACAAAAGAGGCAAAGGCTCTTAGCTGAACATTCCCTGCAAATGGAACAAGATTCGAGTGGTGATCCAAAGGGAAAGCCATCTCGTGCAAGTATAATTCACATAGTAAGTTCTGCTCCTCAAAATTACTTCTAAAGAATGTCTCCAATTTTTTTTTCTGAGGTTGTGATTTCAAACAACCTCCCTTCCTGTACAGCCTTTAATTTAAACCAGACAAACTGCTCGAAGATAAATACTGGATAAGAGGAAGAGGGCTTCCTTGTGCCTATGAGTTCTTGAGATAGGGCGTACATCTGATCCTTCTCCTTCTGCATGCCTTGAAACTTTTTCAATTCCCTCATTTTGTTCTGCAGCTCCTCTACCTGAAATCTGTGGGCCATACGTTCTTCAGCCCCCTGCTCTTCCAATGCTCTAATAATTCTTCTATTCTCACTTAAAGCAATCATCTTTTTCTGGTTTTCTTCCACCTGATTTTTCCACTTGGTCACTTCCATCCTCAGGGCTGAGACTTCTGCTGTGAGATTTAAAATCTCCTTTTTATAATGCCCTTCCTACTCTGAATCCAAATCAATAAAATTTCTGAGAGGGAGAAGTACTGGTTCTTGTGGGATAGTGTCCTCTCCCTGGTCAATCTGCATTTCTGAATTTAATTCTTGTGTTGCTGGTTCTTGTGTGGCAGCAACATCCCCTGGATTATCTTCCACCGCTGTATTCAAGGCTTGTTGAGACACTGGTTCTTGTGTAACAGTGTATTCTCCCTGGTCATCCTGCATTTCTAAATTCAATTCCTGTGTTACTGGTTCTTGTGTGACAGCAACATCCCCCGGATTACCTTCCACAGATATATTCAAGGCTTGTTGAGACACTGGTTCTTGTGTGGCAGTGTCTTCTCCCTAATCAGCGTGCATTTCTGAATCTGATTCTTGTGTTGCCGGTTCTTGTGTGGCAGCAACACCTTTTAAACTCTCCTCAGCATCCCCCTCCATTGCTTTTAGGGACACTGGTTCTTGTGTAACAGTGTCTTCCTCCTACATTTCTGGATTCAATTCTTGTGTTGCTGGTTCTTGTGTGGTAGCAACATCCCCTGGGTTCTCTTCAGCAGTTACATTCATCGCTTTTGGAGACACTGGTTCTTGTGTAATAGTGTCTTCTTTGTTCTCTTGCCTCTGAAACTGGATATCTTCCCCATCGTACAACTCCTCCTCAAGGATCTCAATGTCACCTGAGGCTATTGTCTGTTCATCCTCACTCCACTGTGTATCGGTTATGATATCCACCCCCGGGTCATATTCTAATTGAAATTCAGGACTCCCTGCTGCAATTCCCAAGGATGTTGGTTCTTGTGTTACAACATCCTGGATTAGTTCTGTGTCATGGGAACATTCTGGAGTCACGATGCAAAGCTCTTCATTAGGTTCCAGAGTGTCCTCCATCCCAGATTCTTGTCTCCCTTCCTTGGCTGACTGGACAAGTAACTCTTGGTTTGCTGGTTCCTGTGTTACAGTCCCTATTCAAGTTCATCAATGTCTTTCCCTTGTGGCTCAGCTTCTATCATCTCTATATCGTGGGGGCATTCTGAGTTCACAGTGCAATTCTTATCTCCATCATCATTCCTGATTTCATCCCTTTTTTCCTCTGTCACAGGATTGGTAGCAGCTCCAGCAAGGATGGTCAAAGATGCCGATTCTTGTGTTACAACATCTTCTTTTTCTACAGGTTCTTCCATTGTGGACATGGGCTGTGGTGCTGTGCTAAATATGATCTCGTGGCCTTTCTTTTTGAAAATTTCCCCACAAGTGGGGCAGAGCACTTGCTCGTCCTCCTTACCAGGCTCGGTAGAGTTTGATTCCTCCAACTGTTCTGCAGCTTCCACCAGTGTATACATTTTATTCTCACCTTGTTTCCTGCAGGTTTCCTTCCATGTCTCCACTTCCTTTCGAAGTACTTGGACTTCCTCCTTTAACAATGTGTTCTCTTCCAAAAGTCCTTCAATGTTGGGTTCTTCCTCGACTGACCTTTGTGGAGCATCCATTGGCCTTGGTACAAGGATTGGGAACTCAACCTGTGCCTCTAGGGTTTCCCACCTCTTTCTGGCTGCCTCTGCTGCTGCATTTGATTTAGTTCTTTTTCTTCTTATTGGTGGGGTTATGCTAGGTTCATTAATTGGTCTCTTTCTTTTCTTTTGTGTTGTTTTCTTTGTAGGAGCTGGCATATCAGGATTCACTGCTGTGATCAAAGGAATGTTTCCTTGCTCCTCAGGCCATTCCTCCTCAATTAGGGTTTCTCCTCCCCACTCAGGTGAGGATTCAATATTGTCTGGTTCAATATATTCCTCATTTGCTTTGGCTCTGCCATCTTCAGGTTCAATTGTCGCAACATTCAATGCTGCTCCAATTTTGCCTTCTGATGGCAGAGCTACCTTTTTGTCTGTGTTTTTCCCAAGGTTTTTATCAACACCCTCCCCTGATGGTCCTGCTTGTGTCCCCTGTTGCTCTTCTTCCGGTGCAATGTCATCCCCCCCCCAACAATATGGGAGGGACTCCGGTCCTCCCGATGTGGTTGAAGATATGATTGCTCTACTGGGACACCTAACAAAGGAGCAGGTTCCTGAGTGCGAGATGTGTGCGTAGCAATGAATTGATCCCAGGTTATATTGTGCTGGGCCAGGGTTCTTGAAATGATTAATTTTATAAGACCATGGTGGGTTAGGGAAACATGTTGATGTTTAGCACCTTGGACATACGCCGCCATATGACGCAGGGCATGAAGCAGATAGTACGGGATATTCAATAAAATGCCATGGTGGAGATGAGAAAGCAATGGGAGATCAGAATTATAAACAGTTTGGTACCTACCTTCACAGGTGATGTACTTCTTAAGAAAGACAACAACCTGATCCCATGGCCGCGGTAGCGAGTGTAGTGCAATTCCTCTTCTTGATGATTGAACTTGCTCCCCTTCTTGTATAAATTCTTCCTGTGCAATCGTCGTGGAAACTCGTCGTCCAAACCATGCCTTTCCCTCCTGTGGAATAGCAGTAACTTCAGATATAACGAGCTCAGAGACTTCTATCCGCAACCCCCATACCTCGGAGTGAGTGTCTCGGAGGTTCAAAGCAAATTGCAAAGCTGCTTCCTGGTTAAATCCGTCCAGTCGTTCAAAATATTCAATCCAGCCAGCAGCTTGAAAAATGGAAAAAACCTCAGGATTGGTCCTGAGTTCCTGTGTATTCAAAGGTTCATGATGAGCAGGAAGCCCCATAGTTTAGGCTGCAGAGTTACAGAGTCCGAAAATGGAGATTGCAGAGCAGAGGATGCACAGAGCGCAGAGCAGAGATGTTGAGAAAAATATGGCTAATTTGGAAAGTTCAGTACTGAGGGGGTTCGAAATTGTTATGCCAAATTGGGGAAGGTGGCGGTGATGAGTTTTTACGTCGCACGAGGGAATGGATTAATTAAGCCATAATGATAATACGTATAAAGGCATGACTGATATTATTAAATCGAATCAACACTTAATCACGTGAAAATCAAAGCCATACCTCGTGTGACTGTGCGTCGGATAGCCTGCGGAAAATAATGGGATGTGTGATTGCTGACGCTGCAAAGCCGAGCTCATGCGTAGGAATTAATTTGATCATAATGATGTGGATAACGCCATAATGCCTTCTACCAATGAAACAAAAACCATCGCGTCGTCGGGGTCGAAATGATACTAAGTTGGCCGGCACGAGTAGGATAAATCAGGGCCATAACTAGTAGTGGAAGCAATTTTCTTTCATTAATTCGGGAGTTACCACTGCAGATTGCAAGAAAAAAGTCTCTACTGCTGGAGATGTCCGCCAAATAGAGTGGAATCGCAGTTTCCGAGAATGAGATTGCGGCCAACTAAAAAGATGTTGCAGCCGCCCAAGATGGTTCACGGTGTCGGGAAAAGATTAGCGGAAACAGGAACAATCACGGTTATGGAAGAGAAAGTTTGACGGTCCTCGGAAAATATGTCAAAGCCACCGGCAAATATGTTGCAGCTGCCGGAAAATGTGGTTCACGACTGCCAGAAAAAGGATTTTCTGGTCATCGGGAAAGGGTCACGCCTGCCGGAAAATATGTTGCAGCCGCCGGCAAATGTGGTTCATGGCTGCCGGAAAAAGGATTTGCTGGTCATCGGGAAAGGGTCACGGCTACCGGAAAATATGTTTCAGCCGCCGGGAAATTATGTTCAGCCGCCGGGAAATTTTATTTTGGGAAAAAAGAAAAATGCGACGCAGGGAAGTAGAGGAAGATGACGTCGGTTCGACAGGCCCAATCTGGTCATTCACCTGGTACTTCCCTGTAAAACTTTTATTGAAAAATAACAACAACCGAAACGATCAAATGCAAAAGGAAAATAAAGAATTATACGCTACAGTAGAATTTTTATTATTATTTATGTACAGCGATTCAAAGTGTGATTTATAGTTCAAGGGTTGGCAGAGGCAGAGAGAAGCTCCTGCCCTGGTGTCAGCTGATACTCTGGATCGGCGGCGATTTGCGAAATGAATGCGTCTTTCGAAATAGGCTTGTGATACAGTCACAGTCTGTGGCCATTAGCAAGTAATGGTAGGCGATTATCATCAATGGTCACCAGACGGACAGTGCCATTGTCAAAGACCCTGTTAACCAAATATGGACCTAGCCACCTTGTACGCAATTTTCCTTTAAAATCCTTTTTGAATCTAGAGTCATAAAGTAATGCCCAGTCTCCTTCGCTGAAGACTTTCTTTTTAATAAATCAGTCATGCCAATTAGATCTTTGTTGCTGAAGAAACAAAGTCTGGTCCACTACAGCTAACCGCTTCTCGTCTAATTCATTTAATTGATTCAACCTTCGCTTCTGAGCTTCTGTTACATCCAGATTCATCTTGGTGGTTGTCTTCAGGTTTTTAATATCAAACTCAATTGGAAAGATGGCACTCTTTCCATACACTAGATCATATGGGGAGAAACCTGTGGTGCTACGCCAAGTCGTGCGATATGACCACAGTGCTTCCGGAAGCCTGTCAGCCCAATCCCTTCGATGGCTCTTAACTGTTTTAGTAAGGATTTTTTCAATAACCTTATTGGTACTTTCCACCTGACCATTGGCTTGGGGGTGGTAAGGCGAAGACACCCTGTGCTGCACATGATACTTCCGGAGTAAGGATTCAAATTGGTGTGATATGAATTGCGGCCCCCCATCGGTAACTACTTCTTTTGGTACCCCGAAGCGGGTAAAGATCTCACTGTACAGAAAATCAATCACTGCCTGATCATTAGCCTTGGCCAAAGCTACAGCCTCCACCCACTTGGTCATATAATCAGTACAAACCAGAATATAGACCTTCTGTCGGGAAGGAGGATTGATAGGGCAAACGAAATCCAGTGTCCATCTCTCAAATGGTTCAACTACAAGTTGGGACTGTAGGGGCATCTGATCTTTTTTATTAGGTTGTCCCATCCTTTGGCAGCTGTCACAGGACTGAACATACCTTTTAGCATCCATGAACAGAGTCGGCCAGTAGTAGCCCATCCGCAGTGCTTTATGCCCTGTTCTTTTATCTGCAAAGTGCCCTCCACAAGGCTCCTCATGACAGGCTTTTAGTATATGAAAGATCTCGTCTTCTCTTACACATCTCTTGATCTCAAGATTGGGCCCTGTGTAGAAGATATGACCATTTAACCAACAAAACCTGGCACTCCACTGAATAATTTTTCTTTTTTCTCATTTAGACATATATGGCGGGAGCTTTCCTGCAACCAAATAGTTAGCGACGTTTGCATACCATGGAGAATGAGCTGAAAGTGCGAATAGATGTTCGTCTGGAAAAGAGTCCTCAACAGGCAAACTGTCATCACTGTTAGTAAAACGGGATGAAAAATCAGCAACAACATTTTCTTTCCCAGGTTTATCTATAATGGTGATATCAAATTCTTGCAACAACAAAAGCCATCTGGTCACTCTGGCATTGGTAATAGGTTTATTCATTAAATATTTAATGGCAGAGTGGTCAGTGTGCACAAATGTAGGATACCCGGTGATATAATGTCGAAATTTATTGATGGAGTAAACAATAGCTAGGAATTCTTTTTCAGTAACAGCGTAATTAAGTTCAGCAGGGGCTAAGTTTTTACTTACATAGTAGATGGCATAAGGTACTTGACCATCCTGTTGTCCTAATACTGCTCCAATGGCAGTGTCAAAGGCATCTGAAGAAATATGGAAGGGCAGGGTCCAATTAGGTCCCCTTAAGATGGGAGCTGTGGACAACTTCGCTTTAAGCTCATTGAATGCTATCTGGCATGCTGTATTCCACACAAACTGTGCATCCTTCATTAACAGAGAGAACAAGGGAGAAGCCAGTTTGGAGAAATTTTCTATAAACCTTCGATAATATCCAGCATGTCCCAGAAAGCTTCTCACCTCTTTCTGAGTTGAAGGGGTAGGTATATTCTTAATCACTTTGATTTTTGAAGGGTCCACCTGAATGCCATTGGTAGAGATAAAATGTCCCAACACTACCCCCTCACTCATCATCATATGGCACTTTTCAGTGCTTAATGAAAGCTGAGTCTGTTCACAGTGAATTAAAACCTTCTTTAAATTTTCCAATGCTTCATTAAAATCCCTGCCATAGGGAGTAAAATCATCCATGAATATTTCCATACTATCATTGACCAATTTAGAGAATATGGCAATTACAGCTCTTTGGAACGTTGCTGGTGCGTTACATAATCCAAAAGGAAGCACTCTGTAAGAAAACGTTCCCCAGGGACAGGTGAAGGTGGTTTTATCCTGATCCTCAGGAGCAATCTGGATTTGGTTGTACCCACTGAAACCATCTAGGAAGGAGAAGAAATTCTTTCCAGCCAGGGTATCAAGTACTTGGTCAATAAAGGGCAAAGGGAAATGATCCTTTTGAGTTGCTTTGTTCAATTCCCTGTAATCAACACAGACCCTCCATTTCCCATTTTTCTTGGGTACAATCACGAGTGGAGAGACCCACTCACTATCTGAAATAGGATATATAAATCATGCTTCCAAAAGTTTCTGGATTTCCTCCTTCACTATATCCCTCAGATTGGGGTTCATGCGTCGTTGGGGTTGATACACAGGCCGGGAGTCACTTTTAATATAAATGTGATGAGTGCATAGATTAGAGGGAATACCCCTCATATATGTATACTCCCAGGAAAATGCCCCCTTGTGTTCCTTCAAGAGGCTGATCAGGCGTTTCTGTTCTTCTAAGGAGAGACTAGGATTGATATTCAAAGTCCTTCTAGGCTCTACCTCAATAGGTATACTTTCTGAATTTTTTAGAACCGGGATGATATTCGTGCCACCAACTAAGGCTTCTTCCGTAATATTTTCTTGTTCTTCCTTGCCCAGGGTAGTGTTCAGAATTTGATAAACCTCTCTATTCACTAAAGTAGGTTCACTAATGAAATTTTTAATAGTTCCATCTTCTGTTTCATTTTTAAAACTTAAGGCCTTCCCTATAGTTAATAGTGGCTGGACATCCTCCTCCTCCTCCTGCTCGATCCAAATGGATGTTTCAGGTTCTAGACTTGGCCGAGCTGGAGGATAAAGGGTGAGGTTTTTAGTATCCGTACCATCAGATATAGTCATGGACCCCGATCGACAGCTGATGTAAGCATTAGCTATGGCCAACCAAGGTCTCCCCAGGATCAATGGGTGCCCCCCCAACTGCGATTTTGGTTGTAATACCAAAAAGTCAGCTGGGTACTCCTAGGAATCTACTAAGATGACAAGGTCATCCAGAATCCCTTCAGGTCTAATAATGGATCTGTCTGCTAATTCCAGAATAGTAGGGGTCGGTCTAAGATTAGTGAGCCCAAGCTTCCTTACAGTCTCTATTGCTATAACATTAATCGCTGCTCCTAGATCCACTAGGATGTTGGGTATCTGTGTCTGTCCGATCTGTACAGTGACGGTAGGATCGCCAGGGTCATCATACTTAGCTACAGGGATTTTTCTTGTCATCAAGGCAAATAAGTTCCCTATGACATGAATAGTAGGAGGATCCCTGGGTTTCCTTCCTGGTCTCTTAGTGCACAAGTCCCGAACTGTTCTAGCATAAATAGGCATGTCTTGCAGAGCTTGAAGGAGGGGGATTTTGACATAAAGGTTCCTTAACTCTCCTAGGAGGTTAAACTGAGGTTGCCCCTCCATTCTTGGTAGAATTAGTCTTTCGGGGTATGGTGGTTGCCTTATAAACTGGGAAGGCTGTGTATTATCGGATTTATCGTTGGATGTTTCAGCCGTCCTTTCTAAGGGGTGCTCAGCGTCTTCAATGATAGGAACTGTGTCAAATGGATGCTGTGAACTCCCCTCTTCTTTATGCACAGAGGGTAAAACATCCTCTGTAATTACGGGTTCTACTATTTTCCCATATCGTAAATGGATGTCATTACAGGGTATAGGGGAAAGAGAGTAGGCCGGCATGTTGACAGTCTCCAATTGATGGACTGCTTTATTATTTGGGTTAGGATTAGGTTGGGCCGGCAGCTGGGGTCGTATGGGTATATTCGGGACAAAATTGTTCTGCAGCTGCAGCTGCGACTACTGAGGTAGGTATTGAGGGTATGGAGGGAATTGGGAAAAATGAGGAGAATATGGTGACTATTGAAGTGGAGGTGGCTGAGGAAACTGGTTCCCAGGATGGAAATTCCTCCATCCAGGAGACCACGACGTAGGTTGATGTGGTGGTTGTGTCCAAGGACTCCATGAGTTATAGTTTTGTGTTGCAGGTTGGGGAGAATTCCACTGAGTATAATTTGAATGGAATTGTGTATTCACATTTTGCATATTATTATTCCAATTTCCCATATTATTCAAAAATGGAAATGAGACTGGAGACATACCTTGATTTCGAGGCTGCCACAGTTTCTTCTGTGCAATAAAGTAGGATGCTTCCACATCCGGGTTTGATGCCTGCAGAACGACCCTTACTTGAGGAAGTGAGGGACATTCTTTCACATCATGGTTCAGCTCACACAGCTGACATACATTTACTTTGTCAAGCGGGAATTCTCTCACCGGATGATTCTTTCTACATCGGGGGCAGAACACACCTAACGTGAGATCCTCCACTGCTTGTTTTTGTTTTGCCTTCAGGAAATCGATCTCCGAGGAGATAGAGCTCATCAATTCTATTTTAAAATTTTCAAGGAGATTTCCTATCTCTGCACGGGTGGCGCCTCCATTAGATGATTTCTGAGTTCTGTCAAAGACGTCACGTTCTAGCTTATCTCGTTTGTCCCGCTTATTGTTCTTGGAAGACCCCCTGGAGTATCTCTTGCATAGTTCCACAATTTTTCAAAAGGTTCTTTGGAGATATATCCCTTACCGAGCAGATTTAACATATCTAAATAATCATCCCTGATCCCACGGAGCAATATTATCTTGAGTACATCCAACCCCATGTTCGTCTGCCCAGCTCTCTGCACATTATACAGCAATCTTTCCACAAAATCCTCCAAACTTTCATCCTCCTTTTGCACCATTTTAAATAATTCCTCTCTTTTGTCTTTGGTGTTACAATATTACTGGTATTTCTCTAGGAACACTTGTTTCATTGCACCCTAATTACCAACAGTTCCTCCCCCAAGGCTCATGAACCAGCATAATGCATTGTCCTTCAGGGTAGCAGGAAAAAGTTTTATCTTTTGGGCATCAGTGATATAATCGTAGCTGTGACAAAGGATATCGAATTCAAAGAGGGATTCGTCTGGGTCTTCTGCCGCTTTTCCATGGAAACGAGGTAACACCGATGGTGAGATATTTTTCATAGGAGCTGCCCCATCCGGTTGTTGAATCAGAAATTGCAGTGTAGCCACCGTTCCTTCTGGCAGGGAGCGATTTTCATGATGATAGTTTTCTCCCATTATTTCTTCCTCGTCGGCTCCATGTCTGTTACTCATCTCCTCTTCTGTTTTCTCCTCTTCGTTTCTTTATGCGTTCTTTTCTTCATCCTTCTCCTATTCCTCTTTCTTTTCTTCGTTCCTCCAGTGATCCAAGAACTTCTGGTGGTACTGATCCCACTCTTCCTTAGTTACAACCCTCCCGTTGATGTGGTAGGTCGGACCTTTACCAACAGGTCCGGTTGTAACAGCTGTGTCTTTGTTTACAGGGATGTTCGAGGGAGTCGCAGCTGCTCGTGGATTCTCCACCGTGGATCCTGACGCTGGCACCTCAAGATCAGCAAGATTCCTTCTAATAGGAGTTTCTTGAAGATGAGCTCTGGTGGATGAATCAGTTCTGTCAACAAGATCGTCGATGAACGTCCTTCTGCCCAATGGTACTCCTCGACTGCGACCCGAGCCACCTGCACTGTTAGTATTTTGTGGGGTTTTGGGAGTTGGGAATTAATCACATTTTACCCTTCTCGTATTCATGCAACCCAAATCATTTCATCAAACAGAATAAAAATAAACTGGCTAGAAACAATTACCAAATGCAACTAATGATAGTGTTTAATTTTTATCCTTCCCCGGCAACAGTGCCAAAATGTCGAGCACTCTAAATGCAGATAAATTATTATCAACACACAGAGCATACGAGATTTATTGTCAACTCGAGAAATTCTTTTATTTCAAAGGATAAATGCACAATTTATGCTTAAACACCAGATCATTGTAATTAAACACTTTACCCTTTAACCACCATTTTCATCCCTCAGAACCTATGTAATCCCACCAATCTTCTAAACACTACAAATTTAATTTCTTCCTACCATGTACCAAAAAGAAATGAAATCAGATTCAAATGAAAATTGCAGACAGAAAGAAAATCCTGTTCATCTCCCAGAATAAATGCTTTGCTTACTCAATCTAACCACTCTTGAAATCCATAACATAAACGGAATGTAATCTAGAAATTCAATTGCAGCAAATCAAGTTCAGCTAATCTAAAGAATTGAATTGCAGAAATGAAAGTTAATAATTGTAACAGTAAAATAATTGCAGGGACTCGTGGGATAACAATCTGAAACCGTGAGATGAACAAAGCTGTGTACAGCTATTGAATGAATTGCATAAAGGAAAATTCCTATTCAATCGACTGTTAATCTATAACAATTATCAATTTCAGGAAAATATAATACTGCAAATTCACACAGGCTACTGCTGCGCACACAAGCAATATAATCAGCAGAACATCACACGATAATAAATTCAGAGATCCTACTTTAACTCAGCAATCTCTGCGGAAGGCAGGCCCAACCTTCACACAGAGACGCTGGATGAACAATGTACAGCTCCCTTAAATCAGCGGTAACTCCTTGTATTAAAAGAAATAATGAATACAGATTACTTCCACTGTCAATACAAGAATGAATTATCTATTTTCCCACAACCCTGGGTCAAGGCAGCCTCTCATTTTTATACATACGGACCATAACATCCGATCCTATTACAAAGGGCAGCCATGAAGATCTCTGATCTTCAGGCGCCCTGAATAACACGGGTTGTTACAAAACGTGGCGTGGTGCAAATATAGAAAATGAGAAAGAGCTGTAAGCTGGCCCAGAAGTGGCGATCTTCCAAGATCGCCATGATATTCAAAAAGCTTTACTAAAGATCCCCCAATCGTAGCACATTCTGTTACAGCTACTTTGTACAGCTCTGTCTGGAGGGTTGCATAGAAACCACATGCCTTAATTGATGATTGAAGGATTGAGGGTCTTCTTGAATCACGAACGCCCCTTGTTTCAAGACTTGTTCAGCTCCACTTTCCTGCAGTCAACTCATCTTGCGCTATTTTCATAAATCACAACGTATTAGCACAATTTCGAGAGATAAACAGCCTTAATTGTCACAATCATAAGCATTAATAGGATAAAACAATAATCAGTCTTACCTTGGCAATTTAGGGCATAGAGTGAGGAAAACAGGTCTGATTAGCATGCTAAATAATGTAAAACAAGGGAAGAAAAGGTGATTAAGGAGGGTTAAAAAGGGACCAATTGTGAACTCAACAGGTACATGTGCCCCAATTAGGCCAGGTGGACCCAATGGTGCTAGTGACTAAAAATAGATTGAAAGGACTCCTGATTTAGACATACTCCAGATTTAGACATAATTGACCAATTGGAAAAGGAAGGATTATAATCCTAAAATTTAAGAGTAGGTTCCATGTATGACTTATTCCTAACCAAATCAATTAAGGGAATAGCTTTCTTGAATTTTCTAATTTCATGTTCCAAATTAAAATTAGCATTTTTTCCTACTTCTCATGTTTCTGTAATTTTATTCTTATCTATTTGTTGTTCCTGATTTTTCTCAAAAGACAAACTTTATTTAATAGGATCATTCCTTACCTTTTTTTTTCCCTGTGTTTCTTTCTTCATTCCCGACCTAAGACCTTATGACTTCTGATGCATCTCCTAGTAAATCTCTGGCATGCATGATTCTTGTTCAAAACAATATGTCCCATGATAATCTGTCGTCTTTGCATAATGATATTCAACCTTAGTAAAATATTCAGAAGAATAAACATCATCTAATTGATCAATATCGAGTTCTAAATATTCGACTTTCATTTCATCTATTTCATTGCACTCATCATCTTGTATCAGATTATTTTGGAAAGGAGTTTGAATCCTTTGATCGTCATTATCTCTTCTTTCTCCTTGAATATCATTGTTCCTTCTTTATTTGGGTGAGAATATAGGAACAAAAGAACATCTAAATTGGTTTTTATTTCAATATCATTCTTGCATAGGTCTGTTTTGATTCTTATTTTCCATTTCTAACCTATTGACTTTTGCAGACAGATTCTTGATTAACTTAGTCATTTCATTAGTTTTATTTTCTAATGATTTTGGTGTAGAAGTTTATGGCATCATTTCCTTTTTGACTTTTTTATCATGCACTTGATATTCTAATTTATCTTTAAGTTTGCTTGATGCCAACATATTTGACTCAACTTCGAATGAATCCTCCTACATATTTATCAAACATACATACCTTCTTTCTATTAATAACAAAGAAAACTCAAAATTGAAAGAATTAGCATAAGTGAGCTTTGTTGATGTCTCAGAAGGATTTATTTTAGTGGGTATCTTATTGTACATTTTGTTGAAACGCTTTGAAAAATCTATGACTGATTCATTTTTCTTTCTTTTCAATGCTCCAAATTCATTGATGTAGTAAATAGAATTTTTAGTGCCCCCCAGTGTCTCATAAAAACCTCCTCTAAAGCTTCTATCCCATCTATGGAGCCTGTTGGTAACTATGTGAACCATTTCCTCACCTCTCCATCTAAGATCTGTACAAACATTTGCATCCAAACATCCTTAACTTCAATTTTTTGGTTATCTGCAGAACTAAAAAAATAATTCCATTGCTCTTTTGCAGTCACCTCACCTTGACCATTGAACCTAGGGAGATATTTTTGGTAATCACCCCAAGGAAGAGGATGAAGGGGTTGAGGAAGAACAAAAGGATCATATTCTTGTATCCATTATATGATCCAGCATATCAATAGGTTGGCCAACCATGTTTGGGTTAACATGGCTTGCTAGAGAAGGAGGGTTGTTTAATTTAAGATGATAAAATGGGATCCTACTCGTGAGAGGAGTATAATGTGGAAGTTGATATTTTAATGAAAAACCTCATGAATCTAAGATCTCAGTTTTAAATATTTCAGATGATAAAGGATTGGTATAAACCTGAAAATTATCAACTTGAATGGTAGGGATAAGAAAAGGAAAATCTTGCTCCTTTTCTTCTTTTTCAGGCTGTATATTTGCAGAAGGAGAATCTTGTTGTGACTAATCTGGTATGTCTATAGATTAAGGATAGTGATATCTTCCAGAAGATAAATTTTTTATGGCCTCTCTCAAAATATGTTATGGGACTAAAACTCCAGGATGCAAGGGAGATGCAGGAATTCCCTGAGTTCCTGCTTTCCTAGAAGCCACTGTAAAAAACTTGTAGGTGAAAATTTAGTCTGTAAAATTTTCTAATTTTGTTCACCTTCAAAAATCAGATCAATGAAAATTTCCTAAGGAATATTTTCTTCACTTTCATCCCCAACAACAATGCTAGAAGATGTTAGCACTAGATTTTGTACCTAGAATACTTAGGTTCAAAGACTAGAGAATCTTAAAATTTCTTAATGGATTAATAGGTTGGTAATCTTATAAACATACAAGTGTAATAGAGATCAGCCTAACATATATCAAATGAATAGACAATAGATGTATAAATATGATAAAGTAGGATATAAAGAGTACGAGTATGAATTTATAAAAGGAGTGAGCATGTTTTGTTCATACCATTGATAAAGTACAAAGTATTCATAAGAATCCAGGCATAGGAGAAAACAATCAAAGGAAAAAAATTATGAACAAAACATAACATTTATAAATTCAAATATTAAAACAAAACCTGGCTCATTGCAATTATAATAATTTCAAAGCATTCTTTATATAAAGTGAAAATGAAATACATGCCTATAAGTTAAAAGAGCGGTATTATATCCACCATTCTTAATTCCTTTACATTGTTCATCATTACATATTTCATACAAAAAGTTTCAAAATTGAAGTAGTTTGAGATCCATATTCAAATGGATCTGAATAACTAAAAATAAACAATCTAATTACATTCAATCTAGATCGAATGACTTCAAAAACTAAGCTCAACATCTAATACTAATAGTTGTAAATACAAACATTATATAACTAATAGTTGTCTAATAATGGTTGTTTATCAAGCCTATCTAGAAAGCATGACTTGGATCTTGAGCTTGACTCATTCTTGAACAACTATATTTTATTGGTTGCTTCAGCTAGAATGGTTAAACCATCTAACGCTTGATATCTCCTCTCCAGATGAGACTTCTCTTCCTCGATAGTTTGAATCCAATCCAAAAGTTCTTTTTTTTTATTTACAAGTTCCTCATATTGATGTTGTGAATCCCTTTTCCTCCTCAAATATTCTTTGGACACTGTGATAAGTTACTGGTAACTTGTATTTATCTCTTCCAAGTACCATTGCAACCTTCTATTAGCAATCATCAGTTTTTCATTTGAATAATTGAGATACCTATTTTTCTCTTTGAAATATTGTAAAGAATTCTTTAATACTTCCACCTCTTATACTGATTCCATTATTTCAAAATGTACAGGAACTTCCTCAATCTCTGAGGGTTTTGAACCTGAACCAACCTCAAACTCAACTACCTATTCTTTATCCTTGCATACATTTTTAAGCAGATCTGGTGTATGCATTAATTCTTTTTGAATTTCTGCTAAGGTTTGTTCTTCTTCTTTATAAGCTTCCTATGTAGCATGTAAATCATCCTCACTAGATGAATCTTCTATAACAGTTACAGTGTTCTTTCGAAACTTAGGGTTTAATATTTCCTTCATGTTCATTCTCAATTTGTTTTTAGATCTAGTCTTCATCCTCCAACTATTTTCAATATTGATTGCAAAACGAGCTTCATCCTATCTCGCATTCAATGACATTTCCTGAACCATTATATTTTCCTTAATATCCCTAGGAGTATCCAGAGCCATGACTTCTTCTTTTTGAAACTCAAAAATTAGTTTTCTATGTACTTCATTTCCGTAAAATTCTATTTGGATACAGTATCACATACCTCTTGTTCCTGTTCTTCTTCACCTTCAACCATCTTCCTTTTCTTCCTTCACTATTGTCTTTTTATCCCTTCATCACCGTGATCTTTGAGTTTTGGGTTCAAAACCAGATCAAAAATTAAATGTTGCCAAGATCTATCAGTCTTTCCCATTTCAGAAGTTATCAATAGATTAATCAAACCATGATGAAAAAATGAATGACTGCTATGATCGGGGTGATTTATTACCCGCACAATCATCATTTCTATGCTCTTAAACAGGTAATAGGGTAAGTTCAATTTAGATTCCCCATTTATATGTAACAATAAACTTAAGTGGTATCTGAATATGGTTGCAAACCGTCCTTCACAAGTGATATAACGCTAGAAAAAATTAAAAATGTCTCTCCATTCAAGATTAACCCTATTTAAATGAATTCCTTTACTCCAATCTAACTTTTCAAAACTAGGAAACAAAAATCAACTGAGGTCAACTTCGCACAAATTTGTTTTCAACCATTTTTCACCTTCAGAAGGTATGCCAATGGCTTCTGCAATGGTAACTTCATCTACTATAAGGACTAGGGTTTTCAAATCCACTACATAATCCCTTTAATTTTTTACAAAAGCATTTGTTACCTGCAAATTGTAACCTTTCATTCATTCACATAAGGAAAACCAATCCGCAGTCTTCATCATTTATGCACATCTAGGAAATTTGTCTATCCACTTGACATCATATGGATATAATCTAAATATTTTTCCACTAAGCTTTTTAACCAGTTCCATCGTGATCTGGAGCTAGCTCGTATTCCTATGAAAACATTCAAACAAACACAAATTATGCAGAGAAAGTTGATTAACACTCTGTAAGGTTAGTTGAGATATGAGTCCTTTGAAAATATCGAAACATGCTTGTACATTCCTGGAATAATTAAATTGCACTCCTTCCTTGACACACATCCCAGGTTCTTATCAGTTTCATTATGAAGGACTACTTTTGACACACGCATCCTATACATGTCATCTTCTTTCAATATATTAACAAGCGGAAAAAATCCGGTAGCACCAACATTCCTACACTATTTAATGCACTGCGGGTATGCACCAAAACTTAAATGTAGTACCATCAACATTTAAACACTCGAACCTTCATCATGTATGAGTCAAACTTGATTTTATTTATTAAAAATTAAACCTACTCATATATTAGGCTATGCATTATTTCAATAAAGAACTTTGCTAACTTGAAAGATTAATGAAAATGAGCCATATTTGTTTTAATAAATAGAACAATGATAAAATAACCTTCTTAAAAAAACCTAAGAACTAGGGTAAACCAAGATTCAAAAGATAAACTAAGGTAATGCTAGAGAAAAATGGTCTTCTACGAAAAAAATATCTAAAGTAGAACTAAGATACACATCTAGAGATAACAAGTTCTATAACTTGTCACAAATTTCACCATGACTTTTTGAGAGGCAATTTTAATGCCTTTTAACTCAGATACAAATGCAATTATTCCTCTATAGAGTTAAAATCAAATTAAAATGGATATAGTGAATTTCTATATAATGGATAGCCAACCCACTATATCCATGAAACAAAAGATAATTGAAAATGAGAAATACAAATATGTACATCTATTGGAAATGCTTTTGGACCTGTCTTTGATGTTGTGCATTAGAGAGGACCATACGAAAACTAAGCAATTGGATCAAAATCATGCAAAATACATAAGTTAGTTACAAATTAGTTAGGATTTTTGTCCACTTTGGAATGGGATCCACCCATGATGTGATGTATAGATATGTAGAAGATATAAGGATAGAGTGTTAACTTGTGAATACGTAGTAGATGGGTGTGTCACTTGTATTGGTTATGTTTTTTTTGTATAATGTGGGGTTATTGAATATTGTAACAAAGTGCTAATGTGCTTTGCATAGGTTATGTAAGCATTGTTCCACTATGAATAAGAATAAGTAACTATGTTCCAAACACTTTGCACTTATGTTTAATGTGATGGATGTTTACATTTGATGCACATCTGAATGATATATTAAGTTTTTGTACTGAATGTGTTTTTTGTTTTCATGGATGATACATATATGTTGCGCAGTAGATGAATGGTTGTTAGATATGTTACATTGATGCTTAATTTTTTTTGGCACTATGAAAGATTGGTTATTGTAGTCACCCTCCATATCTTAGGTGATACTTCACATACTTGAAGGCCATGCCAAAAGGGTCGCTTCCTGGGGTATTGTTGGTGAGATTTATAATAAACCTTGTGTCTACCTATGCACCAATAAATGGTCATGTTGCTGGGACTTCAACTTAGGTCTCTTAGGTGAGAATCGAGTATCCTAACCAATTGTCCAATGCATGTGATATTGGATTACTTACAATATTGATTAACTATATCCATTTATGAGTCTAGTCCCTTGGGCCATCCATGCGATATATTAGGTTTTATTTGGATAAAATTGAAAAACCACTCTTCTAGAAGTATATGGAACTCATAGAAGAACAAATCGCACATAATTTTGCAATCGGTGTTTGTTAAAATTTTATCATTCAAGCTAGAATTATGTTAGGATATTTAACTGAGAGAATAACAAGCACAACAATCAAACATAAGATACAATTAACACAATGTTTTTCCTCGAGGAAACCATAAATGGAGAAAACCCCACAACTTCCTCAGAGATAGAATCAGCACCAAAAGTAAGACCCCAAAATAGTAAGATGATCTCCCGATAGTAGTAGTCTCTTTCTTTCTAGCCCCAACAACTTCTTCTCCCTCAGCTATGCGCTACAACTGAGTGTGAGTGAGTGTGTGATAAATAGAGAGACTCACTCTCTATTTATACTAATTCCTGACTTGACAATAACTCACTAGGGACGACTTCACTAGGAGAGTCTAATAACCATAGGGCCGTGGAACTACAGGGAATTCAACCCTTGATCAATAGGATGGTTACCCATAATGACTTGACATGACTTGTTTACATTATAGAAACTCCCGATCAGAACATCAGGGCATGACATGACTCAAACACTTCCCGAAATAAACATCGGGGTACAATACATAAGATATACAAGTGAATACATTCTAAAGTTACAATTACATCAACACTCCCTCTTAACTAGGAAGGTATTCTCTCGACACAATTTATCAGCACAATTCTTCTTCTTTGTATCATCTGGATCATCATTGAGTTCTCGTCATCTTCAAGTCATCTTCAAGTTGAGGCCATATTTATCTGGATCTGGATCATCATCACTGGATCTAGATCATCACTCGATCTGGATCATCTCTGCTGGATCAATATCATTGGATCTGGATCATCACTCGATTTGGATCATCATCACTGGATCTGGATCATCACTTGATTTGGATTATCTCTGCTGGATCAACATCACTAGATCTAGATCATCACTGGATCTGGATCATCTCTATTGGATCATCATCACTGGATCTGGATCATCACTCGATATGGATCATCACTTGGTCAACATCACTGGTGCTATCTCATGATTCTTCTTGTCACAAGAAGTTCTACATAGCCAACCCTTTTTCATGCTAGTTTTAGTCCTAGCCTCCATGTAGGTCTTCTTCAGCGCTTATATTTGAACCTAAGTTAGAATGGCCCACCCAGCACTTACATCTGACCTTGACTCATCAGAAAGGCATGCCCATCACTCACATCTGACCATGAGAGGAACACATCCACCATCATGTCAGAATGTCCCGGCCCTCACATATGACCATGGAAGGAGCTTAATCCTCTCACCATGTCAGAATGGCCCAGCCCTTACATCTAACCATGGAAGGAACTTAATCCTCTCACCATGTCAGAATGGCCCAGCCCTTACATCTGACCATGGAAGGAACTTAATCCTCTCACCATGTCAGAATGTCCTAGCCCTTACATCTAACCATGGAAGGAACTTAATCCTCTCACCATGTTAGAATGGCTCTCAGTCCCAGATTGAGGGTTCCTGGTAACTGACCAGGTGCCTCCATTATCCCAGAGAATGGCATCAGCCCTTATATTTGATCAAGTGGGAACACATCCCTCAATCACATCAGAATGGACTTACACTTATATTTGATCATGTGAGACTACATCCCACAGTCATATCAGAATGACCCTCTTTCCCAGACTGAGTATTCCTAGTAACTAACTAGGTACCTCCATTCAGAGAATGGAAACATCCCTTATATCTGATCATGTAGGAACCAATCCTATAGTCATATCAGAATGGCTTAGCACTCATATCTGACATGGAAGGAACCAATCCTCTCACCATGACAGAATGGCTTAGCCCTTACATCTGACCATGGAAGGAACCTAATCCTATCACCATGTCAGAATGGCTCACAAACTCATCACTTCCCCTTGGAGGGAACCTCGATCTGGAGAACACCAAGATTCTCCCTGAAGTACTCAAAATTCACTCTAGCCAATGGCTTCGTCAACACATCAGCTATCTGTTTGTCTGTCGGAACATATTGGAGTTTCACTACTCCTCTCTGCACCATATCCTTGATATAGTGATACTTGATCTCAATATGATTCGATTTGTCATGGAACATCGGGTTCTCTCTCAACTTCACACAACTTTGGTTGTCGCAGTATATACAAGTAGCATTTAACTGGAGATCAAATAAATCAGAAAGTAGCTTCCTCAGTCATACTACCTCACAACTATTGGAGACATTTACCATCATACACACTCTTTTGGTCAAATTGGCCTAGTTAAACCACTATCCTAAGTATATCAGTGGAGCATTAATTGCCATCATCCTGTCACACCCACAACTACCTACAGTCAAGGAGGCTAACTGGAGCACTTCGAGGGTGATCTGAGTGATATTAATGCACCTAATTGCTAACTGGTGGTTACAATCAGTTCAACCAATCAGTTAAGGCACCTCCTCTCATTAAATATATTATTTAATGATTATTTAATATTATTTAATGATCTGGAGTCAATAGGGGTGCCTCCACCAACTTTTGATGATCAATTTAGCTTCAGTTAACCTCATTGGGGTTCATTGAAGCCATGGAGTAGTAGCACTTGATATTTGGCTTACTATGACATGTGTTTGATCTCCTTCAGTTGAGATTCAGTCATTTATTGCACTTCGACTTCAGTTAGGGTTTGGTGAGTCAATTAGGTTTTTGGTCAAGTGGTTAACTGAGTGTGATTGAATGGCTGACAGTCAGTTAAGCCAGATTCATTCATGATTTCAAATTTCCTCCTTAGGTATTTGAATTTGTCAATGGATTCAAGCCATTGCTTAACATTGTTATTGCAACTATTCATTTTTTTATTGAATATACTGAGAGGAAACCATTTTGGTCCCGATTAACACCATTTCATGAGTTATTTGTTGATTATTCTTTGATGAGATTGATGCTTTGTTCCTAAATCAATGTGTAAGATTAATATGGTATCAAAGATTATGGTGGGATGAAGATCTATCTCTCAAAAAAAAGATTTTTGACAGATTTCTCCATGAAATTTGAGCAATAGCTCAAAAATCCAGCATTGCACCAGAAGCCAAGGCTTACCACTTAATACCCCAAGTAAAGAACTTGTTGATCAATATTGCTTGATCGACTATGCTGGGTGTGATGAAATCCTAAAATGTGCCGGCTTTCCGACCTTACAGTGCCCTTTTTGTTTTGATTTGCAAGTTTTAACAGGTACAACTTCGAATGGACTCATCAATCCCTCTTCTCACCCCATTCACAAGCTATTCGAAATGGAAGTTGAAGATGATTTCATCTCTGAAGAGATGAGGTCTCTATGAGGTGTATATTGAAATTTGAAAAGAGTCTTATGAGAATGATAATGACTGGCTAAATGATGATGATAGAGCTTTTGGAGCAATATGTCTGGCCCTTTCTCCTAGCTTGAGCTACCTTATTGGTTCTGCTGAATACCCAAAGGATCTCTGGATAAAATTGGATAGAACCTTTGGAAAGCACAATGAGGATCATAATAGCACTTTGGAGTTCACATCTAGCACCACAAGAGTTCTTTACTCAAAATTATCGGCCTCTACTCTCTCTGATGAAGTTGTTCAAGATGAAGATGAAGCAGAATCTTCAACACATTCAATTCGAATTGAAGAAAGTCTCCATGCAGTGACTCCTTCCCCTGATGCTCCGGAAGTTCATGAGATATCTGATATATCACCTCCTCATACTTTTGAAACATAAGAAGACATTTGAATATCTGATATTGAAAAAAGATACTGCTGCACTTCCATGCAAACATTCATCGATGATTTTCCTTTGAATTCTGTGCAAAATTTACCAGTAATTGCTTTTGAAAGTGAAGAGAAATTTGATTTTTCTCCCGCTAATGTTGCTGCTGGTGTGAAAATATGTAAAAAATTGGATATTTTGGAAGAAATATCAGATTATAAGAGTGACACATTCACTCCCCATGATCTAGATCTTCCAGCACAATCCTACAGGATTGCATGCACCAAAATTCAGAATTTTGAAGAAAAAGACAACTGTGCATCCACCGTCTCGGTTGACCATTATTTTGGATCTGATATGAACCTTATTGTATTTTATATGATATTATTTCGATCTGATATGATATTTCTTGGTTCAAAATTTCAGGTTCATAAACCTTCAGTACTGCTTGTAGCTGTTCTCATCAACGGTGTGAAGAAACAAGTACCGCAAGTCTCCTTTGAAATTGCTGCTGGGGATTTGATTTCATTTCACAGTTTTGGATCTGCTGTGAACTTATTTAGATCTGATTTATTTTCTGATTTGATATTATTTGGTTCATATTTTAAAATCCAAGAGCTTTCAGTCATGCTTGTAGCTGCTCTCACCAATTCCGGTGTGAAAAATCAAGTACCGCAGTTCTTCTTCAATTTTGCTGCTGGGGATTTGGTGTTAGTTTCCTCTTATGAGGTTGTTGATATTTTATTTTGTGAATCATTATCTATTTATGAAGCTATATCACATTATGGAGCTCAATCATTCGCTCTCCAGAGTCCCAGGGCTTCTCTACCTTTGGTCACATGCTCATCCCCTCACAGAACTAGTAAAGAGGAAGACATTCTGCATCCGCTTGGACACTTTCTCCTAAAAATTGGGGCTTGTTTTACCACTCATTGTTTTCTATTCAAGGCTGAAACATATCATTTTATTGAGTGTTCCACACATGGTTCGAATCCTCAAGAACCTTTGCTCTTTATTCAGATGATTTCAACTGCTCTACATGGGTCCAGTTTTCACGGTGCAACTGTTTATATTTCTGATTCAGTTGAGTGAATTGTTCTTCTTCGAAAGTGGAAGATTCCTCCAGACATATTCATTTAGTTTGGATTCATAGGTTCACATGCACAGTCTCAAGATGCTGCTGCATAGAAGAACCAATTCTTGATTCACTGCTTAGTTTGAGGGGGGGTATTTTTCCCATGAGGTATTCCCTATTTCCTTGGTTATATTAAGAAGTTAATTTATTGTACAGGGTGACCTATGGCCTTTATTTCTGGGGCCCTATCATTTTTATGAATCTATGTTTTCTAACTCTTCCTGAGTATAGCTTAAGGGGGGGTGTTGGAGACATTTACCATCATACACACTCTTTTGGTCAAA
Source organism: Pseudotsuga menziesii (assembly GCA_001517045.1). NCBI lineage: Eukaryota > Viridiplantae > Streptophyta > Pinopsida > Pinales > Pinaceae > Pseudotsuga > Pseudotsuga menziesii. The sequence continues at coordinate 97,189 of LPNX011042183.1, read as the reverse complement.
TTGGCCTAGTTAAACCACTATCCTAAGTATAATTGACATTAATTGACATCAATGGAGCATTAATTGCCATCATCCAGTCACACCCACACCTACCTATAGTCAAGGAGGCTAACTTAGCCTTCTCCTATAGTTTAGGAGGCTAACTGGAGCACTCCAGGGGTGATCTGAGTGATATTAATGCACCTAATTTGCTAACTGGTGGTTACAATCAGTTCAACCAGTTAGTTAAGGTGCCTCCTCTCATTAAATATATTATTTAATGATTATTTAATATTATTTAATGATCTGGAGTCAACAGGGGTGCCTCCACCAACTTTTGATGATCAGTTCAGCTTCAGTTAACCTCATCGGGGTTCATTGAAGTCATGGAGCACTAGCACTTGATGGTTGGCTTGATATGACATGTGTCTGATCTCCTTCAATTGAGATTCAGTCATTTATTGCACTCCGACTTCAGTTAGGGTTTGGTGAGTCAATTAGGTTTTTGGTCAAGTGGTAAACTGAGTGTGATTGAATGGCTGACAGTCAATTAAGCTAGACTCACTCATGGTTTTGAATTGCCTCCTTAGGTATTCAAATTTCTCAATGGATTCAAGCCATTGCTTGACATTGTTATTGTAACTATTCATTTGTTTATTGAATATACAGAGAGGAAACCATTTTGGTCCCGATTAACACCATTTCAAGAGTTATTTGTTGATTATTCTTTGATGAGATTGATGCTTTGTTCCTAGAGAAATGAGCAAGATTAATAACAACTAGCTGAACAAGCCACAACATACTTTGGTTCAGCTGTACTCAGTGCCATACGGGATTGCTTCCTGCTAAACCAAGAGATCACACCTGATCCCATATTGAAGCAACACCTTGAAGTGCTCTTCCTATCAATGGCACTGCCTGCCCAATCTCAACCAACATAACCCTCCAGGTTAATCTTCTAATTCGCCTCATACTTGAGCCCATAATCAACTGTACCCTTCAGGTACCTCAGAATATGCTTTGCAGCAATCAAGTGAGCATGTCTTGGATCTGTCAGGAATTGGCTCAAGGTATTCACAGCAAAGAAAATATCTAGTGTCGTGTTTTTCAGGTACATCAAGGACCCAATCATCTGATGATACATCATAGCATCAACCAATTTTGATGAAGCATCACTCAATAGCTTCAAGTTTGATGCCATAGGTGTGGTCATGGCCTTGCAATCCATCATCCCGAACCTCTTCAGGATTTCTACCGTATACTTCCATTTTCCCAGGGAAATTCCATCTGCATTCTACCACACCTCCATGCCTAGAAAATAATGCATCATACCCAAGTCCTTCATTTCAAACTCGGAAGCAAGATTCCTCTTCGTATCAGCAATCAACCCATCCATACTTGTTATAAACAGATCATCTACATATAGTAGGAGTATCACTGGGTTGTCATCCTCAACCTTGTAGTAAAGGTTGGAATCTGCTTTACTCTTGGTAAAGCCCAAACTAGATAGAAATCCATCAATTTTTCCGTACCATGTCCTGGGTGCCTATTTCAAACCGTACAGGGCTTTCTTCAATCTACAAACATGAGACTCCCTGTCATGTGTCTCAAAACCGAGTGGCTGCTCCACATATACTTCCTCTTCCACTACACCATTCAAGAAAGCAGTCTTGACATGCATTTGGTGTATCTTCCATTTCATCACTGCAGTGATAGCAAGTACTGATATGATGGAAGCGTATCTGGCTATAGGTGAAAAAAATTCTTCATAATTTATTCCTTTTTTTTGGGAGAAGCCATGAGCCACAAATCTTTCTTTATATTTTTCTATGTTGCTGACTGCAGCATGCTTGATCTTGTAGATCCATTTGGAATTTACAACAAACTTCCCTTCTGGTCTTGGGACAACATCCCAAACATCATTCTTCATAATCGATTGATATTCTTCAATCATAGCATCCTTCCATTATTTCCTTTCTACAGCTTCTCAATAGTTGGAAGGTTCTTTATCTATCAAATCACATAATAAGGCTACATATCCTGAGCAAGACCTGGTCCTCTTTCTTTCTCTGTGATTCTCTTCTGGAGCCCCATATTTTTCTACACCTTGGATAGCTTTTCATACCCAAGCAGGTTTCCTCTTATGAGGATTCTTCTCCTGAAGTGGATCTACATGTTCTTGAGATTATTCTAATTCTTGATCTTCTACTTGACTTTCTTCGTTCATGGTTGTGTCATGAAGTCTGGGTGCTTCTATTTCTTCAGGTTCTTCAGTAGTCCTCTTTTTGGATTTTTTCTAAGCTGAGTCTTCATCAAATGTTACATCCCTGCTGATGTCAATATTCTTGAATCCTAGGAAGTATATTCTGTAATCCTTCGAGATTTCAGAGTATCCCACAAATATACCCTTCTTTCCTGAAGGATCTAATTTTGTCCTCTTTTCTTTTGGAATGTGTATGTACACTGGACAATCGAATATTTAGAGATGATTGAATTCTGGTTTCTTTCTGAAAAAGACTTCTTCAGGTGTCTTGTTCTTGAGTACTCTGTGTGGAGTCTGGTTCTGTACATACACCATTGTTCTGGTAACTTCTTCCCATAGATACACGGGAATATCTTGATCATGAAGCATAGCCCTTGCAGCTTCCATGATCGTTCTATTCTTCCTTTCTGCAACCCTATTCTGTTGTGGATTATATGGAGTGGTTAACTCCCTCTTAATCCCTGAATCTTTCCATAGCTCTTTGAATTCATTTGATGTGAATTCTCTACCATTATCTGATCGAAAGGTCTTGATCTTCCTTTCAGTGTGGTTCTCAATCAAGGCTTTGAATTCCTTGAACTTGCTGAATACTTCATCTTTGTTCTTCATGAAGTAAATCCATGTCTTCCTAGAAAAATCATCAATAAAAGAAACATAGTATACATACCTACTTAATGAACTTGATGACATTGGACCACATACATCAGAGTGAATGATTTCCAGGATTCCTTTTGCCTTTCTCTTGCTACTTGAAAATTTTTTCTTTGTGTTGTTTCCTTTCGGACATCCTTCGCAGACTCCATCATGTTTTGCCTGAATTTCTGGAAGACCTTCAACAGCTTTGCTTTCAAGTGGTAGTGCTCTGTAGTGCACATGTGCAAGTCTTCTATGCCAAAGTTAATTTGGAACTACTGTGTCAAGGACCAAATCTTGTTCTGGATGGCCCTTCAATTTGTATAGGCCTCCCTCTAGTTCCCCAATCACTACTGCATTATCAAAATTCTTTCCCTTTGGCCACATGAGAACTTGGCCATCTACAAATGCAACCCTCATTCCTTTTGCATCTAATGCATATATGGAGAGGAGGTTCTTCTTAAGTCCTGGTACAAACAATACATCCTTCATCTTCATAGACTTTCCAGAGTCTAGCCTATAGGAGGATTCCCCACTACCTTTTATTGGATACCGGTAGTCATCTCCGAGTTTCACCTTGTGGGGTGATTCATGTTCTGATAGTCTCACAAAATACTCTTTGAATCCTATCATATGTTTGGAAGCCCCACTGTTTGAATCCTATCATTTCTTCCATGTGTGATGTTTCCCGTGAGAGTGGAAATCAAAACATGTTCTTCATCACTTGAATAATCATCACTTTCTTGCTTGTTTCTCTTTGTGGAAGGTTCATCATCTTCTACAGCATGAGCATGATGTCTTCTCTTGTTTTTTTCTTCTTGTGAGAGTTTCTTTTGTTTCTAGGACAATATTTGGCATAGTGTCCTATTTCATCACAAGTATAACATCTGAGTTGAGCTTTCTTGGAGGAAGAATGCTTACCTTTAGAATGAAGATGATGGTCCCTTTTGTTTTTCTTGGATTGAACTGTGAGAGGTTGATCTTCACTTCCCATCTTTTCTTCTCGAGCTGCTATCTGAGCTTCTTCTTGTGAGAATTCTTCCCATAGTCTACTAAACTTGACTAACTTCTTTCTGGCACAGATCCCTTGAATGAAAGAGTCCCATGTCCTAGGGAGACCATTCAAGGTGGTCATTACAATATCTGCATTCTCCACTTCTTCATCCACTGCTTCAAGTTGTTCTTTGATCTGGGAGACCCTTGTTAAGTATGACTGTATGGTCTCCGCATTCTGAATCTTCACATTCTTCAATTGGCTCCTCAAATTCATTTTCCGGTTTATGCTCTTCCCTTCAAACAGTTTGATTAGGGCATCAAACATAGCTTTAGGTGTCTTTAGGGAGGACACCTATGGTATGAGGTGATCCTTGATTGAATTAGCAGTAATCCTTTTAGCCATAACCAACTTCTTCTTATGTAATGCCTTATCCTCGTCTCCCTCTGGAACTAGAACCTCCTCATTGATGTAGGAGTCCAACTCATTTTCTTCAAAGACTAGGGAGATCCTATACTTCCAAGCTCGGAAGTTATCAACTCCCTCAAGCTTTTCATATATCTTGGTATGGTGAGACATATTAACTAAGAACCTCAAATGGAAATAAAAAATATTTATATCTTACCAGGTCAAGATGTCGGAACTAGATCTAAAGCTAAATTTTTACAGCGCTGGTTCAAGAGCAGATTAGGGTTTGAAGTTTCTAGAGTCTTGTCCAACCAAATGATTTTATATTGATCTCTAAACTTTGATTTTGAGGAGCAGATCAATCCAGGCTTGGGATCACTCAAAAATTCCACTTCTATGGAAAGCCCTAATTTTTGACAGCAATGTCGAGTCAAAAACTGAAAATGCTCAAAATCAGATTCTGCTTCGACAAAAAGATGTGCCCTGGGGAGGAGAGTCAGGCCAACCTTCTTTTGCTGATAAACTATGGAGAGAGATCCAAAAAGTAGGAAGCCCTAGTTTCTGCAGGTGCACAGTGTCTTCTTCTCAAGTTAACTCTGATACCATGTTAGAATTTTATCATTCAAGCTAGAATTATGTTAGGATCTTTAACTGAGAGAATAACAAGAACAACAATCAAACACAAGAGACTATGAACACAATGTTTTTCCTCGGGGAAACCATAAATGGAGAAAACCCGACAAATTCCTCAGAGATAGAATCAGCACCAAAAGTAAATCCCCAAAACAATAAGATGATCTCTCGATAGCAGTAGTCTCTTTCTTTCTAGCCCCAACAACTTCTTCTCCATCAGCTATGGGCTACAACTAAGTGTGAGTGAGTGTGTGATAAATAGAGAGACTCACTGTCTATTTATACTAATTCTTGACTTGACAATAAATCACTAGGGACGACTTCACTAGGAGAGTCTAATAACCCTAGGGCCCCGGAACTGCGGGGACTTTAACCCTTGATCAATAGGAGGGTTACCCATAATGACTTGACATGACTTGTTTACATTATAGAAACTCCCGATTGGAACATCTGGGCATGACATGAATCAAACACTTCCCGAAATAAACATCGGGGTACAATACATAAGATATACAAGTGAATACATTTCGAAGTTACAATTACATCAACAGTGTTATGTACTGATCTGGGGTTTCTAATTCTATTCTCTCACAAATTCGTATTATTTATGCTTTATCCAATCTTCTATTTCTATATCTGTGGACTATGCAAATCCACTTAGAACATGTAAAATGAACATTGGAACAAAGGAGAATCCAAAGTTTTCCAACATTAGGGATTACTAGAATGATTAAACAATGGGGAAGATTGTTGACCTGCTGCACAAATATTGGGACCTGTTTCCTACAATTTTTTCAAAGATGATGAACATTGCAAGAGAGCTAGAGTAAATGAATATACCTCTGAATCTAAATTCCAAACCAGTAAGACAAAGGCCATACTGACTGAATATGGTTTATAAGCAAAAATTCAAGGATGAGATAGACATAATGTTAGAGGCAAGAATAATAGAACTCATGGAAGAATTAGAATGGATCATTTTGATGGTGGTCCAAGATAAGAAGACATGAGACATAAGGATTTGTGTGGATCTATGAAAATTGAATAATTATTTCTTACATGATCCATTTCCCACTCCATTTTTTTGATGAAGTATTGGAAAATGTGAGAGGGAAATAGGCGTACTGATTTACTGATGGGTTCTCAGGGTACCATTACATAAAAATTGTGAAAGAGGATGGACATAAGATTGCATTTATGACAAAATGGGTATGTTACCAATACACTGTGATGTCATTTTGTCTCAAGAATGCACCTCCAATATTTTCTAGGGTAGTGGTCACATCCTTTAAAGAGTTCATTCACAAGTTTCAAGAAGTGTAACTAGATGAATGGGTAGTATTAAACCTATTGAATTTATGTGATTGATGTTGGATCGGTGTAAAAAATTTGAAATTTAGTTAAACCAGGGGGTGATGGACTCTAGTTCAAGCATCATATCATTAAATGATTGATGAATCCTTCCTCAAATGTGATTTCCTTGGATACGTATCATCCAGAAAAAGGATCGATCGAAACTTATTTAAATTCCCTAACCATTAAAAGTGTGATATAGATGAACAAATGACTTGCCTTTTCTAAAATAAAATACATGGTAATGCATCACAAAGATGAAGGATCCTCCTAGAATTACTCAAATACAATAGATACAAATGATTTCCAACCTTTCTAATTTACCCTAGGAAAGAATCATATGAGATAAATAAATTATTGACCAATTTTTTCTAAAATACGACACACATTAAGACAAAACATTGGATGACCCTTCCTTAAGTATGGTACTCAAGAAAGCTATCACTTAGAGAAAGCATCATCCTAAATCCCTTAAATATAGTACTTAGTAAAAATTTTCACTAGATGAAGGATAGACCAATCCTCTTCATATAGGGTATCAACAAAGCACATCTTATAGTGGAAATATTAGCCAACTCTTCCTCAAATTCTATATCCAGGAAACCCTTTAGCTAGAGTAAGCATCGGTTAATATTCCCCAAATAAGGTTCCCAGGAATTTTTCAATCCAAGAGAATGATAGATCACCCCTTCCTCAAGTACTCTACCCAGAATATGTATCATTTCGAGGATATATCACTTGTTCCTTCCTCAAGTAAAATACATAGTAAATTCTTTTTTTCTTTGAAGTATTTTCCAACCTTTCCTCGATTATTGTATCCCAAAATGACTATATAAAAGAGGAATGATTGATCAACCCTTACTATAATATGGTAATTTCTAAAGTATCACATAGGGGAAGGATCCAACAATCCTTTTTAAAATAAATTTCCCAAGAATTGTATTAGCTATAATAAGAATTTACCGATCTTACCACAAATATGGTACCTAATAAATGCATTGTTTAGTAGAAGGATTTGTAGACCCTTCTACAAATAAAATGATCAATAAACTTTACTTCAAGTTGAAGGACCAACTATCCCTTCCTTAAATATGGTTACCACTATGACATAATATAGAGTAAGGATATCCCTACCCTTCTTCAAATATTGTATCCAAGAAACATATCAACCATTGGAAATCATTCGATACTCCTCAAGAAGAGTACCGAAAACCATATTATCTACAGGAATCATACTTTGGTCCTTCCTAAAACAAAGTACCCATTAATTGTACTAACTAGTGGAAGGATCCATTGACCCTTTCTCAAATATGGTATCCATTGAAACTATATTCTAAACAAAATATTAGTCAATCATTTTTTGAATTCAACAGCTAAGAAATTTTTTAAGTAGATTAAGGATTGGTTGAAATTACAAAAAACTGTTAATGTAATTGTAACTTCGGAATGTATTCACTTGTATTTCTCATCTATTGTAACCCGATGTTTGTTTCGAGATGTTCTTGTGTCATGTCATGCCCCAATGTTCCGATCGGGAGAATCAATAATGCAAACAAGTCATGTCAAGTCATTGTGGGTAACCCTCATATTGTCTAAGGGTTAAAGTCCCCGCAGTTCCAGGGCACTAGGGTTATTAGACTCTCCTAGTGAGGTCGGCCCTGGTAGGGTTTTAGTGATGTCGGGATTAGTATAAATAGAGAGATGGACTCTCTATTTAGCACACATCTCATACACACTCAACTTTAGCGAATAATTGAGGAAGAGAAAGACCCTAGGGCAAGAGGAAAGAGCTTACTACTATCGGGAGATTGTCTTACTATTTTTGGGTTTCACTTTGGTGCTGATTCTATCTTAGAGGAAGTTGCGGGGTTTTCTCCATTTATAGTTTTCCCGAGGAAAAACACTATGTTCATTGTCTCTTGTGTTTGATTGATGTGCTTGTTGTTCTCTCAGTTTAAAGATCCTAATGATATGCTAGCTTAATGTTGAAAAACTAACATGGAATCAGAGCTAACCTAAGAAGAAGACATTGTGCAGCTGCGGGAAATAGGGATTCCTACTTTGTGGATCTCTCTTCACAAATTTTCAGCAAAAGTAGGGTGGAACAACTCTACTCCCTAGGGCGCAACTTTCTATTGAAGCAGAATCCAATTCTGAGCTTTTTCAGTTTTGGACCTGACACTACTGCCGAAAATTAGGGCCTTTCACAGAAGAAGAATTTTTTAGTGAGCCCAGGCCTGGATTGATCTCCTCCCCAAAATTGAAGTTAGGGATCAATTTCAAAGCATTTGGTTGGATACAACTCTAGGAAAAGCAAAACCCTAATCTGCTCCTGAACCAGTACTACAGGATTTCAACTTCAAATCCAGATCTGACATCTTGACTTGGTAAGATCTAAATCTTTTGTATTTCCATTTGAGGTTCTCAGTTAATATGTCTCATCATACCAAGCTTGATGAAAAGCTTGAGGGAGCTAATAAATTCCGAGCTTGGAAGTATAGGATCTCCCTGGTCCTGGAAGAAAATAAGTTTGACTCCTATATCTAGGAGGAGGTTCCAGTTCCAGAGTGAGATGAAACCAAGGCATTACATAAGAAGAAGTTGGTTATGGAAAAAAGGATCATTGCAGATTCTATCAAGGATCACCTTATTCCATAGGTGTCCTCCCTCAAGACACCTAAATCCATGTTTGATGCCCTAACCAAACTATTTGAAGGGAAGAACATCAATTGGAAGATGACTCTAAGGAACCAGTTGAAGAATGTCAAGATCCAAAATGAGGAGACCATCCAATCATACTTCACAAGGGTCTCCTAGATCAAAGAACAACTAGAAGCTGTAGATGAAGAAGTGGAGATTGCAGAAATTGTGATGACAACATTGAATGGCCTCCCTAGGTCATGGGATTCTTTCATCCAAGGAATCTATGCTAGGAATAAGTTTTTCAAGTTTAGAATACTATGGGAAGAATGCTCTCAAGAAGAGGCTCAGATAGGAGCTCGAGAAGAAAATATGGGAAATGAAGATCAAGATCTCACAGTACACTCAAGGAAAGGAAGAAGGGAAAAGCATCATCACCAAGGTAAGCATTCTTATCAGAAAGGTTCATCTAAACTTAGATGTTATACATGTGATGAAATAGGACACTTTGCTAGAAATTGTCCCATGAATAAGAATGGATCCAAGAAGAAGATGAACTCCAAAAGAAAACAGCATGCTCACACTGCTGAGGATGATGATCCTCCAAGGAAGAGAGTAAAGAAAGAAAGTGAAGAATCTTCAAGCGAGGATGAATATGTTTGATTTCCGCTCTCAAGGGAACTGTCACTCATGGAAGTAAATATTGGCTTATTGACAGTGGGGATTCCAAACACATGACAGGTTTCAAAGAATCCTTTGAGAAACTGTGTGAAAATAATTCACCCCATAAGGTGAAGCTAGGAGATGACTACCAATATCCAATAAAAGGTAGTGGTGAATCCTCCTACAATAGACTCTGGAAAGTATATAAAAATGAAGGATGTTCTATTTGTACCAGGACTCAAGAAGAACCTTCTCTCCATATCTGCACTAGATGAAAAAGGCATGAGGGTTGCATTTATAGATGGCTAAGTTATCATGTGGCCAAGAGGAAATACTATTGATGATGCAATAGTGATTGGAGAGCAAGAAGGAGGTTTATACAAGCTGAAGGGCCATTTAGAACAAGCTATGGTCCATGACACAGTAGAACCAAATGAACTATGGCATAGAAGGCTTGCACATGTGCATTATAGAGCACTACCACTTGCAAGCAAAGCTATTGAAGGTCTCCTATAAATTCAAGCAAAACATGAAGGGGTCTACAAAGGATGTGCAAAAGGGAAGAATACAAAGAAGACATTTCCAAGTAGCGAGAGCAAGGCAAAAGGAATCTTGGAAATCATCCACTCCGATGTATGTGGTCCAATGTCATCAAGTTCACTAAGCGGGTATGTATACTATGTTTCTTTCATTGATGACTTTTCTCGGAAGACATGGATTTACTTCATGAAGAACAAAGATGAAGTGTTTAGTAAGTTCAAGGAATTCAAAGCCTTGATCGAGAACCACACATAAAAGAAGATCAAGACCTTTCGATCAGATAATGGCTGAGAATTCACATCAAATGAATTCAAATACTTATGCAAAGAATCAGGGATTAAGAGGGAGTTGTCCACTCCTTACATTCCAAAATAGAATGGGGTTGCAGAAAGGAAGAATAGAACTATCATGGAAGCTGTAAGAGCAATGCTTCATGATCAGGATCTTCCTATGCATCTATGGGCAGAAGAAGCCAAAACAGTGGTGTATGTACAGAACCGTACTCCACACAGAGTACTCGAGAATAAGACTCCTAAAGAAGTCTTCTCCGGCAAGAAACCAGAAGTCAGCCATCTCAGAATATTCAGCTGTCCAGTGTACATACAAATACCAAAAGAGAAGAGAACAAAACTGGATCCTTTAGGAAAGAAGGGTATATTTGTGGGATACTCTGAAAGCTCAAAGGCTTATAGAATATACTTCCCAGGATACAAGAAGATCGACATTAGCAGGGATGTAACATTTGATGAAGACACAACTTACAAAAAATCTAGAAAGAGACCTGCTGAAGAACCTGAAGAATCTGAAGCTCCCAGAATTCATGATACAACCATGAAGGAAGAAATTAAAGAAGAAGATCAAGAATTTGAAGAACCACAAAGACTTGTAGATCCACCTCATGAGAAGAATCCTCACAAGAGGAAACCTACTTGGGTACGAGAAATTATCCAAGGTGCGGAAAAATATGGGGCTCCAGAAGAAAATCACAGAGAAAGAAAGAGAACCAGATCTTGCTCTGGATATGTAGCCTTACTATGTGATGTTATCGATAAAGAACCTTCCAGTTATGAAGAAGCAGCAGAACGAAAAGAATGGAAGGATACAATGATTGAAGAATATCAATTAATCATGAAGAATGATGTTTGGGATGTTGTCCCAATACCAGAAGGCAAGTTAGTTTTATCTTCCAAATGGATCTACAAGATCAAGCATGCTGCAAACGGTAGCATAGAGAAATATAAGGCAAGATATGTGGCTCATGGCTTCTCATAGAAGGAAGGAATAGACTATGAAGAAACCTTTGCTCCTGTAGCCAGATACACTTCCATCAGATGAATACTTGCTTTGGCTGTAGTAATGAAATGGAAGATACACCAAATGGATGTCAAGACTGCTTTCTTGAATAGTGTAGTGGAAGAGGAAGTGTATGTAGAACAATCACTTGGTTTTGAGACACATGACAGGGATTATCATGTGTGCAGACTGAAGAAAGCCCTGTACGGTTTGAAATAGGCACCCAGGACATGGTACGACAGAATTGACAACTTTCTATCCAATTTGGGCTTTACCAAGAGTAAAGCAGATTCCAACCTTTACTACAAGGTTGAATATGGAAACCCAGTGATGCTTCTACTGTATGTAGATGATCTATTTGTAATAGGTATGGATGGGTTGATTGCTGATACGAAGAGAAATCTTGATACCAAGTTTGAAATGAAGGACTTGGGTATGATGCATTATTTTCTAAGTATGGAGGTGTGGCAGAATGCGGATGGAATCTCCCTCAGACAAGGGAAGTATGCAGTAGAGATCCTGAAGAGGTTTGGGATGATGGACTGCAAAGATATGGCCACACCTATGGAATCGAACCTGAAGCTATTGAGAAATACTTCATCAGAGATGGTTGATGCTACGATGTATCGTCAAATGATTGGGTCCTTGATGTATCTGACGAACACGAGACCAGACATTTGCTTTTCTGTGAACACCTTGAGCCAGTTCTTGACAGATCCGAGAAATTTTCACTTGATTGCTGCAAAGCATATTCTGAGGTACTTGAGGGGTACAATTGATTATGGGCTCAAGTACGAGGCAAATCAGAAGATTAACCTAGAGGGTTATGTTGATTCAGATTGGGCAGATAGTGCCATCAATAGGAAGAGCACTTCAGGGTGTTGCTTCAATATGGGATCAGGTGTGATCTCTTGGTTTAGCAGGAAACAATATTGTGTGGCTGTGAGTACATCTGAAGCAGAGTATGTCACAACTTGTTCATCTAGTTGTGAGGCAGTATGGCTGTGGAAGATACTGTCTGATTTATTTAATCTCCAGATGGATTCTACTTGTATACATTGTGAAAACCAGAGTTGCATGAAGTTGTCAGAGAATCCAGTGTTCCATGACAATTTGAAGCATATTGAGATCAAGTATCACTATATCAGGGATATGGTGCAAAGGGGAGTAGTGAAGCTTCAATATGTTGCAATGAAGGAATAGATAGTTGATATATTGATGAAGCCATTGGCTAGGGTGAAGTTTTAGTACTTCAGGGAGAAGCTTGGTGTTCTCCAAATTGAGGTTTCCTCCAAGGGAAAGTGATGAGTCCCATAGCCATTCTGACATGGTCAGAGGATTAGTTCCTTCCATGGTCAGATGTAAGGGCTGAGCCATTCTGTCATGGTGATAGGATTGGTTCCTTCCATGTCAGATATGAGTGCTAAATGCCATTCTTGGAATGGAGGTACCTGGTCATTTACCAGGAACACTCAGTATGGGACTGAGAGAGCCATTTTGATGAGTAGGTCAGATGTAAGGGCTGAGCTATTATGTCATGGTTAAAGGATGAGGTTCCTCCCATCTCAGATGTGAGTGCTGGCCATTCTGTTGAGTAGGAAAGATGTAAGGGAAACTGCCATTCTAGGAATGGAGGCACCTGGTCAGTTACCAGGTAGCTCAGTCTTGGACTGGGGGCCATTCTGATATGACTATAGGATTGGTTCCCACTTGATCAGATGTGAGTGAACTCCATTCTGAACATGCATGTTGGATTGGTTCCTCACATGTGTCATATGTAAGTGCAGAGCCTTTTCGAACATGCATGTTGGATTGGTTCCCCACATGTGTCAAATGTAAGTGCAGAGCATTTTTAAACGTGTATGTTGGATTGGTTCCTCGCATGTGTCAAATATAAGTGCTGATCCTTTTTGAACATGCATGTTGGATTGGTTCCTCACATGTGTCAAATGTGAGTGTTAGGCCTTTTTGACAGGGTTGTGGGATTGGTTCCCACATGGTTAGATGTGAGTGTTGGGCGTGCCTTTCTGATATGATTATAGGTTAGTTCCTACATGATCAGATATAAGTGTTGGGTGAATACCTACATGGTGGCTAGGCCCACATCCAGCATGAAAAAGGGATGGCTCTGTAGAACTTCCTATGACGAGAAGAATCATGAGATAGCACCCATGAAGATTTAGTATTGATGATCTAGCAGAGATGATCCAGATCAAGGGAAGATCTAGATCCAGAGATGATGCTCCAGAGATGATCCAGATCGATGGATGATCCAAATCCAGGAATGATGCTAAAGATGATCCAGATCAAGTGATGATCTAGATCCAGTGATGATGATCTAGATCACGTGATGATCCAAATCCAGTGATTATGATCCAGATCGAGTGATGATCCAGATCCAGAGACAAAGATGACTTGAAGACAAAGAAGAATTGAAGACGAAGATGACTTGAATATGCAGATGACGAGAAGACCCAGAGAAGAAGACCAGTGATGAAAATTGTGTCGAGAGAATACCTTCCTAGTTAAGAGGGAGTGTTAATGTAATTGCAACTTCGGAATGTATTCACTTGTATTTCTCATTTGTTGTAACCTGATATTTATTCCAGGATGTTCTTGTGTCATGTCATGCTCCGATGTTCCGATCGGGAGAATCAATAATGTAAACAAGTCATGTCAAGTCATTGTGGGTAACCCTCCTATTGTCTAAGGGTTAAAGTCCCCACAGTTATTTGACTCTCCTAGTGAGTTCGGCCCTAGTAGGGTTTTAGTGATGTCGGGATTAGTATGAATAGAGAGATGGACTCTTTATTTAGCACACATCTCATACACACTCAAGTGTAGCGCATAGTTGAGGAAAACAGAAAGACACTGGGGTAAGAGGAAAGAGCTTACTTCTGTTAAGAGATTGTCTTACTATTTTTGGGTTTCACTTTGGTGCTGATTCTATCTTAGAGGAAGTTACGGCATTTTATCGATTTATGGTTTCCCCGAGGAAAAACACTGTGTTCATTTTCTCTTGTGTTTGATTGTTGTGCTTGTTATTCTCTCAGTTTAAAGATCCTAATGATATGCTAGCTTAATGTTGAAAAACTATCAAAAACAATACTAAGAAACATATCATATTATGGAAAAATCAGTCAACTCTTGCTCAAATACGTATCCAGTAATGCCTCAACTAGAGGAAAGATTGCTCAACCCATTCTCAAATAAACTACCCAAGAATGTTTTATCTAGATGAATGCTCGAATGATCATTCCTCAAGTGTGGTAACTAATAAACATATCATTGAGAGGAATTCTTGGCCAATCTTGGCTCAAATAGAGTACCTAGTAAATGTGTCATCTAGTGAAATAATTTATCTACCCATCCTCAAATACGATATCTAGTAGGACAACCGTCTAGACGAACGATGTTTCGAACGTTTCTAAAAAATGGTACCTAGTAAATCATCATCTAAAGGATTGATCTATCAAATTTTACTCAAATACTGTAGCCAAGAAACATATTAAATAGATCAATGATCATTTTATATTCCTCAAAAACAAAACTGGGAAACATATCAAATTGAACAATGATTGGTCGACCTTTCCATGAATACAATACCTAGTAAATGTATCGTTAACAAAATACAACCATCAATTTGTCAAATAAGGTTCCCAAGATTAGATCATCTATAGGAATGATCAGACAACCCATGTTAATTTATGCTAGACCGAAAATGTATCAATTAGAAGAAGGATCATCCGACACTCTCTCAAATACATTACCCATTACATATACAATATAGTGGAAGGGTCCGATGACCCTTCCACAAATACAATATATAGTAAACCTACCTTCTAGATGAAGGTACATTCAACCATTCCAAAAACAATGGCCCCCTATAAATCATTATTGATAGGAAATAACTTCTTAACTTTCCTTAAATATGATATCGGAGATAATTTTCAACTAGAGCAATGAACAAACAATATTTTCCAAAAATAATACCAAACAACATGTCTTCTTGTCAAATGGTATTTCGACCCTTAATCAAATAACATATCCATTTTATGATTCATCTAGTGGAAGGATCAACTAACCATTCCTCATATACATTAACTAGAGAAATCCATCTTCTAGATGCAGGATCTACTGACCTTTCCTCATATATAGTACCTGAGAATATACTACCAAGAAGGAAGTTTGACCAAGTTACTATATTTGAGGAAGGGTCATGCAACACTTCCTATTAAACCATATTTTTGAAGATATTATTATTTGGGAATAATTTATCAATATTCTTCTTGCGTATCTACCCAATAGGGACGGGTTCCAATTACTATATATGGTGAAGGTTCAACAAATACTTAACCTTGACAATCTGCGATAAGAACATAACTACATAGAAAGTGTGAATCAACCATATCCTTGATGAAGGATTGCTTGAGCCTCCCTCAAACCACCCTTGATATATACTATCTTGGTGGAAAGATCGGCTAAACTTCCTATTTGATATTATTGTAATGCAGGATGCATGGATTAAGTAATCTATTATAATGATAGACTGAACCTTCCTCAAAAAAGGTACTCCATTAATGAATCATATAGAGAAGGAACCGGCCAAGTTTTCACCTTGACCCACCTTTTGGTGGACACTCTCTCAGAGGAATTGTAACCATTTACTTTATCCAAATAAGGGTATACTGTCGCTTCCTTTTGCACCAATGTTTTAGGATACTATTATGCAGGAAACCTCTATCTATTTGTCATTAGCATGTCTACTCGAGTGTAACTACTAAATGTATTCTATATCTATAAATCAGTTTCAAATTGTTTGTATGAATCTCATACCTAGATATTGTGAAGATATCTATGTTTTCCCTAGGAAAATTTTTAAGGATCTGTAAGTTTCTTAAAGTGTAGAAATATTGGATAATCTTACTAATTCTCAAATTTTCAGGCATAAAATGTTGGGTGATATTTTTTTTTAAGTTTCAAATATCTAAGGGTTTTATATAGTTTCAAGATAATTTTAGCGATTTGTTTTTATCCCATTGAATTTGGGAAAATCAATTTATAAAAAAATGGAATTTGGAGAATATGTTTTTCTGGAAAAAAGGTCAAAAATTATCCCATGGGATAAATTTCACCCCTAAAATTTTCCTTGGTTTTCCCTTTTAATATATCATAATTTCTTGGAAACAGTTTGCAGCATGTCACAATGTCCATTTTAGTATCTCTAAACCAGTTCAGAGAAATTTTGTTACTTGAAAAACATCCTAAGCACAACAAAATACTTGGTGATACTAATTGGTTTGTCGAGAAGGAATAGCCTGATAATCCACATCCATATTTATACCTCTATATGTTTATTTATTAAAAATAAATAAGGATTAGCATCGCCGTATCTACAGATCTCTTCATGAAGCGATGTTGTGTGTTTGGGTAGAGGTTTTTGAAGGAAAAGAATGATCTTTGTTATAGTTGGATCTTCTAATTTGTAAGTTTCATCCCGAGTTAATAAAAATATTTTATTCAAATGATGAAGTGTCTTGTGCAATACATGGTTTGACATTGCCATCATATGATCTATGTAATCTAGATCGAATGCAACCACCAACTTGAAAAATTGAATTCTATCGGTCTTTAAAAGAAGATTTACTAAGGAAAAGACATATTCATCTCTCCATTATATGAATTTTAATGAAAATATCATGGATATTTATTTTGAAAATAATATCTGGTACCTTCGAATATCTAGCATATGTATTCCCTAGAAAAGGGTGTCACTAAATTATCATTCAAGCCTTTGAAATAGACCCTTTGAAACTAATAATGGAGAAAAAAAGAAAATGTTTTGAGAGGTCAAAAAGAAAACAACAACAACAAATGCAATATTTCCTTTTTAATGATTTTTTTCTATTGATGTCAAGACATGTGTTCTTGCACCTATGAATTTGCAATTTTAGAAAGTGAATGAAGACGGTGTAGCAAGAATGATTTTATAACTTGTCACAAATTTCTTTGTGACTCTTTGAGAGGCAATTTTAATTCCTTTCAACTCGAAGACAAATGAAATTATTCCTCTATGGAGTTAAAATCAAATTAAAATGGATATAGTGAATTTCTATATCTTGGATAGGAAACAAACTATATCTATGCAGCAAAAGATAATTGAAAATGAGAAATACAAATGTGTACATCTATTGGAAAGGATCTTGGACCTTTCTTGGATGTTGTGCATCTGAGAGGACTACAGGAAAACTAAGCAGTTGGACCAAAACCGTGCAAAAGACAGAAGTTAGTTAGAAATTAGTTAGGATTTTTTTCCACTTTGTAATAGGCTACACCCATGATGTGATGTATAAATATGTATAATATATAAGGATATACCGTTAGCTTATGAATAACTAGTAGATGGGTTTATCACTTGTATTGGTTATGTTTTTGTTGTGTAATGTGGTGTTTCCGAAGATTGTAACAAATACTAATGCGCTCTTTGTAGGTTATGTAAGAATGTTCCACTATGAATAAGAATAAGTAACGATTCTTCCAACACTTTGCACTTATGTTGAATGTGATGAATTTTTACATTTGATGTGCATATGAATGATATATTATGTTGGTGTAGTGAATATGGTTTTTTGTTTTCACGGATGAGACATATATGTTGCTTAGTAGATGAATGGTTGTTAGATATAATAGATTGATGCTCAAATTCCTTCAACACTATGAAATCTTGGTTCTTGGAGTCCCCCTCCATACCTCGAGTGAGGGTTCACCTACTTGCAAGTGATGCCGAAAGGGACGGTGTCTAGGGTATTGTTGGTGATATTTATAATGAACCTTCAGTCTACCTATGCTCCAATAAATGGACTTGTTGGTGGGAATTGAACCCGAGTATATCAAGTGAGAGTTGAGTATCCTAACTAATAGTATATTACATGTGATATTGGAGTACTTACAATATTGATTAACCAAATCCATTCAAGAGTCTAGTCCCTTGGGACATCCACTTCATATCTCGGGTTTGATTTGGCTAACCCAAACAACCACTCTTCCAAAAATATAGGTAACTCACAGAAGAACCAATCATACAAATATATATATATATATACATACACATAATTTTTCAACCAGTGTTTTGTACTGATCTAGGGGTTCTTATTATGTTCTCTCACAAATTCGTATTATTTATGCTTTAGACAATATTCTATTTCTAGATCTATGTACTATGAAAATACACTCAGAACATGTAAAGTGAACATTGGAACGAAGGATAATCCAATGTTTTCCAACATTAGTGATTACTAGAATGATTAAACAATGGGGAATATTGTTGACCTTGTACACAAATATTGGGACATGTTTCCTACAAAGTTTTCAGAGATGAAGCACATTATAGGAAAGCTAGGAGAAATGAAGATAACTTTGGATATAGGTGCCAAACCAGTAAGACAAAGGACATATTGACTGAATCTGGTTTATAAGCAAAAATTCAAGGTTGAGATAGATAGAATGTTGGAGGTGAGAATAATAGAACTTGTGGATGAATTAAAATGTATCATCCCAATGGTGGTCCAAGATAAGAAGACACAAGACATAAGGATTTGTGTGGATCTATGCAAATTGAATCATTATTTCTTACATGATCCATTTCCCACACCATTTTCAGATGAAGTGTTGGAAAATATGGGAGGGAAATAAGCATACTCATTTACTGATGGGTTTTCAGGGTACATTAAGATAAAAATTTCAAAAGAGGATAGACATAAGATGGAACTTGCGATAGAATGGGGATGGTACTAGTGCATTGTGATGCCATTTGGTCTTAAGAATGCATGTGCAATATTTTCTAGGGTAGTGGTCACATCTTTTAAAGAGATCATTCACAAGTTTCTAAAAGTCTACCTAGATCAATGGACAATATTAAACCTATTAAAGAATCATATTGAAGTTATGTGATTGATGTTGGATCAGTGTAAACAATTCCAAATATGGTTAAACATAAGGAAATGAATTTTTGTGTGTTGTTTGGTATTCTATTGGGCCACGTAATGTGGAGACAAGTCTTGTTAGTGGATCTAGCGAATATTGCAGCTATTGTAGACTTATTGCCATCAATTTCAATACGATAGTTGTACGCTACATTAGGGAATACAAGATACTATATGTTATCTCCTAAAATAAATTAATTTTAAATAGGTCCACTCAGACAAGTTATTTTTTCATAGTAATGAATTTTTTAGGGCATATCATGAAATATGTTTGGGTAATTAACAAAGTTGTAATATCTGGTGTTTTGTTTTCAAAAAAATTGAAAGTTTTATCTTTTGGTGGCTTAGGAAAACTTTCCCACGGTTCATTAGCCACCGAAGAGCCTAGCTTTCGGCAGCTAACAGTTTCGGCTCAGGACCACATTAACCACCGAAATTCTGTTGATCACATTTTTATAAAATTTTGGGAAAAGGGGAATTTCAGTGGCTTAGGAGAAATTTCCAATAGTTCCTTAGCCACTGAAAGGCCTGCCTTTCGGTAGCTAAATAATGGGGTCCAAGAAGACAATTAACCATTGAAAGCTCATTAACTACATTATTCATAAAATTTGGAAAGGGGGCTTTCGGTGGCTTGGGTGAATGTGTCAACAGTTCATTAGCCACCTAAAAGGCCAACTTTCGGTAGATTGTGAATCAAACCCTAGATTCTCTTAACCACCGAAAAGGCCAAAAGTGGGAAATGGTTATCTATCCATCAAAATCAAACTCGTCAGCATGAGGCATGTCATAATTCAGCACGATTAACCACTGAAAAGACCGGGGAACTCCAGTAAAGAATAAATTAATGGCTAAGAGGTCGTTGTTGATCTAAAATGACTGATGGAAATCAAAACCCTAACCTTCCCTCGATTTGTCCCATGACTGTAGTAAACCTCCAAAAAACACCAAGTTCAAATTGAAAATGATTGCTAGGCTGGCTATCTCATGGATATCACCAGAATCCACCATCATCTCACTCGAGTACCAATCAAGTGGTTATCCCCTCAAAATAAGCACCATATCCTCAGTACACTCCTCATTTTCTGCATGCATCCTTACTGCTCATGGCCATCCCTGAAACCAACGCGCTAATTTCCTTCATAGAGTTTGAATTTTGGTTTTTGCAGGTAATAAGAAGCAAAAATTAGAGATGAAGAAAGGAGGACCTACCCTCAGGACAAGAACTAGGAAACATCAGCTATCTTGAATCACATCCAGAAGTATGCCAATTCTTCAAAGATGAAGGATGTTACAAATTTTGTGAGAAAATCCAAGGTTCACACCAGCAGGTTGCAGAAGCATTTGACCTTTCTTTTGATGGCTCCAAGATGTTGATAGGCAAGGAAGAGTTCCTAGTGGATGAAACCCTAATTTTAGAAGTGATAGAAATCCCAAGAACTGGGGAGAAGTTGTTTAAAACCACCATTACTAAAAATGTGGAGTTCAGATCATATTTAAAACCTAAACATAGAAATGTAGTATGGAAGAAAAGTGTTCCATCCACTTGGCTAGAGGAGAGGTGGAAACAATTATTGAAAGCAATTTTGGTGTATATAACCTATGAAGGTAGGTACAACAGGGAAATGATATATCACTTCAAGCTGATGAACCATTTTATAGGAAGAAACCATTTAAACCTACCATTCTACCTCTACAAGAGCTTAACCAAGATGGCACACCAGGTAAAGGTCCTACCCACCAAAATTGCAGGCAGATTATCTCACCATGGCCTAATACAACTCATTGTCCAAGAATTGCTGCAAAGGAGAAACATAGAATGGGAATACTTTTTATTCTAGAATGAGTTTGAAATAGGCCTATAGCCAGAAGATAAAGGAAAGTGACCTTCAAAGAAATCCACCACCCCCAGGAGTGGAAAAAGGAAAAGGAGGGCTATCTCACCAGTAACAGTGGATCAACCTTCTCCCACTTCTAAAACCAACCAAGCTAAAAGACACCTAGAATTCAGTGGAAAGAAGAAGGAGGTCCCAGCACAAAGTGAAAATATTCTGAACTTACCCTACTTAGACTCAGAAGAAGAAAGGGAGGAAGAAGTTGACCTAACAGAGTAGGTTGCAGTAGAAAATGAAGAGTTTCCTTCACCAACAGCAAGGGAAGGGTAGGATGAACCAATAGCAGAGACCTCCTCAAGAAAACATAGGTCTCAGAGAGTCAACCAACTACTAGAGAAAATACATGAACTATAGGTCTTGGACAGGAAGATAAAAAGAAATAATGCAATATTAACCAAGAGAAATAAGGAGTTGCACAATTCTGTTCTAGATATGAGAGGGATGTATGTCCTATTGAAAAGAAGAAATCTAAGGCTGATGAAGGATAACACTTGAATTTATAGAATGATCAGACTGATAAGGTTACAGAAGAAAAATTCAAACCCTAGCCCACAAGCTCATCTTACACTAGAAGCCCTAGCTGAGGCAGCAGTGAGCCTTCAGAATCCAGAGGCAGCCCAGGATGCTTCTAATTTTCCAAACCTTATGCAGGCTGAAGAAGTGCCATAAGATATACAACAAAGCTAAAAAGGGATGATTGGGAGGCTGATTACAATTTTGCAGAAACAGAGCTTTCATTGGCTTAGGCGGACGCAGACGCGGTTCATTAGCCACCGAAAGAAGAGCTTTCGGCACCTAACAAACCTGAGATTTTGTTTCCTTAACCATCGAAAGAAAAAAGGGTGCAGAAGGATATTTTGGCACACATAACCAATTTTGGCAAATAAAACTATCTTAGGGATGAAATATAAAGCTGAAAGTTACTGAAAAACACCATTGGAGGAAGTTTGTTCCAGTTTTGAGGATACAATCAAGGATAAAAGGGCCACAAACCCTACCTGTTTTTACCCATAGTGGCTTATATATTAGATGACAGGTTAAAGCTCTACTTCAGTACTCACTGCAATCATTAAATATTTCAATGAGTGAAAAAGTGTTAGAGCTAGATAGACTAGTAGTTAAATTAGGGTTTCTGACCTAATTTTGCAAAAAACATTTATTTTATCTATTTTTAGTAAAACAAATCCAACTTTTCACAATCTGAATATTTTTTGTAAAGGATATGAAGCCTAAGACTTATGTTAAAGCAAGGATTTGACTTCAGGGACCTTTAGATCATTATTATTATCAAGCTTCTCATATTATTCATGACCTAATTTAAGCTCTTTTGCTATTATATGTTCATCTTCCATATCTTTTTATGTTTTGTGCTTGTGCTTGAATTTCTTATTCAGGTTTATTCATGTTATCTAATATCTGATAGTTGTCATCCTATCTCTATGTTGATGAGTTGAATTGCAAGTACTTTTCCTGGTTATGATTATCCATTTATATGTAAGTGTTTTATATATGAATCTGCCTGCATAGTAAGTTCTCCATCTTTTCACTCTATTACCAAACCTTTGAACATTGATAGTTAGAAGCCTTATCTTTGATTGAGTTTTATGCATGTCTTGAGAGTGTGAGGTCCTATAGGTCACCTGAATTGATCCATTTAGAAAAACCATAAAAACATTTAAGTTACCAGGCATCCTTGAGCTGCAACCTAGAGGAGTTTCCTGGAGTGCTAACAAACTGGTGCCATTGCCGGGGAGAGGAGATTGAAGCTCAGCTTCCCTGGGAGATGACATAGATCCTACTTTGAGGATAGACTAAGTATGGACACTATTCTAGTTGTAATCATCTATCTGGTGACTCCATTGGAATAAGGTGGCTTCAAGAAGATGAAGTACTAGATCAAACCCTCAAGGGCCACCATTACCACCTGTTTCAGATCCAGAAGAGATCCTAAGAAGAGCTAGGGATTCACTAAGGCATACCTCCAGTACTGCAAAGGGAGCTACATCAGGTATTTCAAGAGATATTCCTACTATTATTTCTTCTTCTAAAACATATAATTCTTAGGAATTTATAAATAGATTATAAAATTTTAGGGTTGAGGGATCTTCAAGCACTGATGCTTATGGAGATCCAATCCCTGGTGACTCCACTGAGATAAATCCATCACACATACCCTCTCAGCTGCTACTCTCACCAGCATTAGGTCCTTCTTCCCTTTCCATACCCACATCCAACATGGTTTCCCCATTGACTAATATGGAAAGGATCCTTGTAGCTAGGTATGCCCCTATGAATTTGCTTAACCCCCTCTCTACTATGCCTACTGTAGACTATCTCAAATACATGCCTAAATTTACTAGAGAGGGAGATTTTATAGCTGAAGAACACATAGAAGCATTCTATAGTTATGCTGAGAACATAAACATAGAACAAGAAGATGTGTGGACTAGGGTTTTTTTGCAAAGCCTATATGGTCAGGATAGGAAGTGGTTCAAAGAGCTGCCTATTGGATCAATAGCAGGCATTGAATCCCTAAATGACATATTTTTGAAGCACTGGGGAGAGAGAAGATACCACCTTTATTATATCACTGAGTTTAGTAATCTAAAGAGAGAGAATGGTGAGTCTGTTTCTAACTTCATCAAGAGATTTAACAATATGTTCAGCAAGATCCCTGCTGAGATCAAGTCAACTGACACCTCAGCTAAGATAAATTATGCCAATGCCTTTGACTCTAAGTTCTGCATTCTACTCATAGAAAGAAGATCTGCTTCCCTGCCACTCATGCAGGATGTTTCCCTGGAAGTTGAATCCAACATCGTTGCATCTCAAAAGGTCAAGGGAAAGATAGACAGGAAGAAGCAAGCCACATATCCTCTTAGGTCTTCTTCATCAGAGAATAAAATTGACAAAATGGCCAAAATGTTGGATAGTTTGACTGCTGAATTGTCTAGGCTTAAATACCAAGGGAAAATACTTGTGAGGGGTAAATGGACAAATGAGTTTTCTCCCAAAAACCCTAATTTTGTCCCTTATAGAAGAAATAACCCACAAGCTTAGATCCTTCAAAGGGATAGGAATCAGGCTGAGGATCAAAGAATCAGAGCCCCCTTTCAGAATGTTGTACTAGAAGAAGAACCAGAGTTCACTCAAGAAGAAGGAGAGGCAGAAGACAACATCAACTGCATGGAGGATGAAGTTGATTACTCTTTCTTGACACAAAAAGAATATGAGGAAGCTCTAATAAATGAGCAGATCAACGAAGAAGAATTATATCAGGTAGATGATCAAGGAAGTTACAATCTGAGGTCCAGGCTTGTTTCTCCCCTTAAGAAGAATGGTGTTCCTGCAAAACAGCCTGCTACTCCAGATAAGAGGATTGTTGTTCCACCAAAGAATATGGTTGCCACTCCAAAACAGATGCAAAGTCCATTACAGTCATCAGCCCCTGATCTTGTCCAACTCAAAGCTCCATCACAAGAGGTAAGGGTTTCTAACAAGCTATAATATTCCTTCAATATTGAGTCAGAAATTCAGAAATTGAAAATCCCTTTCCCATTAATAGAGATAATGGATAATGATTCATTCAAATCATCAATATTGAAATCCCTTCAACCAAAAATACACATTGATATTGAATTTGTCAATCTGCAATATGATAATCCCATGGTAACCCTAGGCCCTATGATTAAAGAGTTAGATGAGGCTTGTCCACCCTTCTACATATCATTGAATATCCATGACAAGATCCTTCACAACTGCTTGCTTGACTCAAGAGCATCCCATAACCTAATGCCAAAGGCAGTGATGGATGAGCTTGGACTTAGCATTACAAAACCATACCATGAACTTTTCTCTTTTGAATCCAAGAAATTCAAATGCCTAGGCCTCATCAAAGACCTTGTTGTAAATCTATCCCAACTGCCCTCAAAAATCATAGTGATGGACATAGTAGTGGCTGACATCCCTCCTAAGTTTGGTCTCTTATTGTCTCACTCATGAAGTAAAAGGTTGGGTGGTACCCTTCAGATGGAACTTACATACACTACAATCCCAATGTTTGGGGGGGATACCAAGAGGCTTTACAGAGAGAATCAACTTGCCTACATCATAAGCAATGAAAAGAATTATGTGAACCATCCTATCTATGTAGTGGACACAAATTTTGGGTCATGTATTCTACAGATAGATGATTCCCAGCAAATGCTAGTCCAGCTTACAAAGCCCATCTATAAGCAGCCTGAAGAAGTGACCACCTCAGTTTGGAGCATGTTTTTTGATGGGGCCATTACTCAAGCCTCAGCAGGTGCAGGTGTAGTTTTGATTTCTTCATCAAGGGAGACTATTCATCTATCTTATAAACTAGATTTTAAAACTACTAACAACATAGAAGAATATGAATCATTGCTGTTAGGGGTGAAGGCTGCCAAGGAAATGGGGATCATGTGCCTGAAGATATTTGGAGATGCATATCTTATCATACAGCAGGTCAAAAACACCTTTCAAGCAAAGAATTTCAAGTTGAAGGCTTACAGAGATGAGGTATGGAAACCCAGGGACTCTTTCATGTTTTTTGAACTCTCATATATACCTAGGGCTATGAATCATCTAGCTGATTCCCTTGCTATTTCTGCAAGCATGTTCATTCCCCCTTTGCCTCCCAAACTGATCTATGAGATCCAGGTCAAGTATAGACCATCCCTACCTGATAATGTGAAATTTTGGAAGGTGTTTGAGAATGATGATGAGCTTAGTAAATTTATCTAGGTAGTGGATGAGTTCTCTGATATGCATATTAATCAAGAAAATCTAAATATGGAAGAATCTCAGAAGCTCAAGTTAAAGGATAAAGTAGGCCATCAGAACATTGTTCAGTTTCCTAGTAACCATATACCCTAGGGTTTGGTACCCTTGGAGGAGTTATTTGATCATAATGATGTCCCTTTTAAACCTACCAAAAGGGAGAAAGATCCTGTTGTCCAAGTGCAAAACATAGGGAGCCAAAGTCATCCAAAATCCATAAATATGTCCACTGAGTTAACTGTCGATCATAGGTCCAAATTTTGTAGCCTGATGAAAGAGTTTGTTGATATCTTTGTTTAGGAATACAGTGACTTGAAAACCTATGACACTAATATCATCCAACATAGTATTGCCCTAGAGAAGGACACCATCCCTTTCAAATAGAAGCTGAGATCCATCAGTCCCCTCCTACTACCTGTGATTGAAAAAGAAATCCAAAAGCTTCTTAAAGCCAAAATCATAATTCCCCTTAGGTATTCCAAATGGATTGCAAATTTAGTGGTAGTAAGGAAGAAGAACATGGATATTAGGTCATGTGGGGATTTCAGAAACCTGAACAAATGGTCCAAAAAAGACAAATACCCATTACCCAAGATGGAGCACCTATTGCAAAGATTCTCAGGGGCTAGTGTCATGTCATTCCTGGATGGTTTCTATGGATACAACCAATTTGCTGTGCACCCTCATGACCAAGAAAAGATTGCGTTTACCACTCCCTGGGGCACCTTCATGTATGCCAAAATGACATTTGGGTTGATGAATGCTTGGGCCACTTTTTAGAGAGCCATGGACCTAGATTTTGTAGGATTGAAAGACAAATTTGTGCTTATATACCTTGATGGCCTCACTATTTAATCCCACATCCATGAGGAACATTTGCAGCACTTGAGGAGGGTATTTCTGAAATGTAGAAAATTTGGGATATCACTGAACCCGAAGAAGTCTCAATTTGCACTTAGTGAGGGCAAACTCCTAGGTCACATAGTCTTAACTGAAGGTGTGAATATTGATCCTGTCTGAGTTGAAGCAATACAAAAGTTGTCCATACCTAGGTCAAAAAGAGATATTCAGTCATTTCTGGGTAAGATAAATTTTGTCAGGAGGTTTATCCCAAACATTTCTAAGCTGGTAAAACACATAACCTATATGCTGAAAAAGGAGGCTGAAATCGTAAGGACAGAGAAAGCAAGAAGCTCTTTTGAAGACATCAAGAAGGATATCATGGAAGCTCCCACTCTGATTAGTCCAGACTACACCAAGGTTTTCTGCATTTTCTCCTTTGCATCCTATGACACAGTGGTAGCAGTGTTGTTACAAAAAGATGGGGAATTCCTTGATCACCCTATCTCCTTTTAAGCAAGACATTGAGGGATGCTCAACTAAAATATGATCCCATTGAAAAGAAGGCTTATGCTCTCATCAAGACATTAAAATCCTTCGGGGTTTACATTCTACATGCCAAGTTCCTTGCCTACATCACTTCAGCTGCTGTAAAATATGTATTGACCCAACCTGACATTGATGGAAAGAGAGAAAAATGGATAGCCAAGCTTATTGAATTCAACATAGAAGTAAATCCCACCAAGCTAGTGAAAGGATAAGGTCTAGCTAAACTCATGGCTAAAGAAAATTGTGATATTTTGGGAATGAATTTTATTTGTGTAAATTCACCTAACCTCCAGACAGAGATAGCAGCAGAAACAGCAACAGAAGCAGCAGTAGAGGCAGTTCATGAGAAGAATAACGATCAACAAGTAGCTGGGAACTTGTCCCCGTGTGAGTGGTACTCAGGTATTATTCATTTTTTGCAACGGTTAGAAGTTCCCCTTGGACTCACTCTAAATCAAGCATGGGCTCTTAAACTTAAGTCGATGAAATTTTGTGTAATTGATAAACTGTTGTATTGGAAAGATCTGTTGGGTGTTTTGTTGAGATGCTTAGAGAAAGAAGAGTCAGTTTAGGTCAGGCATCAGCTTCATTCAAGCACATGTGGAGGCCATCATTACTGGAATACCATAGCTCACAAGATTCTGAGGGCTGGGTACTATTGGCCTATTCTTTTTTCGGATGTCTATGCTTTTGTGAGAGCCTGTGACAAGTGCCAAAGATTCATAGGAAAGAAGAAGCTTGGGTCTTTTCCCCTTAGGCCTATTGTAGTGAACGGTCCCTTCCAGCAATGGCATCTTGATTTCATAGGTGAAATTAATCCTTCATCAAGTGGTCAACACAAATGGATCCTGGTGGCCACAAAATATTTCACCAAGTGGATAGAGGCAGTCCCTACAAGGAATGCCACCCACCAAGTCATCATGAGGTTTTTATATGAGAACATCTTTATCGGGTTTGGCTTCCCAGTAAGGTTATTGACTAATAATGCACCAGCCTTCAAAGTTGGGGCATTGGTTAACATGCATGGGCATTCAGTTGGTGCATTCCACTTCATATTACCCTCAGGGCAATGGCCTTGTTGATTCATCCAACAAAAGCCTAGTCAGGATCATAAGAAAACTATTGGAGACTAATCAGAAAATATGGGATTCTAAACTGAAATTCTCTCTATGGGATGATAGAGTGACTGACAAGAAACCCATAGGGACTTCTCCTTTCAAGTTAGTTTATGGTACTGAGGCCATTTTTCCCATTCAGTTGATCCTGCCATTTGCAAAAAAAAATCAAGAGGAACATGATGAACCAAATGACATGGTGAGGAGGATGCTTGATTTGGTGGAGTTGCAGCAAGTCAGAAGCTCATCAAAAGAATATCAAGGTTATTTTTTATAAAAGGGAAAAGGTGGACAACTTTCAGGTTTTATATTGGGTTCTCAAGTGGGATACTGTAAGGAAAGAAAAGGGAAAACATGGAAATTTTGACTCTCTATGGATAGGCCCTTTTGTGATAGCTCAGGTGCAGCAGAACAACACCTTCAAATTGAAAAATATGGAAGGAGAGGAGGTGTTTGATGGCCCAATCAATGGGCAATTTCTGAAAATCTACTTCATCTAAGGCTTTAAATCCTTATTATTATTGTAAAATATTTTTCTTTGTTGTTTTTTGTTTTGCAAAATAAACTCCATGCCCAATGGAATAGTAGAAGGTAGTTTCAATTCTTATTTTTTAGGAAAGGCATTTTGGTCTAGGGTTCTTGGGACCTCACAGGGAAGTTCCCATCCCCGAGTAGGAGCCATATGTTATCTCCTAAAATAAAATAATTTTAAATAGGTCCACTAAGACAAGTTATTTTTTCATAGTAATGCATTTTTTAGGGAATATCATGAAAGATGTTTGGGTAATTAACATAGTTGTAATGGCTGGTGTTCTATTTTCAAGAAAATTGAAATTTTTCAGTGGCTTAGGAAAACTTTCCCATAGTTCATTAGCCACTGAAAAGCCTAGCTTTCTGCAGCTAACAGTTTTGGCTCAGGACCACGTTAACCATCGAAATCTTGTTGATCACGTTTTTATAAAATTTTGGGAAAAAGGGACTGTCGATGGCTTAGGCTAAATTTCCAATAGTTCATTAGCCATCGAAATGCACACCTTTCAATAGCTAAATAATGGGGTCCGAGAATACATTAACCACCAAAATCTCATTAACTACGTTATTGATAAAATTTGGAAAGGGGGCTTTCGGTGGCTTGGGAGAACGTGTCAATGGTTCATTAGCCACCAAAAATCCTAGCTTTGAGTAGCTTGTGAATCAAACCCTAGATTCTCTTAACCATCGAAAAGGCCAAAAGGGGAAAATAGTTATCTATCCTTCAAAATCAAACTCATAAGCATGAGGCATGTCATAATTCAACACGATTAACCACTGAAAAGACCAGGGAACTACAGTAAAGAATAAATTGATGGCTGAATTAGAGGAAATTTCAACTCAAAATGGGCCTCCTAAGGAAAATTAATAAAATAATAGTTAAAATAATATTTATTAATTTTGAAGGAAGAAAAGAAAAAACTACTTTTTTGTTCGTATTTTTGACATATCTCCCTATGTTTTTACTCAAATTTCAATCAGGAGAGCTCGTTGGATGTAATAAGAAGCACAACTCAGAGATGAATAAAGGAGGACATTCCCTCAGACAAGAATTAGGAGACATCATCTATCTTGACTCACATATAGAAGTCTGCTAATTCTTCAAAGATGTAGGTTGTTACAAATTTTGTGAGAAAATCCAAGGTTCACACCAGCAGGTTGCAGAGGCATTTTCCCTTTCTTTTGATGGCTCCAAGGTGCTGATAGACAAGAAAGAGTTCCTAGTGGATGAAACCCTAATTGCAAAAGTGACAGAACTCCCAAGAACTAGCGAGAAGTGATTTAAAACCACCATTACTAAAAATGTGGAGTTTAGATCATATTTAAAACCTGAACACAGAAATGTAGTATGAAAGAAAATTGTTCCATCCACTTGGCTAGAGGAGAGGTGGCAGCAATTATTGAAAGTAATTTTTGTGTATATAACCTATGAAGGCAGCTACAACAGGGAAATGATATATCACTTCAAGCTGATGAACCATTTTATAGGAAGAAGCCCTTAAAACCTACCCTTCTACCTCGACAAGAGCTTAACCAAGATGGCACACCAGGTAAAGTCCCATCCCACCAATATCACAGGAAGGTTATCTCACCATGGCCTAATACAACTCATTGTCCAAGAATTGCTACAAATCAGAAACATAGAATGGACATATTTTTTGTTCTGGAATGATTTTGAAATAGGCCTATAGCTAGAAGATAAAGGAAAGCCCCCTTCAAAGAAATACACCACCCCCAGGAGTGGAAAAAGGAAAAGGTGGGATATCTCACTAGTAATAGTGGATTAGCCTTCTCCCACTTCTAAAACCAACAAGCTAAAAGAAACGTAGACTTCAGTGGAAAGGAGAAGGAGGTCCCAACACAAAGTGAAAATATTATGAACTTACCCTACTCAGAAGAAGAAGAAGAAAGGGAGGAAGAAGTTGACCTAACAGAGCAGGTTGTAGTAGAAAATTAAGAGTTTCCTTCACCAACACCAAGGGAAGGGCAGGATGAACCAATAGCAGAGACATCCTCAAGCAAACCTAGGTCTCAGAGATTCAACCAACTACTAGAGAAAATACATGAACTAGAGGTCTTGGACAGGGAGATAAAAAGAAATAATGCAATATTAACCAAGAGAAATAAGGAGTTGCACAATTATGTTCTGGAGATGAGAGGGATGTATGTCCTATTGAAAAGAAGAAATCTGAGGCTAATGAAGGACAACACCAGAATTTATAGAATAATCAGACTGATGAGGTTATAGAACAAAAATTCAAACCCTCTCCCTCAAGCTCATCTTGCACTAGAAACCATAGCTGAGGCAGCAGTGAGCCTTCAGAATCTAGAGGCAGCCCAGGATCCTACTGATTTTCCAAACCTTATGCAGGCTAAAGAAGTGCTAGAATATCAACAAAAAAGATGAAAAGGGATGATTGGGAGTCTGATTACAATTTTGAAGAAATAGAGCTTTCGGTGGCTTAGGCAAATGCAGAAACGGTTCATTAGCCACCAAAAGCAGAGCTTTTGGCAGTTAACAGACCCGAGATTTTGTTTCCTTAACCATTGAAAGCAGAAAAGGGTGTAGAAAGATATTTTGGCACACAGAACCATTTTTGGAAAATACAACTATCTTAGGGATGGAATATAAAGCTAAAAGTTGTTGAAAAACACCATTGGAGGAGGTCTGTTCCAGTTTTGAGGATACAATTGAGGAGAAAAGGGCCACAAACCCTACCTGTTTTTACCCGCAGTGGCTTATCTATCAGATGACAGGTTACAGCTCTACTTCAGTACTCACTGCAGTCATCAAAGAGTTCAATGAGTGAACAAGTGTTAGAGTTAGATACACTTGTAGTTAAATTAGGGTTTCTGACCTAATTTTGCAAAAAACATTTATTTTATCTATTTTTAGTAAAACAAATCCAACTTTTTAGGATCTGAATATTTTTTGTAAAGGCTATAAAGCCTAAGACTTATTTTAAAGCAAGGGTTCAACTTTAGGGATCTTTAGAACATTATTATTATCAAACTTCTCATATTATTCATGACCTAATATAATCTATTTTTCTATTATATGTCCAGCTTCCATATCTTTTCTATTCTATGCTTGTGCTTGAATTTCTTATTTAGGTTTATTCATGTTATCTAATATATGATAGCCGTCATCCTATCTGTATGATGATGAGTTGAATTGCAAGTACTTTTCCTAGTTATGATTATCCAT